>CP092095.1:16342228-16489728 GCA_029203775.1 Neoneuromus ignobilis
AATAATAATTTTTATTCTTCAAAAATTGAATGTTATAAAAGTAAATTTCCTTTTGAATATTATATATATATATATATGTAGGTAAATGAAATATAATATATATATTCGGTAATTGAATCCTCTTCTTAGAATACTCTTGAACTTCAAATTAACAAGAATAATTAATTCAATTTCAGATTCCTTTTGATTAAAACTTCGTTCAGTTTTCTCCAACCTTTTAAATAAATTTTCTTACAATCCCCTCGAGCAAACTTAAAAATATTTCACTGCTTTCATACATACCTTTTTAGTTTATGTTTAACCATACGATTTAAATATCTTATCCAAAGAATCCTTTCTACTAACTCAATATTTTCTGACATTCAACTTAAATAAATTTAAAAATAAATAAACTAAAAGTAATATCAAACCAAACTATTGTCTGGAGTGGTTGAAAAATAACATTGCATGTATTTATCTTGACTTTCGCGGCGTTGACGTTAAACGCAGTAACAATACGAATGTTTCACATCGACGGTGATCGCGTGAACGATATCTAGACTGTCTAGAGAAAAAAACATCCCCACTATTCTTTTTTTCCGTTTCCCGTTTGCCTTCGCCCCATTTCAACTACCTATCTATTCAATGGCCAATGTTGGGCGATGTTCTGGTAAGATACGACGAATAAAAGAACGTAATCGGACAGGTTAAAAGCTGTTTAAAACAGTGTGTGGGAATTATTTTTCAAGTCCGGAACGTAACATTTGTTTAAGTGAATTGTATGCTATAATTATATATATATATATATATATATATATATATATATATATATATACATTTATTTATGAAGATTTATTATTTTATTTTTATTACAAATAAGAATTTAACTCTATTGATGGTCTACTATAAATAATTCTAGTTTAAATACCAAAAGTATAAATTCATTACATAGGAAATATAATTTGAATTTATTTAAAAAATACCATAGTTTCAATTAATAAAATAAAATACCATTATTCCTATCTATTAAACTATAATTATTATTTATATGTTATTTGTTTGAATATTCAAAAATATTTTTATGTATTTAAATTAAAATATCGAAAAAATCAATTTTATTTAAACTATTACTGTTATTTAAAAAAATATTAAAATATTTTTTTAAAATAATACAAAATTTTATTATCCTCTACTATTCTTTGTAAATAGTTTCTATTTTTCCATATATTTAATAATAATTATTTTTTTTATTTATGTATATATATATATACATATATATATGTGTGTGTGTGTGTGTGTGTGTGTGTATCTGTATATGTATATAGGTAAATGTTTACTTTTTATGACGACTTTTGGTTTTTGTATCCACTTACAAACCACCGATCGTTTCAATGGCTTCGACATTTAAAAACCCCATATACATATATAAAAAGTAAATGGGAACAATTTGAAACAAAGGGGACGCAATGGTACAGAAAAATAAAAATTACATAACTGTAAAGGAAAAAATATCAACAGCGTGTTTAATTCAGCGTATCGCTTCGGGATTATTTTTTCCATTTACAACATCAGCAGATTACGTGCTCGCACGAGACCGAAGCTTAATGCATTACACCCATCTAATCCCACCAGTCGGCAACTATTTTTTTTTTATCCCATTTTGAACGGTCTGCTTTTTCGTCCACTATTGCTTGTATTTGTCACCGCAAGAATGACGATCGATATTCCATTAAATTTATTTGTCCTGTTTATTATTTATCATTAATGGAACGGACGTCATCCAAATTCAACATTTGTGTGTGAATGGTTTGTTTCGTTCCTATAAAAAGTCGTTTTAGTAGAATGGTTAGTAAGTGAGCAATCAAAATAATAAACTTAGAAGATCTGGGATACTTTTTGTGTATTTTTAATTAATTTACATGAATCAATATATTTTTCCATTTACAATAAAAAAATAATTTAAATATACATCAGTTTTCATTGAATATAATCAAATAATTTCAGTTAGTAATAAAAATAGTACATATTTATTTATATAGAAAACATTTCATAAAAATATAAAATTTTATTTGCAAGTTAATTACATATTATATCAAAATATTTATTATACTTTAATATGAGTAATAAAAAATAATAAAACAGATTTTTCATTTGAGAAAAGGAACAATCACTTTTTTATTATGTTGGACGTTAATAGCCGTTTTGTCACAGTACTCATTTGATGACTTCCATAACGTTTTCTTCTATATATAATATACGAAACATTAACCAACTTGATTAAGGTTTTTCCATGTTTTCCATTAATCATATCAAGGTTAGATGAAAGTAACATTAATCACACGAATTGTGACAGTATTAAGTAGATTCACTTCAAGTACTGATAAGGGCACAACGATTAGTTATTAATGGGTTTCTAGGACTTTTTAGCACTGTTGATTATATACAAAGATATAAATTCCAATATACATACATATATATTTAATTATAAAATTGATTATTTGTATTAAAAAATTAATTTAAAATTGAATATTCAGTAATTATTTTTTGTGTTATGTGGAAAAGTTAGTTGAATTGTTTTAAAAGTTTTGTGAATTTACAGTTCTTATATTTCAATTATTATTGAGAATCTTTGAATTCTTAAATCAATTATGAGTTAAAGTTTCATAATTATTTTATTACCATTTATTTTACTATGAAAATATATCTGAAATTTATAACTAATTTCTAAATTGTATTTACATATTCTCATTACCTCTGGCTAAAAAGAAATATTCAAGTTTAAAGTGAGTCTCATTGATTAACAAATTAATATATTTCTCATTTTTTCTCACAGTTTTTTTAAATTTATTTTACAATTCTTTTTTAATAATAAATTAAAAAACAAATATGAGTTTATCCAATTTAATAACTCGAACAGATAATATTTTAAAAAATACTATTTTTTATGGTTTTAATATAAAATAAATCTTTACACTATTTTTAATTTTTAACTGTTAAATCTCAAGTAAATTTGATAAATTACTTTTGTTTCAATCAATAATGAGTAATTATCTTTTTATTAAAAATTATCTGAAATATATTCTGTATCTACTTTATAATTTTATAAACATTTTTATAATTTTTATTTTTATTAACATATTTTAAAATTTCAACCATATTAAATTCATTTCTCTTAAATATACTCAATTTGGCCAGTTTCATTAAATTAAACATTTTCATACGATTAATAATTGAATAATACATTTCGAAATAAAAGTTATCTTTCAAAAATAAAAAAAATGTTAGTTAAAAATATTTTCTGCTTAATCGTTTTTAAAAATTATTCACATTTAACAAATTAATGCTTTGAATTCAAATGTTAATATAATTATTTTAAAAAGAAAATATTAGTCTTGAATAAATATGTAAAATATATGTGCATCTATAAAATCATAGATTATTTTTAATTCAGTGATTTCGTTTTTAATTATTGAATGTCAGTTACTATTTTCATGAAACTACTTTGTGTTTCCAGTACATTCACTTTACTTTCATTTACAAGTGCTTAAACTGACGCCCGAAGACATTAACAGTTTCATAATTACTACGTTATGTATCGTCAACAGTACCACACAAACATTTACGGAATAATGTAATATTCACGAATCATCCAACAGATACGTTCACAGATAAACTTTTCTTCCTTCAACATGGATAACATCCCTCGCAATATATATATATATATATATATATATATATATATATATATATATATATATATATATATGAGTATTTCTTAACATTCATATTATCTATGCGTGACATGGTTCACCATTTTTGGTACTCTGTTGCGTTTGAGTTTACATGAAAGATTAAGATAAACATGGAGATTTTATGTAAGAATTACGGTGTTGTTGTTGTTGTTAGAGTGAGGTGATCGTATAAAGGATAACTTTAATAGTTTGTTTGCGAATCCTGTGACATGAACATAATTTGTTTTGATTTGTGATATGTATATTGAAAAGTTTATATATTTTATAAAAAGAAAGATTTCGATAATATTTATGACTCTTTTGACATGAACGTTTCGAAAAGAAATCATAAAATGATAAAAAAAGGAAATAATGTAAACACGTTTCGAATTTATCAATCCTTGTTTCAGAGGATTTTATCAGTGTTTCTTTTTATTCAATTTTATATTTGAAAAAGTATTATAATACTTTTAAAAGTGCTATTTTAAATTTATATTTTTTTCTAAAATGAAATATTAATTTTGTTTAAATATTTTTTTAAAAAAATCTTATTCAATTATTGTCTAATAACCATATATTCATACTGTTATAAATCAATCGTAATATTATAACTGTCATAACATTTACGAATGTAACTTTATTAAACATGCAATTTAAAAAGTTTTAAAACATGGAAATAAATCTTCAAAGTACCTTCATATAAATCATTTGATATTTTAAAATAATGTTTAAGTTATGAAAAGTATAAGTCGGAATTTAATTCCAAATCTATTAAAAGGAATTCTCTGAGATATAAATGGAAAAATAACAACAAACCTGTAGAAACTTTTACAGATATCAAAATAAATCTCTAATGTATCGCAACTACATCTTCAACAATTCCCAACAGATGTTAGGTAGAAAGTTTGAAAGAAATCTGATCTAAACGGTTTTGACAATACACTTGTAACTAGTTACCAAAAGAGTAGATAATTTATAAATGTAGTTTCTCAGTGGGGAGTTTTCACAATGTTGCGCACTAATCAAAATTGTTGAGATTGAATTCAGTGCGGTTATTTTTATAATACAAAGTCGGATATAAAGTGAAGATATAAAAGAAAAAGAAAAAAGTAGTGTTTATGGTACAGTGTCCACTGAAAAGCTTAGATATCGCGACCAATGTAAGTGTTCATAAAAAAAGGAATCCGCAAATTGGTACTCTCCGTTCAATATCGTCTCTTAAATCATATCTATCCCAAACTCGAAGCAACATGGATCGAACACGGTCACGTTTTCTACATTCCGACTGTCATCCTCCGCCCACGAATAGTTTGTACGTACGATCGAACACTTCACGAAATATATGATAAGCTTATGCCGTTCGCCCAAAAGAATTATGGAAAACTGTTACTACGAATCCTTCGTCAGAATATTGAATAATATTCGTCTGGCACTGTTCGATTTTCATCTGTACGATAACATTGATCCGCGAACGTTATGTACGTGCGACAGGACCGTGAAAAACTTTGTTTTCACTGTTATTATGATACGTTGAATAAATTCAACACGTCCGACCGCCACTTGTACGGCGCAGACATTTTTCATTCTCTTATGGTAAAAACATTTTCTTTGCGATTTGTTTGGTTTTTGATCGGTGTTTTGTTCGAAAATAGAATGTGTGTCTATGTTTTAATGTAATAGCGTGGGTTCCCTTTCATGTTTTGTAAATATAAATATATTCTTCAAAAATCGAATAGACATAAATATATTTATGAAATTTTATATATATATATATATATATATATATATATATATATATATATATATATAATAAAACACAAGATCTTGATAGTATATAAAATCCAGAAAGAAAACAGTATTTTGGGAAATACTATTTTTATAAGATATTTAAATATTTTTTAAATTATTTCATGATGATTTTTAGCAATTATAAATTGTTTTTATTTAGAAAAAAAATATTTCGATTTTTTTATAGCAAGTATTTTTTAATTAATGCGTCACGTTCAGTCAGATAGTAGAAAAATTCGATTTTATTTTGACATTTTTTATAAGTATATCTGATAAATATTTCCTGCAAGTTTCAAATTAATCCGACTAAAATTAATGGAGGTAAAGACATACTATTTTTTGACAAATACTTGTGTGAACTAGTTTTGAAATTTTAAACATGTTTTTCTGAAAATCATATTTTAAAAATCGATTTCCAAAATATTTCGAAAATGACTGCATCGATTTATTTCAAAGTTTACTGACTTATTATAGATACAAAAATCTAGTCATTGAATGAAGGATTTTTTTCCGTTGCATAGTTTATTTTTTATGGACTGAAAAGGAGCGTTTTTTCATCGAAATTTTAAATTAGAATGTTCGTCATTTTATTCCAAACAATATTTTGAAAAACTGATTGTTCAAGAGCTACATAATTTAATATACAAAATAAATCTTCATTTTTTGACTTCATACAATCCAAACATTCCTTTTTCATATGACCTACAGAAAAATGACCATATCTCTTTTATTTTTAAATATTTTTTAATGAACAAATTATGAAAACTTGTTTTAAATATACGTTTTTAGATACCCGAATATTTATTAAAAAACGTATTATTGTTTATGAAAAAAATTCACAAAAGTCAATTTTTTTTCGATCTCCTGACTAATCATGACCTCTTAAACCTCGAATTAATATTGATTTAATTTTTCTATAGAAAATTTAGCATATGGTTTTAATTTTAAAAAAATAAAAATTAAGAATATTCAAATCGTATATAGGTAATTTTTAATAATATTTGGGATTAATAAATTGATATACAAAGACAATTAAATACGAAAATAATATCACATACATACGTGTGCATAGTATATTAAACACATATATTATGTAATTAATGTTTCTACATTAAGAACCTCATTAAACAGACAATCTAAGCTCGTATAGTTAATCCAAGACTCTGCATATGAATGTATAAAAAAATACTTCTGTCACGTTTATTTTTTTCTATCCACAAAACACGTCCACGTCGTTTATCTTCCACCGTATGTTTTATTTATTCCAGATTAGCTAAATGTGTTTTTGAAATGAATGTACGTGGTTCATATACCGTGGCAGACAATACGGATACGGTTATCGAACGAGCATATGTAACATACGCAGAAAAAAGAAAATGTTACTACACAATTTCTGCAACATCGGTTAAAGAACATGAGCCGGAACATATTTTCATGTCAGCCTATAAAACCTTATATCGTTGGTCTTTCTGTTATGATATCTTATGGCCAATATGAAATGGACAAAACCATTGAAATTGTATCAATCATTAATATATGATATCTTTTTCCCTTACACTATCTCTTTCCATCACAAACGATTGTTTTGTTGTTGTACTCGTTTTATTCATCAAAAATATTCTTTTCGTGATTTTGATTGTATATATTAAGAAAACGGTTCGCAATAAAAGTGGTTTGTTCAGCGACAATATTATGGCATTAAAATGTCGTTCAAGATTTTTGTTACCAATTCATTTTAATATCTCGTATGTACATATATATATATATGAATATAAAATTTTCATCCACATTTAACATACTTCATTTTTTGCTACTCTAATTTTCTGAGACCTACTCGTATGTTATAATTTTTAAAATAAATTAAAACAAACTACTCTTGTATTTCTGTTTCTTAGAAGATACAAAATACTGCAATAAATTTACTGAGATAAATCAAAAAAATATGTAATTATAAAAAAAACTAATTATATAAAACATTTTGTATTCGAAAAGTTATAGAAATTAATTTTCATATAATTAATAAAAAATTCATCTTCTACATACATTTTTACATACAAGTTCCATTATTAAAGGAATTTTTAAAAATATACAAATTATTTTGGTTCCCAAACTTTCAAAATCGATTTATTTGAATTGATTTTTAAAGTTTTAATATTTTAGAATTTCTTATATATATATATATATATATATATATATATGTGTGTGTGTGTGTGTGTGTGTGTATGTATGCGTATAAAAGTATTTTAAATAAATTTCATAATCACTTTATAAAATGTTCCTATCAGTATAACTGTATAAAGTATATCCTATTTATAAATCTCAATATTTTTATGAAATTTTTTCTTGCTATATCAACTTATAACAAATTTCAGTTTCAAGTGAACGTTGTTTTCTCGAGAAAGTTGTTAAAAAACATCGACTGAAGTAATGATTCTATTTATACTACCCTGAGGCATAGTAGATTTTACAGTTCCATCTCTGAATGTTATATTACTTACGCGAGCCATCTGCGACCTCTTTCCCAAAAATGCTCGATTTTATTTATTATTTAGTTGCGAGAGACTTTATCGTACAAAAAGTCGAGAAACAAAGCGTCCATTAATCCCCTCACCCTCGTCAAGATCATCAGATAAATCTTATATTAGATTTTCCAATTGCAATTTATAACAATATCACGACCATTCACTATATAAAATATATTTTATTAATTTGACAATGATATCGTAAATAATTACAAATAATGTCGGCTATTATTCTATTCACACTGTTTATCAAACGTTTATATCGAAAGATAGTTAATTATATTATTACTAGTTTCTCGCTGATTTCAGAAATTTACTCACATTGATTTTATGTTCAACGACATTCTGTCGTGATTAATGAGCAATTTTAATTAACAATTTAACAGTTTGAAAATTTATTATTTCAATATATTTTCTAGTGATCTTTTCTTATTCTCCATACCAGAAGAAATTTAATTTTCTGTATTATTTAATAAAACTGTTATTGGGTAATATGAGAATTTATTTAATGTACATAAATAAAAAAATAAATTTTTATAATACAAATTTATTGAAAATTAATTAAGAAAAATGAAATTATTATTAAATAAATTATCTTTTTATTTTAATGATTATATTAATATAGAATTAAAAATTGACAAAGTTCTTTCAAGTAATCATATAATTAATTTTATAAAACAAGAAATTGTATGTACATCATTTATTATATTTTTCATATGAAAATATACAATTCTGTATGAAATCATTAATTAATTTAAATCATTTAAAACCAAATAAACAAATCTAAATGGACTGTATATTTTTTATACATCTATTTTAACTAATCAGTTCCAACACAAAAATAATCCACTTAGAGCTCATCATTTTAAATAAAACTCTGGAATGAATGTCGGTCTAAAAACAGAACAATCCATTAGCGAAAAAAATAACAACAGAAGAAATGAAACAAATAGAAAGTAAAATAACTCCCAACAATCCGATTCATTACGATGCCGCCAAAAAGGTTAAAATAACCTAACAAACGTGCTGACAGAACGCGAAAGGGAGAGCCGCGACGGTCCGTCCGCCATCATTAATTTCACTGAAATGCATTTATCACCCAAAACAAATGAATGTTTGTCTGGGTACATCTCGTGTCTCGTGGTTAAAACGAACTCAAATATTCTGCCTGTACACACACACACAAACATATATATATATATATATATATATATATATATATATATATATATATATATATATATATATATGATGTTACGATGTTCAAACACATCACAAATTCCTATCTCTTTTCCATTTTATATTTCATTATTGTTAAAATGTCCACAAATGTATATATGTTCTATGTTTATCATTTCACAAATATGTAACACTACGACATCTCAATTTTTTCAGCCCGACAATATTGCTTTCGAGTAAAACTATTTGATTGACAACAAAAAATATACATTGACGTTTCCAATACTCTCCTCAAATATTTCATACTGCTTCTATACGAAACGATGTTTCATCTAAAAGTACTTAACATTAGTTTCTAAGTAAAATTCTTCCACGTACAAGTAGAATTTATTCAAAAATAAACGTTTCACATCACGTCACTCGTAAGTCTCTACTATCGACAATTCTAATGCATTTCTTGCACCGAGAAAACATACCTTTTTTGCATTTATATCACTTATTTGAAACTGAAAAGCGTTGAGTATACACAGTATTCGTATACGTGCTTTATATTGACACTTCATAAATATAAATAAAATAATAACAACAAAAATATACGATGATGTATTCTTTTGAATATAGTACAGAATGAATTCAATCAAAATCAATAATAAATTGAAATTGAATAAAAACGCATACATACATTTATATATATATATATATATATATATATATATATATATATATATAGTTTTATTTTACAAATACACCTAGTCAAAGAATTTCATTCTGAAGAAAATATTACCATATCAACAAATTGCATCTTCTTTACTTAAGGGAACTGGAATTTAAAGTGCATGGTTATTTAAAACAAACAATCAGAATGTGAAAATACTTTTTAGTTTATTTATACTATTGAATAAAAATGGTAATATTCAAATATTATTTCAATCACTTATTTAAATTAATAATTTCCAATTTGATGTATTTATAATTCTGAAGCAATTTAATTATTTTTTAAAAAATGATCGTAAGTATAACTTCTTATAAATAATCTTCAATAAATGACGTAGTTACAAAAGGCACAAAAAATATACGACAATAAATTATAATTAAACTTTATAATAAGACGTCTATTTAAAATAATATTTGTTTTTTTACAGATTTATATCTCGGTTCGATTAATAATAAACGTTAAAAATGTATAAATATTTATACTCAATATTCCAATAATAATTATCTTCTTACTGAAGTTTTCAATAAAGTCTATTCATTTTATTTCTTATTAATTTTAATATTATTTTCTAGAAATTTTCATACGTAATATTATAAACGTTTTATTGTTAATATGAATTTACGATGTTCTCTTAATCGAATATGGACTATATTTATTATTTAATTTAATTTTTATTGAGTTGATGTTGTATATATATACATACATACAAATATATATATATATATATATATTAACAAAAATATAGTATAACAATTCAAGAACGAGTTAAATTATTGTCCTTTTTACGAAAATGTTCATGATAAAGGTTTTTCCCTGAGGCAAGGACGTCAATTCCGAGTTCAACCTATATATTTAGATTTACATGGGTTCGGAACAATAACCATACCATGTCACAGTAACGAAAAATCCACATAACTTAATTGAGGTTTGAACCCATCTGATACATATTTATTTACACATACACACACACATATATATATATATATATATATATATAATAAATTCCATTAATGTAAAAAACTTTTTATACAATTAAATATTATATTGTGTATATATATATATATATATATAGAGAGAGAGAGAGAGAGAGAGAGAGTTTAGTAATATGTTATGACATGTTTAAAGCATTTTCAAAAAAACAATTAACAATAATAAATCAAATCTCTTACGAATAAATATTTTTTTTAAAAAATCCTTTTTTAAAATAAATTTAGATCAAAATTTAAAATTGTGACGTTAACACAAAATGTTGGAAGGAAAATAACTCTTTTTTTGATAAATGCATGTTTGTGTCAATGTGTATGAATATCAATAAAAATGGCAATTTGAATTCTAAAAGTAAGTTAACAAAATTAAATAATCAAAAATATAATTTACAGATAAGTAATCATTACCAATTAAAAATAAGAAGGAACTAATTCATAAACATGTAATAAAAAAATAAATATAATATTTTGATAGACAAATCCATTTTATTTTAAGTCTTAGAATTGTATTATTTTTAATTAACGAATAAATATTCAATGTTCTTTTGTAATCTTATTGAGCTCTTTTATTAACATTTTAATATTAAAAATTTATTAGACATACATGTATATAAAATTATTTTAATAATAAATATAAATTTATATTCAAATTATTTTTATTAAAAAATTCAATATTTTGCAATGCAATTCAATATCAAATATTTCAAACAAATATAAATATAAATACAATAAATATTTATATTTTTTTAATAAATAATAATTTTTGAAAAAAAAAATATTTTTGAATGAAATTGAAAACGAACGATTAATAATTAAGATTTTCAGAAAATTATTAATTCATTTTAGTAATATATAATTCATTATCAACACAATCCACCTTAATTTAATTTTTTATATTTATCTTAAAATGAATTCCTTATTCTCTCTCTCTCTCTCTCTCTCTCTATATATATATATATATATATATATATATATATATATATATATATAATCATAATGTCGTGAATACAATACAAAAAAATAATGAATAAAATTTGATAATAACAAAAACAACAAATTTTCAATAATTTTATTCTCTGCTCTTATATTACATTTCAATTTTATTTTCTTCTAGTTATTCGTGCTAAACTTCCTTCTTTATTTGTACAAAAAGCTATTATTCAAAGTTTCTTTCTTATTTTTCAACTTGTAAGTCATGAATCAATTTTAACCACAGTTAGTATGTTATTTTTCCTCTTTTAACTTTCTTTACAGTCTATTAAGTCTGAAATTCATTATATTTTAGTTTTTAATACACAATTTAATATTAAAAGCAATATTCGTCTTTTTGGAACCATAAGTGTTATTTTTATAAACGTATTCAAATACCAAAAACAATACTTTTTTAAAATAAATGTAATTTCTTATTTACACTATTTATTTTGAATTTGTTCGTAATTAAACATAAATCATCTAATTTTTTAATATTAAATCAAATGTAATATTTGAACTATATCATAATTTCATTTATCTACTTATAAAGCACTATTTATTTTGGAACTGTAATGAATTTCCTTTCACACAAATGAACCATCATGCTACCATAAAAAATGTCTTTTTAAAAAAATAATATTAATGCAATTACTGTCATTTAATGAAAATTTGATTTCCTTTCTAAATTTTCTGCTGTAAGTCGACGCCTATGTAGAGTCCAGGCATATACCCTATGTCGAAACACGTCTTTATGTCAAGTTGTCATATCACATGACCTAACTTCCTTAATTGTGTTTCTTGCAGTGACAATGTGACGTATTAATTCGATAACGGATACGCTTTTAGATGAATTTTGTTTTCGAGTCATAGAAAGCTTCATTTTACGTTACACACACACACACACACACACACACACACACATATATATATATATATATATATATATATATATATATATATATCTTTTGTTCTTGTAAATCCTTTTTATTTATTTTTCTAATAAAATACCAATAAAAGCGGACACCATTATATAGGTACATATAAAAAATATTTTTGTATGAAACCTTTATTCTTGAAATGTAAGAAAAAGTTTTTATATTATCTCTTACACATTTTATATATATATATATATATATATATATATATATATATATGTATATATATATAGTCAAATTTTTTCAGTAATAATACTAATCCGTTGATTGAAAATCATTCAATTTCCTCTGCGGTAGCTTTTATTGTAATATATTTGTGATATTGATTTTATATTCAACTATTGACTACTATAAATAAAACTTTATATAACTAAACACTCAATTTGAAAATATATTTTCCCAATCATTTTTTAATTGATAAAATACAATTTATATTTTCTAAATTTATTTTATTTAATATTTATTTTTTCTAAATTTATTTTTATAACAATATGTTATAGCAATTGTCTAATTTGGAAATTGTATCAATTTTCAATACTTTTTTTATAAAATTATCCAAAATGATATCTTTGAATACATTAAAATATTTTCAATGTCCAAAATATTTCATATAATTAGTACCAAAAATTAAGAAGTTAAAAATATGTTATATTTATCAAACTTTATTTTTCTAGTAATTAATAACTATCAAACTTCCTTTATAAAATGATGATTATTATTTATGTTTAGAAATTTTCCAACTACTTATCGAAACTATTTGTATACTCAGCTATAATGATTCAAAATTATAATATGAAATTTAAAACATTTTTTAATTATATAAATATATGTAACACAACTCATCATCCTTTCTTTGTATTTATATATATATATATATATATATATATATATATATATATATATATATATATATATATATATATACACTAAACTAACATTTAAATATGTCTGCAAACTTATTTTCTATTTAATTTGTAAATATATACCTATATAAATATCCTATATTTATTTCTATTCATTTTAACATTGAAGAAAAACTAAGACAGCTATATATCTCAATTTTCAAAATTATATTTATTTATTACATGAATATCATATTATCCAATCAAAATACTTTTCGTTATTTTGACATGCGTATCTCCATCTTTCTTGACATTCAGTCAAGAAGTAATTTTTCACAAGTGAATTGTCTATGCATTTTAATTAATTTTTATTGATAGTTTTTTAACAAATATTAATATTTAAATTTACAAAATTTGCAATAAAATGTGTTAATATTCAATTACCAAAAACTTGTGTTCATTAGTCTTTATATATTTAATCAATTTTCTTTAAGTGAGTGTTTTTCTAAAAGAAATTCATCATGGTGTATCTTCTGCTTTGTATGCTATTGAGTATATTAAAATAAAGGTATGTGTTTATTACAATTATATTAATATTTATGATCAGTCGAATAAATATTTTTATTTTATACTAATAAGTATACATAATGAATTAATAATTACTACATACATAGATACTAAATAATTACTACACACATTATATTTAATTATTTTTAAACGATACATTTGATATAAATTACAGCTATAGGATCATTCAAATTTGATGTTTAGATTTATGTTCTGTTAAAAAGAAACGTGCGTATAGGGTGATGTATAGTGAAACAAGTATATAGTTCTTTTATTCCTTTTTAATAAAACACATCTAGGCGTCACATTTGGATGACCATATATTTATATACTTACATAATAAGATATTTATTTTCAATATACTTAATATTGATATATATGCATGGATGTAAGTGTAGTGACTAATATTATTTTTGAATATGAAGTTGTTATCTAATATAAATGCGTAACCATTTATTATAAAATATGTTAATCCAGTTTTACTTTTTCAATAAGAATATCAATGTAGTAATACAATTTTATGTTCCAAGAACAAAGCAGTATTAATTTTAAAATATTAAATATGAATTTGAAATTTGAAATATTATACAATAGTTAATTTTTTGGAAAAAGAATAAGTAATTAATAATTGAAATTAAATATTTTAATTTACATATTTTAGAAAATTTCGATTACTTTTTGTCATAAAGGTTTTTATTTATTTTTAATTTTTTATTCATATTTTAATAACAGTTTAATCATCCTCGAATATGTTTGATATGTTTTTTATTTACACGTAAATATAATTAACTAGATTTTTCCAAATATATAGATATATTTGTTAATTTATAATTGATTATTTAGCTATATCAAAAAATATTAAATAAATAAAAAGATCTATGTATTTTTCATTGATCAATTATTTTGTTGCACATGAATTGAAGTAAAAAGAATTTAAAAACAAGTAAATTAAATTCTTTAAAGTATTTTCCACTCGTTGAATTTTTTATATTTACAAACTATTTTTATTCCATACGTGTGTATGTGCATATATTTATGCTACGTGTGTATTTAATTTAAAAAAAATCGATGATAGCCTCGAATAAAATAACTTTATGAACATGAAATTCATTATAAAATTGTAAGACAAACAAACATTCTGCATTCACACAAACAGTCTTCGTTTCAAATCTCGCGCATGGCACGAAAATATTCAAAGGATATATAGTGTGGCTGGATGCTGGATCTTCGGACCAGTTCGACGGTTCACCAGTCGCCGTTCGAACTTCGACGTAGCATGACGCTATTTTTACAATGGCGTCCAATAACATCGTCGTTTATTTGCATTACACGCGGTATCTTTAATATGTGACATGTGGTTTATGTGTTTAGTCGAACCTGTGATTTTCAATTTATGTTTATTTACTTAATGATCTATTTTTTATTTCATTTACACAGAGTTTTTTTAATTTCGTTTCGTTTTAGTGTAGTGTAGTGTTTTATTTGAAAAGAATATTCAAATAAATAAAAGTGTAGATCGACCATTTAATAATTTTTAAAAATTTTATAATCAAAATATATATTTAGTAATTGATGTAGTAGAGTATATTAGAAAAATAATTAATTCTTTTTAAAAAGCTATTACTTTAAATTGGTTAGTACTGAACAAAATCAGTATATATATATATATATATATATATATATATATATATATATATATATATATATATAAATAAAATATTGAATAAATTATTACATATTAGAAAATTAATTTTGAACTAATTCTTTACAAACTTTTCATAACATTAATTTTAGTTGATAATTTTGAAACTTAAAAATATTTGGATATTAAATTCTAAAATTAATAACACAAATTTTCTTTATTTAGATTAGTATTTAATTGAAGTATTTTAAAACAATAATTACATATAAACTGAAAAAATACAAGTTATGAAAAAAATAAGTAACTAAAAATTAAGCAACTTGTATGTAAAATAATATTAGCATAATTTTTCTAATAATATTAGCAACTTGTATGTGAATTATACTTTTTTTTGAAAAAAAAATTATTAAAAAAAACATTGATACTAGTAACCTAATAGTATATAAAAATTCAGATATATTTCCTCTACTCAACTTTCATAAACTTTATTTAAACATCATTGATGAAAAGATTATTTCCAAATATAGAAAATATTATATATCCAATAATGTAACTTATTTGCGTGAATTAGATTTTTTATAAAAAAATAATTTTGACTTCATATTTTAAATTTTTATTTAATATTATTTCTATTTTTATTTGTTAATGTGTGATATAAATACAAAAAATAATTTTATACACATTTTAATAAATAATTATGAAATATTCATAATTTTTCATTATTTTTTTTATTTCTTACTGAATTTAACAAATTAAAATAAACAATAAAAATCAATCTTTGAACTTATTAAGTACTTGTCAAATCATATACTTTAAGTTATTTCATATGCAAAAAATGTTAAAAGTATATATTTTTTGCTAAAAGTATATTTTTCATAAAACTGTTACGATGTTGATTTTAAATCTTTTTTAAAAAACAAATTAGATTATTATATAAAGATTATTATGAATATTGTTGTTATTAAATTCAATTTCCGGTTTAGTTAAAAAAAATAAAATTATAAACAAATTTCAATTTATAAAACTAATTTTATATCGAATGTAGAAATATGATATTTTTATTATACATATATATATAATCAAAAATAATTTATAATTCCAATATATAATACCACTATTTTCTTATACCAAAAAACAATCCTTACTTGGTATAGTAACTTTGTCAGATCAATTATTTTCATTTTGGAAAAACGATAATTACTCAATGTTCAGTGTGTATTATTTTTTTAAAAAAATGTAACATATAAAAGTTACTAGAATTTTTAATATTTTATAAATGTAATATTTGATACCAATTTGTATAATTTTTTTTATATTCATATAATTAATTCTCTTATTTAAAACTATATCTTTAAATTTCGTAATTATTTAGTGTCTTTTATTAGGAAAAAAATTCAAGTAAATTTCTTTATGAACTATTAGCTTCAAAAAATAATTTCACACATACACACTTTTATATATATATATATATATATATATATATATATATATATATATATATATATATATATATATATATATATATATATATATATTAAATTAAAAATCATAAATTAGAAAACTAAATAAAACAAATCGATAAATCTTACATTAGTTATAAATAATTAACTGTAAAATTATACCAACCTAATAAACATTTTAAATATGTAATTTATAACTTACAAACCAAATTATAAAAAAAATTTTTTAATTAAAAATGTATAACATTTACATTTTTATAACTCATGTATATGTTTATAAATTTGCATATTTCAAATATATATATATATATATATATATATATATATATATATATATATAATATTGATTCCCTATTTTGTCTTTTTAATTATGAAATATACAATCAAAAGTATATATATATATCTATATATATATATATATATATATATAATATTTATGTACATATCTATGTGAGCATATAAAATGGAAACTAAATGGAACTTGACTTGATTTTTGCAATGTAGATTTAACATTGTTTGAATGGTTTGTATTGTTTATAGAAGAGTATGAGAAGTTATTTTTTAATTTTGCTTCTTTGGTTGAAAACGCAGAGAGTATTATTTTAGTCGACGAAATATAAATATAAAATTTCTAAATATTTATTTTATTAAGAAAGTCATTACAAAAATTCATCTTTGCTTCCATAAAAATTGTTTACATACTCGTATAGTTTTCTTTTTAATATTAAATATTGTTTCTGTATATTTTCTTATATATATATTTTTTACTGGACGAATTTCGTTTATTTTATTAACTTTTAGAGAACATTAATATTTACATATTTCGTTTTTATGGAAAAGTTTTTTTCATGAAAGATATTAGAAGTTTTAAACGATGTTATTACATATTTTAAGACTTTGATTTTTAATGAAGAGATGTATTTTTTCATTTTGTTTTATTTACATAAATAACAGATATTTTTATTTCCACACAAATGAATTATAACCTCAATATCATAAGATATTTGAGGGTGTTTAATAATTGTCACTTTTTTAGTATTTCTATTGTAAGTCTTCATCATTAAAACACTATGTTATAAAATCAAGTTTTATAACGCAACGTTTTTATGATAATGACATTACCATCGAAATGCAAATGACGATAAATAATTCTTGAGTATTTTTTAAAATAATGAGATTTTGAAGTGATAATTTATGTATTTGAAAATACATTTTCCATAATTCTAAAACAAATAGATATATTACATTTGTCTTAATAATAAATTTAGTAAAAAATGTTTTTAATAAATAAAAAATCCTTATTTTATATAGAAAATAAAAAGGAGATAATGTAATTTTCTAAAAAAGTAATGTACGTTTTTTTTATTTTCTCTTTCGTTAAATATAGATTATATACATGTACAGTTTAATTAATAGGATTCAACAATATTATTTTAATAAATTCTTTTTAAAATTCGAAAATACTTTTTCGGAATAAATCACATGTCTTTCAAGTTAGTGGTTAATGCACTAAGTTACAAAGTATACGGCTATATCTGAATTCATCTGAGGCTCTAGCACACACGTCAATCTTTCACAAAAAACACTTTGTCTTGAGTGTTCAATGACCGTAACTCTTAAAAATAGATCAATTTAAAAATCAATAAATCTTCTTTGTTTTCATACTAATTAATTAAAACTATTTTTACATCAATTATATATTTATATAAGTTTTAAATTATTGTTTTCTATTTTATCATATAAAATATAATTCAATAATCACAAATAAATTCTCATCCAATTAAACTTTATAAATTTATATTTTTATTATATATTAAAATTTAACAAATATGTTATTTCTGTTTATAATTACAATAATTTATATAGAAATAACTATATATATATATATATATATATATATATATATATATAAATTTTAAATAGCAGTGATTAACTAGAAATGGCTAAAATACAAGTGTGTCAATTAGTATATAACTTATTCAAATTAGTATCGTTTATTAGTGCTTAGTGATATGTACTTAAAGATTTTTTTCCGAAAGTTTAAACGACGTTTTAAATCAAAATGATGTTTACTCAATAATCAAGCTGGATTACACAACGTTAAACATATCAAAGACAATGGGGTTTCATGAGAAGAAACTCCGGCGACTTAGGAGGTTCCGATTTTTCGGTCGAGCAAAAGTATATCTGATGGTCAGGTGGCCTCTGCTGGTATGAAAATATTTTAATTGTTTCTTTTATCTAAATCGAATCAATTGATATTTATAAAAATTTAAATTTATGTGAATAAATGAGTTACAATCATGAGGAAAAAATTGAGTCCTTTATAATATTTTAATCTAAAATGAATTAATTCAATGTTTGGGATTTTATTAATTCCGAAATTGTCATTGTTGTACAAACCATGATACAGGTATGACAGTTAAGATAATGGTATCAAATATGACCCTACAGTTCTATAGAAACTCACCACAATATAATTTATTGTTCTTTATTAGTTTTGAATTATCAAGAGAGTAGTACTAAATTTAGAAAGGTAAACAGGTGACCGTAATATAATTGTTAGTTTATTGAGCCAGCGATCAATGGGTTAGTAAATTAAATCCCTGTCAACTAAACTTTTCAGAAACGACATTTATTTTTGTAAGATTTTTGACATTTGACATACTAGTAATTGTTTCATTTATTATTTTCAATTTACTCATTTTGTAAATTAATTCTAATTTGAAATGTTTTCTTTCATATAAAAACATTAATAAAAATAAATAAATATATTTCAATTGCTCTTAATTATTGATAATTGATGTTTACTTTTTAGGTCTTATTATTTTAAATTTAAATTAAATTGAAATATTTTCTTAGTATTCAAATTACTTAGTATTTTCAACATCAATTATTTAAAATAACTAGATAAAAATTGTAATTTAACTTTTAAAATTTCTATTTATTTAATGATAATATATTTAGATAGTATTCTTAAAAAATTAAATATTTGTTTTTTTATACTTTTTAAATATGTTTTCTATTTTTAATATTTATATAATTTCCCAACAAAAAAATAACTATAACAAATCTGGAAATAATATTATAAAAAATTAAGTTAAACTTTAAAATACTGAAATATTTCTGTAGGTAAGCATTTTTTAAAAGTTTATTTAAATATAATATATCTTTAAGATTTTATTATCTTTTTATAAAAATAAAAATATATAAAAATGGTTTGTGTGCGGTTCCATTTATAATATTAATGTTTTTTTTTTTTGCTTACCTGTTTTAAAATATTTTAACATTTTTGACCGGAGTTTTATCAGATTTTTAGTTTATATAAGTAATTATATATATATATATATATATATACATATATACATACATACATGTGTGTGTGTGTTCTTATGTATTTATGTGTATATATGAAATACATTATAAATGTTATATCTGTACGATACGCAAATCCATAAAAAATGCAATTTGCTAATGCATACTAACGTTTTAATACCGATAGCACTTAAACTGATTAAAATTTTTTTTAGTATTCTTATCCTGATCGAAAATTACCAGGTTTGATTTATGAATGGTGACATTTATTTTTAATAGCTTTTTTGTGCGTTCTTATTACGTAGTATATAAAAATTATAATTTCCAATAATAAAATAACAATGTAATACAATGATATTTTTATACAATTTTTATTTAAACATTTATTTCATATGTATATATATATTTAAAAAATACTGAAATGATTTATATCACAAAGTTGTATATCATTAAACCTTCTACAACCAAATAATGTTAACATGCGAAAACAAACACGAAATAATAACAAACAGAATTTAATTTTCCATTAATTGTATTGTTGCATACTCAAAATATTATACGGAGCACATACTCGAATCCAAATTACAAGCAATAACGGAATATATGGTTCGATGTGTGAGTTGATAAATAATCCAGCCATGCATTCTATTTATATGTGTTATTTTTTAAATTTTATTCCGTCCACTTTGTATCGAATTTTCGAAATCCGACAAATTAAAAATAATTACCGGTAAATTAATTCAGTCGTCCGTATTCAAACGTCAATAAATGTCATTGTAGACGAACGACCGGGATTTGATATTCCGCTCTCACTGTGACATCGGTTCCGATGCAACTCGCATGTCGTTACCGACGAAACAATGAATACTGAAATTGAATCACTATTTGAAATTGTGCCGCGGGTGGAGTGATAATATAAATCAGGGCTGAAAATAAGCTTTTTTTTATTTACATCGCACTAGCAATTCGTGGTTTTTTATTCGGCCAACGACTGCATTTAAATTTTAATTGAACTGAATTTATGAGATCATGTTTGCAATGGGAATGATTTCATTGAAATCAGTGGCGCAGTCGATGTAATGTCCAATTTTTGTACAAACATTTATGCTGACACATTTATATGCACACCCACGTATGGAAACGAATATCTCGCAACATTCTAATCTGTATATGTACAGAAACATATATAGGCATATTCACTTATATACATGTATATATATATATATATATATATATATATATAAATATACATTTTTAAATTGTAAACCCCAAAATTAAAATTATTCTAAATTCACTTTTGTTATCAAAAAGTTGCACACTTCTGTGTAATGTACTATATAAATTTTATCTAAAACTAATTTTTTCTTGAAATTATAGTTATAAATATGCATGAATATGTATAATGGTATCAATATTTAGAACCTTAAATATAAAAAAATATTTTTTTTTAAAAAAAAACAATATATACTAATATAAATTTATAAATATTTGCTACAAATAATGAGAAAATTAATATAGAATTATAAATAAAATAATTCAAAATTTAATGAAATGAAAAATAAATAAAGATAATGTAAAAATGAACATATATATATATATATATATATATATATATATATATATATATATATATATATATATATATACTGAAAATAAATAAGTTTAATTTTTTTTAAAACAACTTTGTTATAAGTTATGTACAAACTACATTACGTGTATAACCAAAGAGGATAAAATTTATATTTTAAAATACAAGCATTGTTTTATATTTTTAAAAGCATTTTAGTTGTAAATTTATGAAAATTCTTTAATAACTTTTAAATAACTCACTTCATTTAAGTTAGCTTATATATATAATGTGTAGGTATATATGTGTATGTATACATGTTGGTATATATATTATAAGTAAATATTATAATATTTATATTTACATTGTACATATAGTACAAAATAGGAAATTCATACTTGTGCGGATATTACTTGAGTCTAGACCAAACTAGAATAAAAGCAAACAAGAGTTATGTATAACAGTGGATTTGCTATAAGAGCTAAAGCTATTCCCGTATAGTCCTGAACACTTTTGTGGTTGTAGAAGACTCCTTCTAATTTAATATATCTTCTTAGAAGACGTAAACTTGTTAGCGTTAATAGTTACATCAAATACACTTTTGAGAAATCGTGGAATTTTTAAATTATAAACTATACACATCCATGACTTTTTTCTTATGTTATTGTTGATTACGATTCTTTGTCTGAAATAAATTTAATTTGTAATATATATATATATATATATATATATATATATAAACATTATATAACTCCTGTAAATAAATTATTTAAACCTAAAAAATTTTCAGATTTTTCTTCGTTGTACACATACATATTTTTTTAAATGAAGTAATAAATTTAGTTACGGTTGTTTAAAAAGTAATTACTATATTGAAATTGAAGATCTGTTTAAAAATTAGTTATTTAAATAATAAATGGCTTTAAAAAGTAAACTGAAAAAATAATATTTTAAATAAAAATTTCAGACGTTTATTAATGAACAGCTGTCATATAAAACTAGTAACTAATGTTTCTTTATTCCAATTACATATTTTCTCTTCAACATAAAATATTGTTTATTTATTATATTTAATACTTCCATAGAAAATACATTGCCTCAAAAGAAATGTAATTGAAATTTGAACATGTTTTTCATTCAAATAAAAATTATTAAAATAAAATAAATATATTTGCAGAAGCGTAATAGTATAGATTCTTTTTCGTTTTTTCCATCTTTTCTTTTAAAATCTTTCAATGAATACTTTATATTTCGTACGTAAAACGTTCATTGAAATTAATATCAAGTACAAAAGCAATTAGTCAAGATAAGAAAAGTGATTATTAAACATGAAACAATGACATAATTATAAATAGCGTGTGTCTCGGAAACCGTTCTCGACGTTTATGAACATTTAAAGTGAGGTACAAGTGTTGGAATCACATTTGACAGCAGCTTTCAAAATGCATTGTAAGCTTTCAGTGCCAATAAACGATTTTGGTATGGATGGTCGTTACTATATTTCTTTTTGCATAGCACGTATACATACATTAAAAATATGTTCGGACTCAATCAAATGCCACATAATTACTCATCGTAGATTTTCGATCGGCTTTCAATACGTCAAAACTGATATGAATGAAAATAAAATGCGCATAATTCAAAACGAATATGGAAATTTTGCAAAATATATTTGACCTAAATGATATATGAAAATTCATCCAAAAAATTGTTTTCATATAGAATCATAGTTTAATTTCATCTACCAGTTTTTGTATCAATTAAATGTTTATTATGATTTTTGTATTTAAATTATAATAAAGAAATAAAATAAATAATTCAAAAAATTGTTACTACAGTAGCATAAATATGTAATAATTCATTATTTTTCTAAGACAATTTTTGTCAATATGTGAATATGTAGAAAAAATTATGTATGAAATTAATATTGTGAATTAACTTATGATTCTTCTTAAGAAATTTTCAATCAGACAAATCGTTGTACTTAATTCTTAAATAGTCATATTTTGATAACATATTTTTTTCTTCAAATGTGTTCATGTATATAACGTAGCCCAAATGAGACTGAAATTTTAGACATACTACGTTTATTCGTGCTGGAAATTCGTTACAATTTTCACCATTCTTGAAATTGAAATTTTTCCTGTGTTTAGTAAACACAACTTGTCTGAAAATACTTCGATACATTTTATTATGTGTCTGACGAAACGACACGAAACTAGCATCAGATGCTGTTTGATGTTTAATGGCGCGTCCGGCTAAAACAATTATCAGTCACGTCCAAACCTTTTGGTTCTCGGCCAGCAAGGATCAACTACAGCTTGTTCTCTGGCACTGAAACCAACAAGAAACCATTATCAATAATTAAGTCGGAAGGACTTTGCGCGTAATACTATAATGGAATGTGACAGCGCTGCAGGAAATCTAGTAGTAAACTGAGTAGCAAAAGCGAATGAACGAACAATGAAGCTATCGTAGAATGTTATGTATATGTACTCTGGATGCTTTTTGTTTGCATGAATTCTATGTTCGATATGTTAAATTTAATGGAATCAATATATAATAAGGATATATATATTCAAGATAATGTGATGTAAATTTTGATACAGGCATATTCTTGTACCATACTGATTTTCTATATTATTAATAGATCTTATGTAAAATTATGTAAGAATAAATCCATTTTTACATCCTTTTCATTTTTTTAAAAAGAGATAATTTTCCATTTCCATCGGACTAATATCTGACAAAATATATTCGTCATTCGATATTGATTTTAAAATTTTGTTATTCAATATATTTTTATATTTGATATGTAAAGTAAAATTATTATTCGAAAATAAATGTAATCATCCCCTTAAATTGTATTTTGACAATATATTATAAAAATATCATTCCCTATTTTCGACAATTCAACAATCTGTTCGCAAATTTACACTATTTCGCTTTTTTAAAAAAAATCTCAGCAATATTTTCTAAATAATCAACTTGTATTCATGTCGACGATCCGTGAATGTAAATTCGAACCAGTGACCTTTATGAATAGGGGGCACATCTGTTCTTGTCATCCAGCTGTGTCACAGAATACACGTGAGACCTTAAGAGTTTTCCAAAATCTGCATAATATGTATAGTGGCGGACAAAAATAATGAAACGAGATCGTTACATTCGAATACCGTAATATCTGCTACAAATGGACGTTATTTACAAAAAATACGTCATGATTTACGACAAGGAATGGAAGTTGGTGTTGAAATGAGATTCTAACAAATCCAACAGAAAAATCGTCCTCATTATTTCTGTTGTATGTTATACGTCCGCGTGAACGTGACAACAGAGCGCACGCACGTGGATGTTCGAGGGGGAAATCCCGTGTGATTGTCGAACTGCACTATTCCAAAATTTTAATCTCCGAAATGACGAGGGTCGGCGACCGATCAGGTCACGCAACCCGGACTTATTACTTTTCACAACACATTACCGTCGCGGAAAATGTAAATTTTCATCTCGTTATTAAAATCTCAACAGCCAGTGCCGTTTATGAGTGGCAGCATCCATAACCCCGTTTGTATACTTATTATCTTTTGCTGTATTGCGTACTTATCGCTGAACATGTTCGTTATGTATAAATTTCTTTTTGGCAACTAAACATCTACATATTTCTCTTATTTGTTGTTTCGTTCGAAGCTTTTTCTCTTTTGTATTTTATTTCTACTGCAGTATTTGTAGTTTATATTTTTACTGGAAGTATTTTATGTTTATATATTTTATAATTGCATTTGTCATTCAAATTTATTATTTACTCTATTCTTATATTACTATTAAGAAACAGAAATATATTATTTTCTATAAACAAAATAATTTAGAATTGTATTAGTAATAATTAAAACAAAAATTGGATCATTTGAAATTTAGCTTAATTAAATCTAGCTTAATAAATATATTTGTAAGGATCTTAATAATTTTTTTATTGCTGAATATATTTCCATTAGAGATTTCTGGATTTCTTTTACTAATTTTGTAATCTCATTTTTAACAATTTATTTACTACCTATTATCGTTTCCGAAAATATGTTTTATATAATATTTTCTGAAGCAATTAAAATATATAGTTCAAAATATACATTTTTGTAGTACATATTAAAATTAATAATGTATAAACAAAAAATGCATATTTTTTAATTTCCATAAAAAAATAGATGAATGGTATTTATACCACCAGCAGAAACAGTCTTTTTCTCCTTTTTCTATCTACTGTTCAATGAAGGTCTCTCACAAAACTTTTTACTTTTAGTGATTTAATAATTTTCTCTTCGATTCCAAATCTCTCTCTCTCTCTCTTTATATATATATATATATATATATATATATATATATATATATATATATATGCAATATTTTCATACACATATTTCTAAAATTTTCATATGAAAATATTGTGTGTATATGTATGTGTGTTTATTACTATTTCAACGATTGAAAGATTGGGACTGTAGTTACTAAATGAAAGATTTGATATGACACAGATCCGCATCGCTGACTGCGAACGTGATAACTGGATTTACCACTTCAATAAGAGAATTCAGTTGGGAATGTAAAGCTTTAACAGAGTTATTTGATGACTTTCTTATAACAATTTATAAGAAGAAACTTGTACAAATTTAAAACGAACAAACTTCTAAATCCTCGCTTTCGTACCACCCGCGAGTTTAAAATCCATTAAAGA
The DNA here is from genome assembly GCA_029203775.1 of Neoneuromus ignobilis. Classification (NCBI taxonomy): domain Eukaryota; kingdom Metazoa; phylum Arthropoda; class Insecta; order Megaloptera; family Corydalidae; genus Neoneuromus; species Neoneuromus ignobilis. The sequence continues at coordinate 16,369,155 of CP092095.1, forward strand.
TTTTCAGTTATAATTCGATATAAAAGAGTTTGAATTGAAATCATGTATTTATCAATTTTCTTGCAAGTTTAATTATAATTTTACAAAAACATATTTCATAATGTCAATATTGTCTGTTCGATTTTAAAGGCAAATCAACATTGTATATATATATATATATATATATATATATATATATATATATATATATATATATATTATATAATCTCTTTTAAACAGAATTCGTTATGTCTTAAAACACAGAGCGTGCCATTCGTTTGCTAATAAAATATATTCACGTTTTAAATTCAACTTGACTGATTTCAAAGGTTCGTCGATCGATTATAAATATTATACGCATTTAAGTTTTCTGCGTCTTGCATTCCAATTCAACGTAATCAATAACAATACAAAAAGCACTGAACTACAAATGAACGACATCAAAGAATTTCGCAAAAAGCTAGCTCTACAGTCTTTGCATTGCAGTTTTGTTTCCAATCTACGTTCCGTTCAAAAGACTTCATTTGCTATAGGTTCAACTTTTCTGTTAGTGTTCGGTGGAATGTTTTTTGTTCCGGATATATTTACGTTTGAACTTGCGATCCCTATGTACATATATTGTAGACACATGATATATATATATATATATATATATATATATATATATATATATATATATATGAACACAGATACACTTGTTACAATAAGTATGTGTGTATGTAGTACATATTTTCATATTTCAAACAAAGGGAATAGCTCTGCTGGAGACGTTTTCCTGTTTTCACACAATGTTTGGTCCTGATACAGTTGCACCAGCAGCAAACATGCAAAACGTGATTAGTTTAATAATTTTATATTTTACTGTATGTGTGTATATATGTATTATTAATAATTTTTATATTTGATAAATTGTTAATATTTTCTGAAATGTTATTATATTATTTATAAAATTTTACCCGAAAATATTTTTTTTAAAAAAAAGTAATTCTTTAATTACAATACACAAAAAATGTTTTTCATAATTTTTTTTTAATTTTACTCTTTTGATTCTTTATGTAAATATATTATGATAAAATTCAAAGAAAAATTAAAACTAATATACAATACTTATCAAATTAAATATAAAAATAAATATTTACAATAAATATTTCAACATACTCAGAAAGTACTTTTAGTAGCTTTTAAAAATATAAACCAACTCCAGTTAAAAATATCATTAAAACATTATCGGTTTAAATATATATATTTTTTTAGAAAAAAATAATTAATTGATTATATGTTTTTTAATTCAATTAGTAATTTTTCATTATAAATTTCATTTTAAAAATATACATCCAATATTCATATTCAAATTTATTTACCAATATAATCTTATTGGAAATTCATTTTTAAACTATTATATTAAAAATATGTAATTTTTCAAATTTCAATTTTTTACTCTTATTTCATAAATACTTTACAATAATTTTAAAAACTGAAACAATTCCATTATTTTTTTTTAATTTACAGTGCTTAAAATGTAAATCTGTTGACGTAGATTTTAAAAATCTATTACGAACAGAATTCCGTATTAAAAATTATTTTTAATAACGTTCAAAAAAAAAACTGAATGAAAAGAATAATAAAAATCGTGGTTCGAAAAGAATACACTTTATTTTATTTTCGTGATCCAGCACGATGTAAAGTTGGTCAATCTGTATTTCACTGCAGGAGTATTTTTCATTTTCTTTGTTTTATCTAAATTCTTTGTGACTTGAAAATGGTAATTATTCTCCCCAACATCTGACGCAGTATAGCCACTGTGTTTTTTCAATAAATTCTGTTCTCTATGTATGTTTTTGTACGTTTTTATGTGTATTTATATAAGTGTATTCACACACACATACACTTATATACATATATATATATATATATATATATATATATATATATATGTGTGTGTGTGTGTGTGTATGTATGTATGATTGCAAACTTTTTGTATTTCATATTTGATTTCACTTACCACAGTTTAGCTCATACTATCATAAAACAGTATTTTTTTGTCCCTTTTTCATTATTTCTATGGTATGTCTAGTACCTTTGAAGTATATTTCGCTTTCAGGTATTTAAAATGTTCGGTCTGAAATACAGTTGATTTCTATATAAAAAAATATGAATGTTCCTTTTGTTATTCATTCCGTATTTTCTTTTTTAATTTTTGCGTACGTCATTTCAAATCTTTTCATTATATTTTTTTTCATACAGTACAATTAAAAGAATGGTAATAAGTATTGAAAGTATTATTTTAATGACTACTATTCATAAAAAGAGTATTTTTAATTTTTGAAATTGAACATTAAATATTAAAATTATTTTTGTATATTTATTTCATACGATATATACTTTTAAATGAATATATAACTATTTTTTTATTAAATATCGTATATAAATTTAAATAAAACACGGGTAGAAATTTGAAAATAAAATAATAAAAATCAAAAGAGTATATATCTAAATATCATTAAAAAATAATCTGAATATTTATCTGAAGGACGTAAAAGACGACACTACTATTTTTTAATTAATTATTAAAAAATGTGTAATTTTATTTAAAATCTCAATTACTAATATACTTGATTTCTAAAAAAATATTAATTTTAAAAATTTCGATGAATTTAAATTTATTTTTTTGAAACATTATTACTTTTCCATAGTATAAAATGAAATATTCGAATAATTTTCTACATATATACATTTATTTATGTGTAGATATGGTCTAGTCACTAGGATTGAATTATTTAATCCCAAGATAGAGAATAATTGTCCGACAGGATTATGTCCATAGTTTTAGTATGAAAGTAAAGCGTATACCCTTCAGCTTTATTGTCCATATGTGAGATTAATGTAAATTGAAATGAGGATGATCGTTCGTTGTCCACAATTACATTAGTTCTATGGATAACTTTTATAAATGAAATTTATTTTAATCAATAACAAACTTTTCATTTTAAAAATATTCTTTCCAAACAAATCTGAGTTTTATATTGTTATTTTTAAAATAATAAAATATTTTTTAATATTCTTATATATATATATATATATATATATATATATATATACACGATTTTTACAATGAATAATAAAAAATTGGAAATAAATAAATTATTCATGTATATACACTTTCAGAGTTTTATAGTTCAGTTAACTAATTTAATTAAAAATTTTTAAAATATTTTTATTTCTTTATAAATACAATACATAATATAGTTTTTCTAAAAACATTTTATTATAGACAATACATAATTTGATTACATTTTAGTATATAGATATAATAGCGAATAATTAGTACAGTAAAAATGTATTAATCAAAAATTTAATATGTTATTATATTTTAATATTTATTCATTTTAATTATATTGAAAATTCCTAACGTAATTAAATTTTGTGTAGATACCATATTACAAAAACTATTTACAATTATGATTTTTCAAGTAGCTATGTTTGCTGTTTTTAAATTAAAATATTACATAGAATTTTTTAAGTTAATAAAATTGATCATATGCCCTAATAATAAATTTTATAATATTATTGCTTTTTATTTTTATATAAAATTAAATTTACCTTCAATTAATTTCATTTCTCTAATTTGGTCTCCTCTTTAATCTCTCTCTCTCTCTCTTTTTATATATATATATATATATATATATATATATATATATATATAAATGTATTCAAATCCAATTAAATGTTTTATTCAAATTACGACCACTAATTGAACCTAAAACGTGAATGACGTCCAAAAATATACAAGAAAATGAAACTTAACAAAAGTACGAAATGAAAATTGAATAATAATAAACGTGTGATTAATATTGTTTCATTTGAAAGTCAATATAAATCAGTCTCAGTCCGTGGAACAATGACCGTGTTTAAACTGGACGTATATGACCGTCCACTTGAGCACATACGTTATGTGAATAACGGGAATTGAGTGGACCTATCCATTAATCTAAATCCACATATTATACGCAGGAGATTGTCCTTACTTAATCTGAACGTGTGTGGTCAAATAATATGGGATTGGGTTCGTTGCATTTGTAATAGAGATTAGATTATATATACATATATACAGTACATTGTTTGAAAATTGGATGTTAGTATAATCTGTTCATGATTAAGATGAAATTTGTGTATTGAAAGAGAGAATGAACTAATCACTTAATCTTATTCATATAAATAAATGAATATATATATATATATATATATATATATATAATTATGCAAATCATTATCAACAATAATTCACAAATTTATTTTTCAAAAAACTATTTAATAAAAAAACAAGTAATACAGTAGTAAAATAGAAAATATACTTAACATTGATAAAATCATTGCTTAAGTACTTTGTCAATGTATATAATCGAAATTCAATAATAAAAATACAAAACATCGATCAAATTTAGAAAAAAAAACATAATTTTATTCTAGGCAATCCGTAATAAAAGATTTTGAAATCAAATTAAAAAGAAGTAACAACTAATTTAATAAAGGTCATTTGTTATTGGAACTTTACCAATGTATTTGTAATCTTAATCAATCATATTATTATTATTATTAAACATCAAATATAGAATTTTCCATTAAATGAAAATAAAACAAAAATAATTTAATTACTTAGTTATTTTTTTATTTTTAAGCATATTCTATGGCATTAATAGAACACAATTTCACTCATATGATCACCACGACTTCACTTAGCATAGTGCATTTTTTTTAGTCCTGTTTTAGTCATTCTTTCAGATAATTGTGGTCCACTTTCATGAATTATACTTTTAATGTCTATTTTTAATACTTCTGTTGTATGTGGTTTATTACCATAAACTAATGATTTCACATAACCCACAGAAAAAATCCAATATAGTTTAGATCACATGATCTTGATGGCTAATTGATGGGTCCATTTTTTGAAGTAATGGACTCATTAAACCTTTTGTTTTAATAAATCTATTGAAGTTTTTACAATTTCTAAGCGTTGTTGAAGTGTTAAACGTTCAATGATAGTTTGCTAAATAAACTATACTGAGTTGAAATATCAAAATGAGCTTTAGAAAAAATTCAAACATGGCTACCACCAGTTGTCAAAATTTTAACATTCTTATTGGATAACCCTATATTATTAAATGGCTTGAAGTAAATGATTAATAATTTGAATAAAAATCAATGAATGTTTTAAATTAAATGTGCTAAAATATTTATTTATATAATTAATATTTAATGTCGATTCAATTTTTTCCGTTATTTCTTTTCTAAACTTCCTCACTAAATTGCTTTTTCTAATGTCTTACCCTAATGTTACAAATACGTACTATTCTCTGTCTCAGATCCTTCCACGTATCCTCACAAAGCTTTCACGTATCCTAGATAAAAGTATATTCGTTTATTATTACATTTGATCCCTGATATTTCTTCTCAGTTGTGTTAAATCATTCATAATTAGTTGACTTTGATAATACCGATAACTGTCGATTCATTGTATAACTCATAATTCGCTTTATTTGTTCTGAGCTTTAGTTGACCACAAATATCTTTAATTATCACACAAAACCCACACATACACACGTGTATATAAATTGTTAAGAGTATTTGTGTCAAACCGCAATTACATATAGTATATGAGTATATAAAAATATTAAAAAAATAAAAATCAAATGATTTACGATTCGTCAGCAGTAAAACGTGTGATTTAAAATTTTCATTTGATACAATAATATAAAAAAGCCGTTATCTCAGCAATTTCGCGTGATTTTAAAAGCTTGTCATTTTATAACAAAGAGATAAATAATAGCAACGTACAATACAAAACTGAACATATAACAAAGCTAGTAAAATTTGTATTTTTTCCGAAAAGACAATTGGTTCAATTCGTATTTCAGCAGTTCATGGGTTTTGTTAGATAAAAGGCAGTTTTATATGTATATGAATATAACGATGGAAATATATATATAAAACATTTTTTTTGTGAACTCTGCAATTAAAACAACAAATAACAATATAAAAGGGGTTGAATTACGTCAGCACTATTAACCCCCTATTAAATAAAACCTAACAGAAATATGTATGTATAGTTAGTACTCTATATGATTTTATGAAACCAATGCAGAGTACCACAAGCATGGATACGTAACCAACATTGGCTTGTGAACGTTTGCTTGTGATAAATATCCCTATTAATGACAAAACCATACACGGCCTATACGTAGATCACTCCATTGTTTTACATTACGTTATTTGGTATTTTAAATTGCGGGCAATTTTTGTTGACCCCAATGGTTTTAGTACGTGTAAGTCTAATAAGGGTTTTGTGACATTAGTTGGTAGTGCCTGAAGCGGAATTATTTATTGACAATAGGTATTTTTATTTATTACAATTGTATCATAAATTTTTGAACAAAGCATAATAAAAATAGATAAATTATACTCACAGGTCCTATTTGTTTTAGAAAATCAATTTTTATTAATTATATGATTAGGTGTTCTTTTTTTAAAAAAAACCTTTATACATTCTTTTTCTAAATTTTGATTCTGAATTGATTGAAAAAATATTTTTACTGTATAAATAATAAAAACTATACAATATTTTTACATAATAATTACTTTTTAATGAATATAATTATTCTTTAAAAATAAACTTGAAATTATTATAACAATATTTAGTATATATAGGGCCATCCAAATGTGACGCCTAGATTTGTGTTTTATTAAAAATAAACATATGTATATTATGGTGTATGGGGAAACATGTGTATAGTTTCTCTTGTTTCTTTTTAATAAAACACAAATCTAGGTATCGTATTTGGATGACCCTATATATATATATATATATATATATATATATATATATAATTACTTAATTATTTTTTCCACACACCCACATACACAATATATATATGAAGTGTTCATAACTTTTAATCTTAATTGTAACTACTATATCATATACTTTTTCATATAAACCATTTTTTAATCTAAATTACATTGTGTATTTATATATTTATACAAGTATATTACACATGCATGAAATGGATAATGTAGATTCAAAATATAATAAAAAAACTGCATTAATTCAAATCCAAAAGCAATTATTAGCGTATGTATAAATGAAACTAACGGGCAATCATGATAACAGTGTCTGAAAGCAAACAGTGGTTCAACCGTATTATTACTAACAATGGGACGACACTTCGTCCGTTACAACGATCCCGCTAGGCCAAATAGGATATGAAAATAATCCACATTGTATGTTGTGATTGTTTACTTTCAGCAAACATGGAGTTAGCTGGGCTGTATGTATATATATATATATATATATATATATATATATATATATATATATATATATATATATATATATGTAAATTATTCTTCAAATTAATAATTTAAATAAATAAGAAATTCAAAAACATACAACAAAAAATCAAAAAATGAGCATTTTTTTAATATAAAATTCACTTTATAATTTCATACTATTTGTATAATTTTTTAGTTATACAAATATTTATATAATAATAAAATATAAAATATTTGTTAAATAATTTTTATATCAAAAAATACATAAACATTGCATAAAATTTATTATAAATCTTTTTTTAAAATCTAAGATTTTTCATTTATGAGCAAAATATATTGTTATTTATTATTGTAATTATATGAATGAAATTTGTCAATTGGTTCTAATTGTCATTCTTTGATAAAAAAAAATTATTGTTTATAATTTATCACATTTTCATTATTTAGAAGATACTTAATATAAAATTATTTTCTCTTTGGGATAATGTCAATGATAACAAAAAAATTTACCAGTTTTTTTTTAAAATTTCAAACTAAGAATATTTTAAATTTCAATAGTAAATTTCGTAATGCAATTACTTTCTTTAAATCCAATATATTTTTAATGATAAAATTTGTTAACGCTTTACAATAATTTCTTAAAAATATTTTACAAAAAAAATTGATGTAAATGCTTCACATTTTTTATTATTGTTTATTATCGTATTGAATTCTATCTGATAAGGAATGTTTAACCATCAAAACTTTCAACTGTAAATAAATTTGCTGTACTGGAAATATGTATTTCTGTAAGTAAATTTCAATTATTTGATAAATTTAGTACAAAAATTTTAGAAATGTTTACAATTTTTTGGAAGTAATTTTATTTCAAAATATAATATAAAAAATACATTTAATACAATTTCAATAAATTATAAAATGTGTTTACTTGCCATTTATATGTTATAAAAAATTATTATTTTTTATTAATAGATTGTATAAAATTAATTTAACAAATTCAAAATATATCCAAAACTCACCACTCAGATATATTTTATTAACTAAATCTGATGTTATTTTAGGTTTATCTTAGAAACCTAGATAAACATTATGATTTTATGTCTAGTTATGTCATAACTATTCACAAGCTTGTAGAGATTATTCTCTAAATTCAAACACCAAACATTTTCAGAGTTGTTATGAATAATTAACTATTTGACTAAGATTTAACTAGTATATTAAATGAAATTTTAGTTATAATAAACATTGTTCATTAGAAAATTATAAAACTTTGATAGAAATATAAATAAAATTATTCACCTTAATAATGAATGCACGTATAAAATAAGAATTTAGTGAAATTTCCATCACATTTAAATATACATATTATAGTTCATTGAATTTTAAAAATTCAATCAAGGAATGTTTAGAATTATTTATTTTTTTATATTATTAATAGAAATAATATTGCAAATAAGTCAATATATTTATAAATTTCATAGTATAATATTTTTTATTATAAATTCTGAATATTTTTTAATTAATATTCATGCTTTTATTGTTATATATATATATATAACCATTATTTGAATAATAATACAACTATTATTTCTATAAACTAATTTATCAAATATTTACTAAATGTAACCATGGATAAACGAAAATCACTTTCCCAAAATTTTACCATACAAATTTCAAATAAATCTCTCTACATTCAAACGTATTGCTAATAACAGATTCATACAACGTCCGTACGTATAAAAGGTTACGTTTGCTTTTACAATCAAAATATTGTTCCATACATACCCGAACCGCGCATTCCCTCAAATTATATCAGTCAGAACAAATTAATTGAATCACGCAATATTTATTGCGCAGAAAGGTAACAGCAATTAAACTCAATTGATATTCCAGTCAGTATATATTAATAAGCATGTGAGAGGTTAGGCATGTTGAGTTTTGTCGTATGTGTCGTATTATTTTAGAAACTTTACACGCCATTCAAGAAGTTAAACGCAAGAACTTTGGAATTAAGGAATAACGACGTGAGAAGCATACGTAAATGTATCAATTTTACTAAACATATATGAAATCCTGTCATGTTGATCTAACGATAATAACAAACTAGATATAATTTGTTGTAACGTTGGTACAAGCGTTTAGTTTCTGTTTAGTGTTTTTAAAAATTTTAATGTCATCATATATTATAGGTATTATCTATCGTTCATTTTCTCCAGTATATTTAATCATAATCATTTTATTGAAAATCATTCTCAAAAATGTATATAAAAATATATGTCTTATTATTTTTCTTCAGAAAAACTTCAATGCTTTTTCCAATTTATTAATTCCATTTTGTATCTTTTTCTAAAAAAAATAAAAATATAGACGTTACAATATTTTTTATTATAATATCAAAAAATATATTAATTAATAGTTTACTACATTTCAAAATTTACTGTATCCATCGAATGTTTTGTCTAATTTAAAAATTTTTTTGGGGTTCACAAGTATTTTTAGTCATATATAATATATATTTTATTCATGTCCAAATCAATTAATTTCATTAAATTTAAAAGTAATTATTCAATACGTATTAAAAATATACAGAAATAATTTAGCAACTATTACTTCAGTAAAGATATTTTTCAAAATTTATTAAAAAAAGCTTGTAATAAATAACACTTTATTCACAATTGGAATTTTTGTATTATAGTTAATTAAAAAAAATATTGCTATACAGTTTTAAAAAATTACTATGCTATTATATTTTACATTTATTACAATTTTTAATTATACAAAAAATGCCATGAATGAAATATTCACTTAAAACAATCATTTAACTGTTCATTACTAGACTATTTGTATGAAATGTTTTGAAAACAGGAACAATCCTATTCGTAAAGTCAATAAATTGTGAACATTTGTTCTACTTTGTTTACAAAACACATATACGATCCTTTATTCTCGAATATCCACATTGCAGACAATGGATTTTCAAGTTTCATTACATTTAATTACATTTCAATAAATACTAACATTTACTAGATTTATTTTTCTAACTCGTTATTTCAAGCATATTTTATTATTATCGTAAAAGATTATTTATTTAACTACAATATTTATTTAATCAATTAAATATACATAAATTTATTAAATTAAAAATTCTGATAACGAAATATTATAATTTTATAATCTTGATTTCAGATTATTATTTAGGACATCATTTTTTATGTTATATGTGGATATATTCATACATATGTATATATATATATATATATATATATATATATATTTGTGTGTGTGTGTAATCATATATAATCCGATCACAGTTACCTGAGACGTTACTTGTCATCTCTTTATAAATTCATCCATTCAGGTCTTGAAGACATATTTGAATAGAACGAAATTTATGACCGTGAATATTATATTCCCGTACACGGCATAAGGATGATAATTTATAAGTTTCACTCCTTTACGTGTATTAGTCACACCACTCCACACTGAATTCGAGCGAACGACGCCCATAACTCTCTACATTACTTTTGCACCGTATTATACTCATATGTAAATTTGTATCAGCTCTGTGCAATGAATGGGAACCGCTAATTAAATTTAAGCTCATTGTTTGTACGAACGTCGCCGAGCGTGTCATACGCTGCAAGACTATCTATGCGCGAAACTATTGTATGTGTTTTGAAAAGCTGCTCTAGCGTTGTTTGTGATCTATGCATCTATAAGATTTTATTACACTGTATCTACATTTTAACCCTTACTGTTGCCAACGGTTACTATTGTATACGGTTGTTCCGTGCCTGCGCTATGAAATATCTTTTAACTATTGAAACATGCCTTACAACAAAAGATGACACGGTGTATGAAGCTAAGAAAGGTCTGTGAAAATTATTATATCTTTTGTCAACAGGTATCTTATATTTATTCTGTACACATTTATTAATATATATATATATATATATATATATATATATATATATATATATATATATATAAATTCACACATAGATTATTTATTTACAATTCACCCATTATTCTGAACTTAAAAAAGTCTCATTTAATGTCTACTGCATAAACCTTTTATACATTCACCCAATTTCTTTAAAATATAACATTAAAATAAAACCGTTCGTCTTAAAAACGATTAATTATAAAAACAACATCAGATATCGCATTGGCGTCTATCGTCTTCGTTTTCGTCGTCGTGTTATGAACAGAAACCGTTCGAAATGCAACGATGGCGTCGTTTTATACACGGCCAATAATTAATTTCAAATCTTTTAAGAATGCATAATCTCCGGCCGTTCAATTAATTAAATTATAACAAACGATTTTCCGAGATCCTTTCGTCTTCTGTTCATATAATTTATATATCTTCAGTTTAATATTTCACTCATATCAAAGTAAACAGACTTAATGTATTCGTTTTGGAAATAAATTTGTACTTAAAAATTTTAATTTAAATATACGAAACGATAAAAATCAAGTTATAATATTTTAGTATTAAAAAATTGTATAAATAATGAAATAATACTCTAAATTCATTAAATAGGAGATATAATAGGTTGTCAAATATCTCCCTTCCGCCTTTTTGTCTTTTGAATTTCGCGGCTATGTACAAAGCGTTACAGAGCTCGTATCGGGCAACACTATACATCATTTGAAAGGTCTTTACATAACCTACAAAACGACGCTATGCATGATTAGTTTGGATACTGCGTTCAAAAGTTATAGACGTGTAAACATGGAGTTCACTAACGCCGAAGTTCGCGCTATTTTGAAGTTTTCCTTCGTTAAAGGCAAATCCGCTAGAGAAACGTTCCGTGAGATTAATAGTGTTTTGGGGGATGGTACTCTATCACTTCGAACCGCGGAGGAATGGTTTCGACGATTCAGAGCCGGTGAAAACGACACTATGGATAAGCCAGCCGGCGGAAGACCTGTGACGACGAATACCGATCAAATCATGGAAATCATCGAGTTAGACCGGCATGTGACATCTCGTGACATCGCCCAGGAGATGGCAGTTAGTCACCAAACCATTTTAAACCATCTGCAGAAGGCTGGATACAAAAAAAGCTTGATGTTTGGGTGCCGCATGATTTGACGCAAAAAAACCTTCTGGACCGAATCAACGTCTGCGATATGCTGCTGAAACGGAACGAACTCGACCCATTTTTGAAGCGGATGGTGACTGGCGACGAAAAATGGATCACATACGACAATATTAAGCGAAAACGGTCGTGGTCGAAGACCGGTGAATCGTCCCAAACAGTGGCCAAGCCGGGATTGACGGCCAGGAAGGTTTTGCTGTGCGTTTGGTGGGATTGCAAAGGAATCATCCACTATGAGCTGCTCCCATATGGCCAGACGCTTAATTCTACCATCTACTGCGAACAACTGGACCGCTTGAAGCAGGCGATCGACCAGAAGCGTCCAGAATTGGCCAAGAGGAAGGGTGTAGTGTTCCACCAGGACAACGCCAGGCCACACACATCTTTGGTGACTCGTCAGAAGCTACGGGAGCTCGGATGGGAGGTTTTATCGCATCCACCATATAGCCCGGACATAGCGCCAAGTGATTACCACCTGTTCCTGTCCATGGCGAACGCCCTTGGTGGTGTAAAGTTGGCCTCAAAAGAGGCTTGTGAAAAGTGGCTGTCCGAGTTCTTCGCAAATAAGGAGGGAGGGTTCTACAAGAGGGGTATTATGAAGTTGCCGTCTAGATGGAACCAGATTATCGAACAAAACGGCGCATATTTGAACTAAATCCGATCACTGTAACACTTTTTATAAAGCATTGAATAAAGAGCAAAAAAGCGGAAGGGAGATACTTGACAACATAATACTTGTAACTTGACCATTATTTTATTTTAATCTTAATCGAAATATCAGTTTCAATTATTTTAATAAAAATGATATGCGAACATAAATTAAATTTCATATATATTTTAAACAATCATACATAATTAATTCAATCGTATATAATTAGTTCGTCAAACGTATAAATTACCAAATATAATCATTTATATTACGATCATCATTTTATTCGAAAATTTCACAACCAATGAGAAATTATTAATATTATAAATACGTGCATATACGAATCAAAGGTTCTCGTTTATACTGATGTTATTAAATATTTCAGAATTAATTTCGTTGGTCTAATATTATATTTAGTAGCGATTTAATTATCCGCCAGAAAGGAATATTTTATTTATCGATAATATAATTTTAATATATTACGTATGGACCATGCGATCACTGATGTGAATAAATTATCTTCATTAAAATTATCGTAACTGGAATACAAAGATAACATGAACTTCGTAACATAAAGTACGATATCAGATCAATTATTTCTAGTATAACGAGAAATACGTTTAATTTGAAAATTATTTATTTTACTTATATTAAAATATTATATAGGGTTTTATCTTCGTAGAATATGAAAATATTAAACAAAATATGCTAATAATTCAATATGAATAAATGTCGGTTCTATAAAATATTTTTACAATTTATACATTATATTCTATAATACATTGCTTAGTACTATATTTATATTTTTCAATTATTGAATAACATGTATAAAATCCTTTTTTATTTTCTTACATTGAAAAAATATTTATTTAAATTACTTAACATTTTATTCTATTATTGATTGAATACAGTTAAATATTTAGAAAACAGAAACTATAGAGCAACAAGTGATATAAGAAAACACAGATAATACAAACAGTAAATAATAAATTTTTGAGATAAATTTTTAATACAGTATTGTATATAAAAAATGAATCACCAGTAATAATAAGGAATATAGATTTGTAATAAAATCATTTAATAAATACTCAAATAAAAGCTATAAAAATATATAATATAAAAAATTGAATTATGAATTTCAAAACATTTTATTTTATGAACAAAAATGTTATATTGTATACTTAAAAAATATGACATACTGAAAACTAAAATGCAAACAATTATATGTCAATAAAAACTGTATTTTTATTCTTTAAAGATTTTAATAAGTTATAATCAAATTTCGTTCAGTTAATCATTATATGTTTTTTCTAATTAAAATCACTACTGTAAATGTAAATATTGTCACTTTTTCGTATTTTTCTAAATTAATTCTTCCAATTTTTCTAATATTTATATATATATATATAGGATCATCCAAATGTGATGCCTAGATTTATGTTTCATAAAAAAAAAACTATACACATGTTCCTTTTTAATAAAACACAAATCTAGGCGTTACATTTGGATAACCCTATATAAATATATGAACAAAGAAAGAGAATTTTCAGTGCAGTTCGTAGGCATAATAAACGATTACACTTGAGTATGGTGTCACACCAATATGTTTCAAGCGAGCTTTTAGAGCTATCTACTAACAGGTGCTGTAACTTACTCAAACGATATTATGAGAAAACCACGCACCGTGTATATATATATATATATATATATATATATATATATATATATATATATATATATATATATATATATTGTGTTGACGCTAAAGAGAGAATACGTTATCTTCCATAAAACGTTCACTAACGAAATGAAATTGCTATGTGGTCACATTAATTCTCGACTCGAGTTTAATAGCGAATCGTTTCGAGCTTAATTTTTAACGTAGTTTTTCGTTATTTTGATGGCACGACGTATGTGACACAAATTAAAACGCTTGAACACTCGCTTCATGAAAAATAAAAGTTTATTAATGTCACATAAACGTTCGATATAAAGTTTTGTTCTTTTCTACTATATAACTTTACTAAATTGAAATTAGATCAGGTTTGTTCATTTTATTTGCAATTCAAAATCCGAGTTTCCTAAAATATATTTTAAAATTATATTTTTCATTTTATTTTTAAATACTGTCAAAATTTATTCCTTTACAATGTTTACACTTTTTTTGTAAAATAAAGTATTAATAATTCAGATTTTTATTAGATATTTTTAATTCAATTCAGAAATTTATTGAAAAATTACTAATTATATATATATATATATATATATATATATATATGTAATAAAATTATCAGAATTTATATTCAATGAAATTTAATTAAAAGCTTTGAATAATATATATATATATATATATATATATATATATATATATATATATATATATATATATATTTAATAATCCAATAATTATCGCTTTACAACACATATAGAAATAAATAATATAAACAGCAAATAATAATTTACATAAATTAACAAAATAATAAACATGAATTTATAATAAATGTACATATATACTAAAAACAGACTGCATAATGTTAATAAATCATATGTTGAACTGATTATTCAAATGTGTGAAATGAAATATTAACAAATATTTCGTATGGAATGCTTAACTGCAAGATGTACGAACCGGATAATAATGCTATGATTTAATAGAATAGCATATAATATTATCAAGAGATATACGACCGTAAACTCACTGTACATTCTATAATTCAGACCTAGTCAATGGAGTATATTTGAGGTTAAATTGAACTTCAGCTTTGAATGTAAAGCAATAGTATATATTTTAAGTATGTAGAATTTATTACCAAAAATTGAATTGTATATATATATATATATATATATATATATATATATATATATATATATAGAGAGAGAGAGAGAGAGAGAGAGAGAGTATTAATCTATGTGCGAGCAAGTAAAAATAAACGTTTTAAAATTTAAATTCCTCAATAATAATTACCGAGGGCTGCAAGAAGGCATTAACGAATTTCCCGAACGCAGATTAAACACATAATAAATCAAACACATGTTAACATTGCCAAGAACGATTTATTTAATCAGCCAAAGCCCGATATTAAACTCCCCATCTCGTACCAGCACAGTTTGAACAATCCTGAAAATTGTCGTTATGTATAGTACAAAAAATTTTAAATGGCTGTTGACTCCGTTACATTACATTTTATGAGTTTCAATTTATAAAAAGTTTTTTTTCTCTTGTTAATTAAATTCGTCCAGCGTGTAAACTTCAACAGTTGGATTAAATTGGTTTCACATTTTTCACATAATTTACTGTGAATTCAATGTCAGTGCATTAAATATAATACAAAAATAATTTTATAAATGTATATATATATATATATATATATATATATATATATATATGAATATGTGTGTATATGTGGGTAAAAAACATAAAATAAAATTTATATATGTGAGAAATAGATATTTATTGAAAAATAAACTTTTTTTCCTGTCTTGCAATTTTCACAAAGCCTTGATCCAATTAAGACACACTGAAGAAAGTGTAACTTCATTCGTATTTTCAAATTCGTAACAGCAATACATTTTAATTCCAAAAATGTATTTACACATACATATACACACATGTATATATATTTATATATATAAATATATATGTGTGTGTACGTATGTATATAAAATATCGTTTGAATATATTTTCTCAGATTGAAAATAAAATATAAGAAACAATTTCCAAGAATATATTGAGTTGCTTATATATTACATTTACATTTCATATATAAAAGAAATTTTAAAAGTGAAATAAATTGTAAATAAAAAGTATTTTTTAGAAAAATAATTTAGTAATTTTTCTGAGATTGAAAAATGATTAAAAATATACTTATATATTATAGAAACATTTTTTTTATTTGAGCAATTCTAATTGAATATAAAATTGTATCTTAAGGTTATATTTGAATTTATTTTAAGGTAATATTTTACAAAAAAATAAAAACATGTTCTTCTTTAAAGATATTTATATTGAAATAAAAAAATATTAAAAGAAAAATCGTTTATGATTTAATCAAATTTCCATTTTGAAACATAAAATTGAAAACATCAATCATTTCTTAAATAAATATTCGTTGATTATTTGTAATATTAATATTTATCTGGTGGTGCAAAATAATTATTTTTTTAAACAAATCCTTATATATATATATATATATATATATATATATATATATTAAAATTAAAAAAATATTTTAATTTCCATGAAACCATAATCCACTCACATATACGTATATAATATAATTATTATCCAGCAACAATAACTTGTCCATTTGCAATTTCAACGAAAGTACATTTTACACTTACGTTAGTAGCCCCCATTCCTAACGTTTCCTGTACAGGAACGCATTCCAACGCTGACACAATTAATTATGGGCTGCAGACTGGCTGCCGTAATTAAGTACGGCGTCGTATAACAGCCTGACAGAGTTCACGAAGCTTTAGTATACTCTTCATAGAACTCGTACTCTAGAACTATATACATATATTTGTGTTCTTGCAGCTCGAACATAATGTCATGCCAGTTAGCACTACACAAACATAGTTGTCTTATTCTTATACTACGGCGATTGTTGTTTACTTTGTGATTTTGAAGTCATGCACAGAGACGTGCCTTCATTTAATATGAAATTGAGATGTAATCTTAGTATAAAATATTAAATTTCGTCGAACCTGTTCCGAGTATATTTATATTTTTATATTTAATAAAACCTATACAAAAAAAGTTATTTTTAAAATCAAAATTCTTGGACTAATTTTTAAATCATTTGTCTATTATTTATTAATATACAATATTATTATTAACCCTTTAACTGTTTAATTTTGTTTCGAAAAACTTTTTCTGCCTGCTTAATTATTTTCCAGTGAAGACGAGTATACTCGACATAAACAGAGTAAAATGTTTCTGCCTATAAAAGTAGGCAATTATGATTAAAAATCAAAAGTTGCGTGTTGGTTTTTTAGAAAATATATATTTTTATTCGTTGTTAACAAACAAAATTTATTTCATTGATAAAAAAAATCGTTTGTAACGGTACTTCCCCAGAATTTGTTATTTCAGCTTAATACAAGCTATTGTGTATTAAAATAAATAAGGTTGCCAGACTAACGAATATTCTAAAATGTACATTTTTTAAAAGATCTTTATTTGCCCTTTTTCAGGAAAAAAAATTACAGTTAATTCGTTTAATAATAATACGAATGCGATTTTTTTTATCTTCACGACGAGTATACTCGACATTATGCGAAAAATTTTCGTTTCGCTCTGACGAGTATACTCGACATAAACAGTTAAAGGGTTAATTAATACGGTTTTGTTATTAAATAAATTATATACTTTATATTTAATAATACAATTAATATTTAATAACAATATTGTTAATTTAATATTAAATTATTACAAATATTTGATTTTATAAATAATTTCAATTTAATTGCATTGAATTGAAAACGATTATATTTATTAACATTTGTATAAATTTTGCATAACGAAAACGTAAATATAATTTATTATATTATACAATGAAATTTTAGTAGAGTAATATGTATTTTCACTATATTTATTACTGATTGCTATCCATCGAAGTCAATTTATAGAATATTATAGTATGTAAATTAAAATATAAACCTTAATATGAATTTTATAGTTACAAATAATAATTAATGTTTATTAAATAATATGATACTTAGATTATTTTATTGAAGTGTAAATAAATAAATATATATATATATATATATATATAATGTCTTTAAATTTTACTGAAGAAATTTCAAATGCAATCATTAATAATTCATCAAAGGCTTTTTTGTATTATATATGCCTTTTATATAACCCATTCCGAGTAAATGTAAAATATCAAGAATTCGTATTCCATTTTGTTTAGTTTAATTTCAATAAGGACTTTTTTAAAATATCATTTTTGTTAAATATTATTTTTCTTTAATATATATATAAAATATTTTTTATTTTTAAATAAATTTCACAAATTAAAAATAATTGTGACACTTGATACAAATAAATTGTTTATAATTAAATTTATATTTAGAGAAAGACAGTTTGAAATAAATAAATTTCAAACTATGATTAATGTACGTATGTACAAAAGTAAAATTATGCTCTAAAATAATAACGTTATTAAAATAGATGTGACTTTAACATGTCTTTGAATAAAATGAACACATTTTGTAAAACGTATTCATTGTAACAAACACGAAAACTAATGAAAATGAAAACATCGTGTTAATTTTCAGAGTACGTACACTGAAAGTGTAATTAGTTACCATTGTCGCAGTTTTTAAACTTTGACTCGAGAGTGTTGTCAGTAAATGAAAAAGTCCTGTATATATACAGTCACGACTGAAAATGTTTGGAAAATGGCAAGCTTTTCTCACATTCCTCTTAACTATAAACAGAAACATGCTAATTGCATTACTAAGTTACTTTTTTACTTTGTAACTCAATTTATATTGACATTTTTGCTAAAAAGGAAATATTTTAATTAATATTATATATAAATATACAGTCATTGTATCATTACAAAAATGTGTCTTTTTGTAAATGGTGTATATTGCTAAAAAAATAAAAAAAATCTTATCTGTTGTTTTGTATCATAATTAATAAACAAAATTGTAAATATCTGAATTTCTTAAAGATAATTAATAAATGTGACATCAACTTCTATATTTTTCTTCTATAATATTTAACTAAGGTACTAAAAAATAACGACAAACTTATAATATATATATTATTTTTTAATTATTGTCCACTATTGTTTATATTTTTTATTTGTATTCGGTTTAAATGTTCTTCAGGATACAATAACTCATTTTATAATTCTAATTCATATTTTATGATATTGCCACCAAATAATAATCCATTGACTAAAAGTCATAGTCTTACAAATTACTAAAATATTTATTATTTTTTATGTCATATGTCAATAATAAAAAATATTGTAATAAAAAATTCACACATTTAGTATAAATTAAAAAGTTAAATAATTATTTTACAATTTTAAATTATTATTTAATTCGAAAAAAAATATTTTCAAATATAAATTTATTTATGAATAAATTCATTATCAAATATTTAAATAAGAAGATTATTTGTATAAAAATTGAAAAGTATTTATAAAATAAATTGTCTATCTAAAGGCTAGATAATTGTCAAAAGTGTTATAAACTATTAATATTAAAACTGTCATCTAACTTTTATAAAGTATACTCTATGTATATATATATATATATATATCGTTTTTATTAATATCTCCATAATAGTGGAGGATATAAATAAAATAAAAATGAATATTCGTATAAAGACGTCTCTTAGAGTTGAAAACATAAGCTATTACAGACAAAATACAAAATATATTTCCCTAACAATAATGTATCATCATTACACAGACGTGGATAAATATACAGAAATATATATATATATATATATATATATATATATAAATGAGAAAAAAGTTTCATTCTGCGAAAGTTGTTTTCCACGAAAAATGTTTGCGACTGTTCAGTAAACACTTTTCCACCACTTCACGATTGTAAAGTATAAAGAAGAGTCGTTGTTATGAAATGTAGTTAATGACATCATTTTTACTGGAAGTTCAGCTTTTTCGAATTATTGTTCGAGATAAATGTAAAGGGCGATAGGATTATACGATACGATAAACTTGACGGATTTTTTATAGCAATCAAATAAAGTTATTTATAGACAGTGAAATTTAATTTGACGTAAATGTGAAAGTATGTGTATATATATATATATATATATATATATATATAAACCACACAAAATGAAAATTGTAAACGTTGGTAATTTATTTCTATCAACTTTATTATCCTTGACACATCACAAAAATATTGTATGTACCTTGATACATACATTTATGTTTTATATATATATATATATATATATATATATATATATATATATATATATATATATGTATATATTTTTACGTATATTTTTGTACATGTGCATATATATTCATTATACAATATTTAATTTAATATTTTTTATTTTATAAACTTTTTATTTTTATACGACTAACATTGATAAATAACTATATACATATAATACAAGTATATTTTAATCATGAAAAAATATTTCGTTCGTATATACAGCATTAAAAAATATTAATTTTACAGATAATAATATACCTTATTATTTTCATTAAGCTGATCAACATCATGAATTCGAATAAATGTAGAAATGAATGAATGAACATTTCAATTCAAACCCAAAGTTTCAATATCTATTTTTGAAAAATAATCCTATTTAATGATATTATATTTTTTTTAGTTAAGAGTATTAAATACTTCTATATTTTTAATGAAAAATTAAAAAATATATATTTAAATAACTGCAAAAATTATAACCAAATTAAATTACATTTTTCTATCACTCAAAAATTTATCAATAAAAAAATAAATGATTTCATTCAGAAATTCAATACCAAGAATTATGTTTAAATTTAAAAAATACATTATCTATAACTTTGAAAAATATATTGTCTGCCCTTACAATATATTAATATATTTTTATAAAACTGTAATTGTAATAGTATATTTTTTAAAAAGAAGAATTTTTATCATATTAAAAAATAAAATAATTCCACAGTAAAATATTAAAACTACTATAAATTAAATTTTTAAATGAATTTGTATATAAAAACAAAATGGCGAATCTGAAAATACAATTTATATAACTAATTACTCTCTAACAAAATTTGAAACCTTTTAGTAAATGTAATTATTATTTATTAAAAAAATATGTAGATATAAAAATTGATATTTCCAATTATATCAACGTTAAAGTCCATTATAAAACGATTATAAAATATACCACAATAAATAATATTTGAGACACTCTTATTTTAGTGAAATATATTAAAAATTTAATTAATAAATATTCAAACAGATTGAAAAATATTCCGAACTGTAAGAAATTTTCTCGCGACAAAACTGATTAAAGTTCAAAACTTTTCAGAATTGAGAAAACCTTCATAGCAGTCACGTACAAAAAATTTACGTGTATTAAGTGGTACGTTAAAACTTTGTGTCGTAAAGTAAACGATTCCTTGAATCAAATTACCTTTTTTACAAAGTGAATCATCGTAAATATTTAATTATTATCAAATAAATACGTTTATTACACCGCTTAAATATATAAAACAAATATAACGTAACCGCATCCTAAAAAGCACACAAAACTGTATTTTATGTTTACGTGGTTAGATCCATACACCCATTTATATATACTTATTCCATAATGAAAACATTAAAGATGTTCAGCGAATGCGAAATAACGTTATTAAATATTTTCCCTATACACTATTTGCATAAACTTTCTTTCAAAACCACGCCTAATTACCTCATCACAAATGTAATTAAATATTTATATACAAAGAAGATGGACGAACGTATACACAAAGAAACATTGATGTGCTTGAAAACTTCAAGAGACATTTCATTAAAAAGTATAATTAGATTTTAATACGATTTACAAATGCATTTAGTAGAATTGAAATGCAGTGGAACGAATGTATGTTTTTTGTTGCTTTGGTTAATATAAAAGTGAAATAAAGTTCGAGAACAAAAGGAACTAATTGAGTGTACTAGTTGAATGTAATTATTTTCATTATTGAAATCTTCAAAATAATGAAACAGTTTTCTACCTTTGTATATGAAGATCTTTGTAAAAACTGAATGTATTATTCGATTATAAAAATAACTTTCGAGGAATTACACTTTTTTGAAATTACAATTAATATATATATATATATATATATATATATATATATATGTATGTATGTATGTATGTATGTATGTATGTATGTATGTATGTATGTATTATTTAAAAAATCTTATAATAAAATAATTTTCAAGCAGATCAAATTACTTTTCTTGAAAATAAAATCTTTTTGCTTCATATTTCTATTTTATTTCATACTTTTCAATTTGATATTATATGAAACGAAAAGTTTTCTGTTTCAATGATTACCGATTTTCAGTGTAAATAACAAAAATAGATTTTTACAATATGAATTTTCTTAGAAACTTATGATTCGAGACGAGTTTTTTTTTAGATATTTTTAGAAGTTTGTCATGATTATATTTTCTCTTATTAAACATCTAAAAAATCGTTTCTTCATAAAAGATAAAAGCTCAGTTATAATTCAAGTTAATTCGATCAGACTTAGATTCGATCTTTTGATCCATTGATCATTTTGTTTAAATTGAGTCGTTTCAAATAATCCATACTTACACTATTCAAACTATAAAATATTATGATTCAAGTTTTAAAACTTCTATCAAATGCATTACGTACTTTTTTACTAAAAACATGTTTGTGATATTTTTAAAATGACTTCTAATTTTTTGAGATTTTACATTCTCAAAAATTATATATATATATATATATATATATATATATACGAGGTCAGACAATTAAGTAATGCGACCGATTTTTTTTCTCGGCCTATGGTAACACTGCGAATGTAACTCCGCCACCGTAATATCCCTACTCTCTCGATCCACCCTCGTACGATCATTTCTTAGCAGTTTAGTGTTTTGTAATATATATATATATATATATATATATATATATATAGTGATGCCCTGAGTCGTAGTCAGGTGCTTCGGTGGCATTATATATATATATAGTTATATATAAATCAATATATATATATATATATCCAGAGATATACTTGGGTTCTGCATCACGACAACAGTGCGTTCAGTGTCTCTCAGTTTTTGGCATCTAAAGGCATCGCAACGTTACCACAACCTCCCTATTCACCGGACATGTCACCCTGTGATATTCCCCATATGAAAAAATTCGTCAAAGGTCGACATTTTGACTCCGTTGAAGATATCCAAGAATTGTGACGACGGTACTCGGAGAATATTATAAATATCGCAGCGATGTACCTTAATTTTTAAATATACTCTGAATGTATTATTTTATATATTTACAATAGCAATTTAATATTCATATTGATTTTTCATAAAATTGATAAATATTGTAACAATGATAACTATGAATTAATTTTGATTTTTATGATATTTCTAAACCTTTTTATAAATAAATATTTTTATTATATATATATATATATGACTATGTGTATATTTTATAACAAAAAGTGAAAATTTCATATTTAAAAGCATATACACACATTTTCATTAATTCTAAAAGACTGTAAATATTAATTTAATTTCTGTTTTTTTCCAGAGCAATGACAGTTGGCAGGGACACGATAGTGATCAGGTATGTGATGAAATTTTAAATTTAATTTTCAAAACGTTCATTATTTGATTTATTTAATTTCTGATTACGTATTATCTGACACAAAAAGTGATAAAATTGACATGTTTTCATTTTAAAATGTATCTGAAATGCTTTAATGCTATTGATTTATGTTCATGTTGTTATCAAAATATCGAGTATGAATTGAAATTAGTTTTCATTCATTATAAATATATATATATATATATATATATATATATATATATATATTCATTATGTGAATATCAAACATAAAATTGAATTGTCTGATTAAATCTACAACGTATTCGTTAACGATTTTAAGGGTTGAAACAAATTCAATCAAACTAGTATTTTATATTGAAAAATGTAATTGTTTCGAAGTAAATTGCAAATTTACTTTAACTTTTCATATATGAAAACCTTTAATTTTAAACAACTTTGATTTAAATATTTTCTATTTGATCAAAAGTCATATTTTGGAATAAACGAATTCAAATCAAACAAAAACGATTATTAATAGAAGCAATCATAGTGATTTTTGTTCTAAAAAACGTACCTGACTGAATAGAAAAGTTCAAAAAAGAAACGATGAATCTGTATTATAAAAATTGTCATAACTTTTTTAAACGTGCATTTCTATGCAAAACATAAGTCGAGAATCACTCTAAGCCTATTTCTGTTTGCATGTAAATTTTTTTTATGTTGATAACGTTTAGGGCGGAATGTTGGTAATGCAACGAAACTGGGATTACCAGAAAAATGAGGCACTGTTTCTACTTTATAACTTTTAGATAACTGGCTATAAAAAATCACAATTCATTTCTTGTGACTTTAATGACTGTTTTTTATTTCGCCTTTTATATGATTGCGTATTTACAGATACACACACACACACACACACACACACATATATATATATATATATATATATATATAGTAACTTTTTTAAAAAACGTATAATTAACATTTTTATATTCATACATGAAATTGTGTATTCATATAAATTATTCATTTTTTATTTTTAATCATATAATTTTTCTTTAAACATTATCAATTTTTTTAATTTTTAAATACATTTTATTTATTCTTTTCAAATTCAATTATTAATTTTAAATTGGCTTAAATTATAATCTTTTTCATTTCTTACTTTTTCTTATTTTACATAATATATCTTTTAAATAAAATAAATAATATTTTTACTATTCAATATCAAAAATATTAATACTAAACTATTATTGAATTTAATTTTTATTTTGATTAAATTAAATTGATTTTATTTATTTAAATGTAATTTCATATTTAAACATTTTTGGCATCTTTACAATAAAGTTTATCAAAAGACATAACCACACTCATATTCATAAATGTTCTTACATACACACACACATTTATATATATATATATATATATATATATATATATATATAATGAAAATTTAAAAACGTTAATAGTATGAAATGTGAACATTCATTTAGTTAACATTATATTAAACATTTTTACACTTTCAATTCTCGTTACAGAAACGCTTTATTGCACAATAAACTTACTTTAATATGCATGCATAACGTTAACTTTTAATAATTCAGGAGATGTAAACTTCTCAAAGGACGCATATTAAACTATTATATGTAATATAAACAGGAGGGTAAAGAAAACGTTTATATTAGTTGATTACTTACTGTTAATGGTTACCAAACTAAACATAATTTATACTAGAAGTTTAGAACTTTACATTTAAGTATTAAAAAAAATACAATAGTTAAGATTTGTAAGATAAATAGATTTTATTAATATTCAAATATTATTTAAAGAATTTCGATACATGTATATAATGTTTATAATCTTCAATAATCCTGAAATAAGATAAAATAAACAGAACCAATCAAGCGAAGCTTATAATTGAATAAACATTATAAAATATAAGACATAAAAGCAATAACTCGAACGTGCCAAAAGATTTTAATAATAATACCGTCGTCGTCCGATGGTGAAATGTTGTTGATGTTTGTCGCCGTTGAAAATAATAATTGATTTCCATCTGAGAACAATTTGTCTCCGTAATATCATCTTGCGGACGTGCAGAATACACAAAAAGGTCCTCCGGACAAGAAAACCTCTTTCTCTGACGACGCATGTCTTAATCTTCTTTAATCTCCAGTTTTTAATTAGTTGTATATTAATAAACCATGTTCTGTTTAGTGAATATTAAATTCGTATTGTATATATATTTTTTTTAAATTGTTTTTTGGACGTTTCACGAAGTTTGCATATTTGTTTATGTAATATTCTTTACAAAGATTGTAATTAAATAGATATCGAATTTTATACGAAATTTGAATGAAACAGATGGTTTATTATTAAAATAAAGAACGACACAATTTAATTAAAAATATTTAAATTGAAGTTTTAATAACTAGATATGTTTATGTATTATTACAGTAAATTGTATTAATTATTATAAAAATTGATTGTTCAATATATAATACATAAATAAATGTATAATAAACAAATTTCAAAACAGTAAGCTAATTAATTCCATTTTAATTTACGATTTTAAATATTTTACTATATATACATACATACATATATATATATATATATATATATATATATATATATATATATATTTATCTAAATATTATTTAATGCTAAAAGAAGTATTTTAAAACATTTTACTTAAATCTATCCAATGTGTTTTTTTCCATTTCATTTCAAAGAATTTTCTAATATCTCCGTCCTACCTACATATGGTTCTCTTCTTGATTTTTTTTTATATTTCTGTATTCCCAATCAATAATATATGTTATTTTTCTGGTAGTATTTTGTGTTTGCTATATATAACTGACTCATTTCTTTTTTAAACTTCTCATTCTTGTTATAATATTCGTATTTTTTTTCTTTTGAATTCACAAACACACACATATACATTATATATATATATATATATATATATAATGTATGTATATACATACAAAATTATAAATTGATTAAAATGAAGAATATAAAAAAAACCATTATTTAAAAATTTTTTCAAAAATATAATATCTTCTAACCTGTGTCTTATGCAACTAATTGCACAAAAATGATTTAGCTTAACGTCTATCCATTTTTATCTAATAATATATATTGTTAATTATTATGAACTTATTATAATTAAATAATTTATTTAATTAGTATATTACATCGTTTTTTTAATCAATCACATCATCAATATAGCGAAATGCTTCTTATATATATATATATATATATATATATATATATATATATATATATATATATAATCACATTTAATAAACCTCACAGACCTCTTTGTTAACCTCTTATCTAAGTTAGACTGTGTGTACATGTCTTTTTTAATAGCGTCGTATCTTTATAAAATATGGCATATCGTCCATTTGAGTGTGCATCCGAAGTTATCCCGTTTAAAACTACCACGTTCTCCATTGGTCTCTGTACCTTCTTCAATGTAAGGAGCGCTCATGCGTCAAAGTTTCAATTTATAATACGGAACATCAGTCATTTGACAACACGCTGTTGTAAACACGTAACCATTCACGGAGAAAATTGGCTCGCGACACTTGAGGCACACATTCGACAATGAAGCACAACTCGCATACTTGTTTTTTTTTCTCGTTTTTATAAAACTTGTACTGATAACAATGGATATATATATATATATATATAATGGATATATATATATAGATATATATATATATATATATATATATATATATATATATATATATATACATGTATACAGATATTATTTTCCATATCATCAAGAAATCGTTTGTTCTGATCCCATTCCTGAAAATTCTTTTTTACTTTTATTTACACTGGATGTGTATTTTTCTGTAATGGGATATATGTTCAATTTATGTAGACATACTCATATGTATACCCATACATACACACACTCACATGCACACACACACACAAAAACATACATATATACACATATTATATATATATATATATATATATATATATATATATATATATATATATATATATATATATATAAAGGGATTAAATTTACTACAATTTTCCTTCCTTTTGTTGCTCTATTATCCGTTTAAATATTTTAATAGAAACACAATAAACATAATTGTGTAAAATATTTTTTTATTTTCTACTCTAATAACTTTTTCATTATTATTTTCATGAATATAAATTGTTATTAAAATTTAGCTATATGAAAAAATATTTTTACAACCAATATATTTTCTGACTAGTTTTATTAAGCTCTTTTAATTATTTATTTTTAATTATAAAAAAAATCCTAGAAAATTATTTAAATTTTAATATTTTTTGTGTTAAATAAAATGTAATAGTATTTTTCAATAAAGTAATTTATTGTTCTTTTAATAAACAGTAATAAATAGTATTTTATATCTACAATATAAAATAAATAAAAGTATGATCTAAATGTTTATTTTTGTAATTTGTTATATTCAAAGTAAATATTAAGAATATTCAATTTATAGAATTCTAACAAAGTAAATAATATTATGCATAGATAAATGTACTTTCATATATATATATATATATATATATATATATATATATATATATATATATATATATAAATTTATGTAGAAATGTATGTATATATATCAAGACACCAAAGCAAAACTACATGAATTTCCAGTTAAAAATAATCGTCTGAACGAGATTTGAAACAACTTGAACCGACTGAACAATACGTGTCCATTTTGTCGATCATTTTCACTGAGCTCTTTTTCCATATACATTGCACGTTCGTTGTGACATAACATACATAAAAAAATATATCGAATCAAATTTTTCCACACATAGTGTAAATCGAATAAAGTCGTGTCCGTGCATTTTTTAAATCTCCCCTTAAAATGTACAGAAAGCCTTATCCGTTCACGTCAACATTTCGATATAAATAATCATTTACGTTCGTGTCCATACCAATAAATAAACACCATTTATAACAGATTTGTCTGTGACCTACATTCTAAATGGTATTATCAACATATCCTCGAATACATTGACATATTAAAAAAATATATGCGCTTATATATTTGTATATCTATGCTATAACAATTGTTTTCAGATTCATAAGCGATGACAGAAACGAAGTTGACAAATAATATCATATAATTTATCATAATGACATGTTTGAATAACTGATCCATCTCAAAATTAGAACGTGGTAATTCCAATTTGAACAATGCACGAATTTATATATTCTTTTTTATTAACATTTTTCGTTGAATATTCCAATAGAGATTTTTTTTATTCCAAGTAACCTCGATTAAGTCAGTTTCAATTTTCACATTAATAATCTTTTTATCAATGACTCTGTAAACAAACAATTCGTTCTAATTATGATAAATATTACTTCCACTAAAAATATTTTTCATTTAAATAGCATAAAAATATAAATTTCATGTAAATATAGTAAAAAAATATTTCAAAAGAGAATGATAATTTACAATAATATTAATCACTTGTATTAATTTTCTATTTATTATAGTAAATGTTTTACGTGCAAATTTTAAAAATAGCTATAATAGACATCAATAATATTAAAAATATCAGTTAATGAATAATATATTCACAATCTCAACAAATTCTTTTTTAGAAAAATAAAATTAACAAATCTGTCAAGTGAAAATTAAATCAATCAGTTTGTTTCTAGGTTTAAATAAAATTTGGGACAAAAATTGTATTAATTCTCTAATTGTAATTTCAATATATATTCTTTATAAATATAAATTGTCAAAGAATTAAATTTTGAATAAAAAAATTCTAAACAAAATAATTATGTACACTTTATAATTTTTTATTATATTTTTGATCAAATAATCTATATATATTTTTTAAAACTGATTCCATATTTTTTCTATAAATATAACATTTTTATTGTTTCCAAATAATATTTTTCTAAATAAAAAAACATGAAAATTCTGAAAAGAAAACATACATTCATTTTCAATCTGTTAGAGAATTACTTTTTTCCAAACAATACCAAATTTTTTTTAATAATTGTCTTAAATAAACATTAAGCAAACATTTATATTAAAAAAAGCAAAAATAGACAAAAAAAATCCCTCAAAACATCATTAATACAGAAATGATTCTAAAAGATCTGTTGTAAATTATCGTTTCTCTTTAATTATTTACGTAAGCATCCATTAATACTCACTAAAGTATTATATAACATGGATAATGTTTCAATAATATTTATGTTGTTTTGTCAAACGAACGAATTAAATCTTCATCTAACTCAATTTTGTTTCGTTAATTAGTTTTAAAGTATTGTTGCCAAAGGCTATTAAATATAAATTATTTAATGAATTTAAATAAAGTTTTAAAAGGTTAAATTCTTGTTGATATAAAGTTCATTGTAAATTAAAAATGATAACATCAAAAAAGTCAACATCAAATGAAACATAACATTATTCAATCTGAAAATAATATATTTTTTTATTTTTTATGTTATGTAAAATCAATAAACAGTATGTTAAGAAAATATTTCATTGGTAAAAAGTATTGAATTGATCAATAATGGAAAAAACTAAATTTTTAAAATGACGATTCTATCATTTATCTATTTTCTATTTAAAATTCATTAGATTTATAAGAAATGTTACTGACATTGAAAAAAATATTTATAAATAATGTATACATGTTTTTCGTGTACATACTTGTTTGAATATGAGTTCTGAGCAGAATTTGTAAAATGTTTATATATATATATATATATATATATATATATGTATATGTATATGTATATGTATATGTATATGTATATGTGTGTGTGTGTGTTAGGTTAAACTTATTTCCATCAATTGCCATTATTTTTATAAATTCTCATTTGCCAAACGTGACTCACTTTAAAATATATCTACGTCTAACTTTTGAAAAAAAGCAATACATATGTCGCAGCAGCCAATATATTGCGATTCTGACTGTGAATTGTAATGTACAACGGTGCACGGAAGATTTAACGCACCGCATACGGTTGTCGGCATTCTTTCAGAATACTAATGCACCCCTGGATTGATTACTTAAGTGCTAGATGGGGCAATCAATTCCTTGATTAGAATTACGGGTCCCTTGTCGATGTCACGTGATTGTGTGTGAGTGTATATGTATATATAAATTCGTATCTGAATATCTGTATGTGTGATTTTAACTGCCCCAAATACAAAGAAACACGTTTGTGTACTTGCGAACTTAAAATCAATATATATATATATATATATATATATATATATATATATATATATATATATATATATATATATAAGCATCTTTGTTTCTGGCTATGTGTTTATGATTCAATTAATTAATGATGATTTATTCTTTCAAATGCCATTTGTATTTGTCAGTGTAACCTCGCACATCAATCTACATTTCAATTCATTTAAATCGGAATAACACATATGCCCCATTATTTAAACGAGAAATAAAATAAATAGTTAAAACTTTTTGTGATTACATTTAAAAAAACTCAAACAATTTATCGACTTGTTTATAGATTATCTGATAATGACATTTTTCTATATCATATGAAAAGAGTAATTATTTTTAATATAACAATTCAATATATATAGGGGGAGGGTCATCCAAATATGACGTCTAGATTTCTGTTTTATTAAAAAAAAAACATACACATGTTTTCTTATAATTAAACTCAAATCTAGGCGTCACATTTGGATGACTGTATACGAGGGTCGTTTGATAAATATGTTAAATTTATTTATTGTTTAATTTAATTAATTTAAATAATTTTTTCAATTTAGTTTCTCTTACTTTTTTACCATACTTATCAAACGACCCTCGTATATGTAAGAAAGTAATAATTTTAAAATAAATTTATTTTTTCCCATATATACAAAATTTAAATATTTTAAAATATTCAGTTAAATATTTAAAATGATCTTTATTATAATAAATCAACATATTATTATTTTATATCCAGCTAGGAAATATAAACATTTTTTTTATGACAACATACTTTAGAAACTTAATTATTTTACTCTTTTAGTATTTAAATACATTTTTAGTGTGTGAAACAATTTATTTATTCAATCAGAAAAAAGGATGAATTTAGATGTATTAAAAAACAAACAAATTTAGATGTATCTACAATACTAAGTAAATTATACAAAATTAAGTCACATCAACTGATTGGTGTAACGCAAAGAAAATTCATACTAGCTAATCCATTTGTAGAGAGATTATTTGATAAAAAGTTCGACCCTATACTAATTGAAATCAACAGAGGCGTATTTCATTAAAGACAAAAACAATCAAACGCACTACTCGTGTACTCTTTTCGTATCCCTCATCGCACACAAAACACATCACAAAAGCAATCAGACACACACTGACAGAAATGCAATAACCCCAATTTGTACCCGAAATGCGTTTATGCGTATGGAGGACGGCATACGTAACCTCTTATAGAACTCCATAAATACGCACTCACGAACCACAACGCAATACAGAGCACAGTGGTGGCTCGTGACTATCTACATCAGGCGTCATAAACTGTTACGTGACTACTTCAATATAACATACTTTCATATATATATATATATATATATATATATATATATATATATATATATATATATATATATATATATATATATGTATATATGTATGTATGTATGTATGTATATAATGCAAAAAAAAGAAATATCAAAATATTTTTTTCGACAAATACGAAATTGACTACAACCACTTTTCTTACAGAATATTTGTCTTCATTTTGTATTATAAAATATGTCGATAAATGATTGATTATACTCAGAATTAAATTAACCCATTTACATAAGTAGAATATCTGCTTGTTTACGAATATTTATTTAATGTAGTATAATATTGAGAAGAACAAATTAACTTATTATAAAAAAGTAATTTATTACTTTATTGTTTTAATTTTTAAAAAATATTATAAACCACTTTATTGAAAAACTTAAATAATTAATGAACCTAAATTCATAAATAACAAATATTGTAACAAAATAATTAATTTAATATTAATCTATTGTGAAATAAATATAAATTTAATAAGTAATATAACGAATATTGAATTGTAATAATTTGATTTAAAATAATAAAAGTTTTAGTGTTAAAAAAAAATAAAAAAATTTGTATGAATTTTTTTTTAAAAAAATGTTGAAATACTATAAGTTAATTAATTAATTTTAATTCGATGAACTTATTAATGAATATATATATATATACATATATAATTATATACATACATACAGGGGTTCCAAATGTGACGCCTAGATTTGTGTTTTATTAAAAAGAAACTATACACATGTTTCTTTATATACCACCCTATACATATGTTTCTTTTTAATAAAACACAAATCTAGGCGTTACATTTGGACGATCCTATATATACAATATAATAATTTAACATATCTCTAAAACATGATAAATATATCACATTGTTAGTAACAAAAATTCAAAATTTGATTTTTATATATCATATTCTGTACAAAACTTAACTATATTTATCACTAGTTTGCAATTCTGCATATTTATTCATCCATTCTTCCGCATTCTATTAAAAAAGACCATGTATGCACATATACTGACACACAATAAATAGCGGAATTCTCTGACGAGTAATAGAAAAATCGAATTGGTTGTTGGTAGTGACGTTATAAAGAAAGAAAGAGCGCAACACGAACACGCACGACGCAACGGCACAAGTAATCAATCGGAATCGAACCTGGGACCTTTCCATCGCGTCCATCACAAACGATTTAATCAATTTGAAACTGGCATTTTGTGGGCGCGTGCTTACTCTAACTATGCGTTCTGTGTTTCGTTTTTCGAATACCGATCGCGAGCAATATGGGTTAGAAGGGTGAGACGAGTGTCAAAAGGTCGATAGGAGTACGTGAAGAAGTGTGTGTTGAAGTTGTAGGTTGGTGGGTGAAGATGGATGCGTTGCTCACACACTCCAATGTGGTTGTGTTTATCATTGACGTGGTTCAGGGAAAGAATTCCGTATTGTTACATCAGTGTGTATTGGAAAGATAGTCACTGGGGGTTGTCTGCACACAAACAGTTCGTTCTATGTTGTGTTGACGTTCTAAAGGCGACTAACAAGTATTCCTCCCACAATGAAATACACTGTATATGAAAGAGCTTTTGAATTTCTGATACTTTTCTTGCCCGTTTTGTTTGTCAGAAAAGCAGAAAAGTCCTATTCGATTCCACATCGAAATTTTTCCGTTGTAATAAAAAATGTTTACTAAATAATTGTAGACAAAAAACACGAATATCTAATTGTCTTTATGATATTCAATTATTGTAACATTTAATTATATTAATCGAGTAGAATGTAAATAATAAACAAATGTACATTTTTTTATATATAAAAAATATGTAAACATTGATTTCAAATTCCGTTTAAATTAAAACTCTCATCAACAAGCCTGACAAATAAGTAAAAAAAAACGTCTTTGACTCGCAAAACATCTGTTATAAGATAAACATTATGGATTATTAATGAATTTTTCAATACTGTATCAAATTAATAAAACGTGTTGTCTAATACGCCTTTATTTTAAAAAGATTTTTTGTAAATTTAATACTTCATATATATATCACTGTTTAAATAATAACAATAAACAATATAATTTATGCAAATATTTTATTTCATCCCAAGTATAAACTTTAAAAGATTATGCATATATAAAACAATATTTGTTCGTTAGGTCAATGAGACTATCTCTTTAAGAGTTACCAATATGTTAACTATTAAAATTTATATAACTAATACGTTGAATAAGATCATAAGTCAATTTCTGCAAACCATATCGATTATTAAACAAGCTATTGGAGATCATATCACATGAAAAGCTTCAGAAAGCTCGTGGATTATACATGTTATAGAATCGCATAGACAACAAACTAATACTCCCCTCCCGCCCCACTTACACAATGTTGTAATAAAACGAATTTGTTAACTTCAAATAAAGCTTATTTAATATTAGAAGGAACATCTTAATTTTAATCTAAAATTTTATTAAAATGCGTTTAATGTTCGTTAATCAAAGTTTTGGTGTTTTGTCAATTTAAATGTCTTCTATTTAACAGCTACTTAATACGATGAACTGTGAATGAATCATGAATTAAAAATTCTAAACTCATTTGTACAGATATTACTGCAACAACACACGTTGATCGATTCGTTCGTTAAATGAATTAGTATTATTAAATAATATATTTCGATTGAATACATCATTATTAAGAATAAAAATAATATTAAAACAGTTTTATTATTAATTTAGTTATTTATCTCACTTTCATTATTTTTTTATTATTTTATCAGAATATTTATTATATTTAACAAATAATTATCTGTACACAACGATTATATTTAATGCTTAAATTTATATCAACTTTTAACATATTCAATTTTATATATATATATATAATATAAACTTTTTTTAAAAAGATATATTTAATAAACAGCTTAAAGACAATTTAAGAAAAGTACAGATTGGATATTAAATATAATTAATTTTCAACCTATTAGAATATCACTAATATTGTTAAAACGTAAGTGTGTAAGTTTAAAAATTATAATATTGAAAATAAAGCTTATTTAATAAATTGTACAAATACAAAATTACTACAAAAAATGTAAGAAAAATGAAATAGAACTGTTCTGAGATAACATTCTTTGTTAAAAATAATTATGGACTTATCTTAAACAACCTATTTAAAACATATGGAAACATTTGTTCACTTGTAGAGTAAATCAGTTAACTTGAGATAGTAATAAGTAAGTAGCAAGTATGTTTGGCTGCTGACATTTGTGTGGGTTAATTTAAATCCGGTCTAGCAGCATATGTTGTCTTTCAATAGCAAAGCAAATGTCTCTATGGTAAAAGATAATTCTTAATGAGTTCCAGTCTTCGTAAGGCGTAAAATTGTAAATAAAAAATTAAAATAAATAAATTAAAAAAGTTTGATTATGAAGTTCCTAAGAATAAACAATCTACAAATTTTGATGAAAAATTGATAAAATAATTATTATAAAGTAACATTTGTACAATATAGAGAAAATAATAAAAATCTTCAAATTAAATTTAAATATTGAATAGATTAAAAAATAATTATAAATAAATTATAATCAAAATACTAGATTTATATTCTTTTTTGTGTTATATTTAATAACGTAAAAAATAAGAAAATATAAAAAAATCATCAGATAAAATAAAATACTAACAATAATTAAAAATTTGCATAAAATTAAAAACAATAATATTTACAAATGAATTTTAATTGAAATGATAAATTATTTCAGAAAACTATATATATCTGAACTTTAATTTTCTAATTATATCTTTATCTTTTATCCTTACTTCGTTGTACAATTGAAATGATACTAATCACACAGTTGAAATGATGAATGAATTTTAAATACGGGTTAGTCTTTGAATCAATGTCTGTAGTTAATGAGAAATGCTGTAAATAGATAAAAGACTCGACAATATACGAAAGTATCATTCCCATTGTATATATCTGTATGAATTTTAGTATTACGAATAAAGAACTAAAGCAATGTCATTTCGTTTTATCACTGCCCACACTAGTTAGCAGGGCTTTGACGATAAAAAGCTTTTCATTTACATATTTCTGTAGTGTTAATATTAAATACCTATATTTAAACTTACTCCAAGATTATAAATGTACATATGTTTTACGAAATACACATTTTTGAGTGACTAAATTATATTTACATCAAGGAAATTTAAATATTGAAAAAGTACAAAAACCCTTTTTCACATACATATATATACCTTTATTGAAATGGTGATCTCAAATATAAAGAATGGTATGAATAACGGTTTCAGCTTTAATCTTGGGTGTTTTAGTTATATTATATATATATATATATATATATATATATATATATATATATATATATATATATATATATATATATATATATATATATATATCGTAATATATTTTGTATACAAATATATTATCGTCAAAGAGACAAATATTTCGCAAAGAGGTGTTAATAAATGTTAATTATTTAGATATCTAGTTATTTTTTTAATGAGGTCGTATTTGTTAGGTCGCAATCTGGTAATATTTTAAAATTATATGTATATATATATATATATATATATATATATATATATATATATATATATATATATATATAATTTATATTTTACTGTACAAAAATAGACCACTTATAAAAATAATTGGCCTTAAAAAAAAGTTCAAAAGTATTTTACTTGAAAATATAAATAATTTATTCTATATATTTTCCATAAATATTGCCTTCAATAAAGTCTTAAATCGTTTCTGTCATTTTCAAATATCGAAGTTAACAATTCCGATTTTAAAGGCAATTTAAAAGGAAATGTTAAATGAATTTCTTGTGATCAAATATTGACAGATCTTTTGAAATTCGATTTAATATAAAATTTTATCATGTACATATATATACATACATATATATATATATATATATATATCACGTAGAGATAAAAAAATGAGTGTGTTTGAAAAAAACGTTACTTTTATTATAACAAGAGTGGAAAGTTTAAAATTGAAATAATTTAGTCCTGTACCACATAGTGGAATCCATTGGACAACATAAATTATTGATTAGTAACACAAAAATATGAAACATAAATAAAGATGACATATAAATAGACACATAAATAGAGATGGGATAGATATGAGAAAATTTTTTAATGTGCAATGGAAGAAAAAGGAATCGAAATAGAAAGTTTTGATCGAGGTCTTCATGCAGCAGTAAATAAGAATAGATTAATATTCTCACTCTCTCTCGCATATATATATATATATATATATATATATATATATATATATATATATATAAAATATATAATATAAATGTTTGAAAACTTTCTTATATAAACAAACAAATACTTTAGTCTTATCTTTACATATAGCATAAAATTTAGAGATAAGTTTCTGATAACATTTTGTATTATTTTTAATCAATCGCATTTTTATATTATCAATGTATTTACTTTATGTGAACAATGATATCGAAAATGGTTATATTGTATAAAACTTTTTCCCGCTTTAATTTGAGTATGAATAGAAGCCGTTAAAACCTCATCATGTGAATTTTAACAACACTTCCACGTGCAATCGCACGCAAAATATCCAAACAACATTTACATCATTTCATGTGTATACATCGTCAGTGAACATCTCTTGTGCCTTCTACGAATCAAACTTATACCTGTCAATTGTATTCATTGTACGTTTACGTACTGTCGTCAATTACGTACAATTCTCAGTAAATTATTTCATAAATACACGACTTTACTAAGTCCGGTGAAACAGTATCGTATATTTTCGTATTGTTTCGTGCCGGCTCGCCATACAACTATGCCCGGCATGGGTGACGGATCGCGTCCAAGCAAGCTACAAGTGGGCTAGCTTGCCGGTTGCAATATGAAGCCATGTTGACAATCTGGTGTGTAATTTCAAATTAAACATTTCAAACAATCCAATCATGTGATTACAATGTGAAAAACGGTTTTATGTACGTGTGGAACTAAGGTGCGTGTCACGTGCTGTGTCGTGTGTGTGATGAATATCATATTGTGTGTGAAATCATTTCGTCATTATTTCGTCTTCATCGAGTTTAAAAAGAAGTGACCAACCTATGTGTACGAGTATATATTTTAAACCCTGTTATGTGAAAAAGTCGATCTGTTAGTCACGTCCTATTATGCCGCTTTCTTTCGATACTATTTTAATTTCATGAGAGTATATATTGATACGTGTACAATTTTAAATGTAAGTCAATGAGTTTTAAATTCACTGGAGGTCAAATTGATATATGCGCGATAATTGATACCGCTGTTAAATTCTTATCATTATTGTTTTTTCATACATTTATATTCGTTATCAGTTGCGCTATTGCTTAACAATTCGATTGTGTTTTCGTATTATATGTGAAATGTTTACTTATACTCATATTAAACACACAACATTATTAACAAATACATATTGATGCTTCTTGTTGGAGATAACGTGCATTTTAAATAAACATTAGTATAAATATTTACTTGGATTTATTTTATTTGTAAAACATTGATATTTCGTGAACTGATTGTAATTTCTGTTTGTTGTGTTGTATGTTGACACGTGTACAGGTGTATTGTTTTGTATTCGTGATCAGTAGTTGCTAAACTTTTTTGAAAGTTATTAATAATATGCTGGATAGATTTTTAGTATCAGATAAAAAATAAATGTAAGATTTGAATGTCATTCACTATAAATGTGGAACAACTTTTTTATATCAGTATTTATAGGGCAGTAGTACAAATACACTTTTTATGAATGATGGATACAAATCAAGGACAACTATAAGAATTCAAATAAAACATAATACTTTTAATAATCCTTTTAAATCAAAAAAGAATAAATTCTAGTACATTTTTCCTTCAATTTTTAATCGAATTTTTATTTTTACTGAATAACAAATATATTATAATTTATGTATATTAGTCATTTGCATTATTTAAACACTTCATTTTTTATATAAACCGTATATATAAACATAATTTATTTAGATGAATTAGTAATTTCGGATGATCGTTTTCATTTTTTTTTAAATTAACATTCGATAGATTTTATATTTCAATAATTATTAACTTCATTGATACACATTTTGATATTAGAACCATCTTCATAGTGTTAATTTTTTTAAAAAAAATATTCATTTCGACTCAACAATTGAAATTGGGATCAGTGAATCATTCGGATAATAATTACAAAACACTTTTATAAAAACTCTTATAATATTAAGGTGAGTGATTCACTCTAATGAATTTACCAGAATGATATGATTAATGAATTTACCATAGTACCAGAACAAATAGTGATAAGATTTTATAATTTTTAACATGCGGTTTTAATTTTACATAAAATTTAGGAATAATCAACAAAGTAAATTTTATCATCTGGTTTAATTTATGGTTAAATGTTTTAAAATTATAAATTACGACACATTTAAATAATTTAATATTATTTTGAAGAGCCTTCAAACTTATGTAGAAACATAAAAAATCTAACTTGAAAAAAATACGTGCAATAATGTCAAAATGTTTTTTTCAGATTACCATATATAAAATAGTCTTGTATATTATTCATAAAATTAAATAATAAAAAATGTATTTAATAATATACTTTCTTTAAAAAGTTGATTAGAAATATTAATACATATAAAATATAGGGATATATTATTAAAAAAAAAATTATAGTAAAATTTATATAAATAAATTATATTGTTTATATTTATATTATTTTAATTGTAAAACATACACTAGATATATTTTATAATTC
Source organism: Neoneuromus ignobilis (assembly GCA_029203775.1). NCBI lineage: Eukaryota > Metazoa > Arthropoda > Insecta > Megaloptera > Corydalidae > Neoneuromus > Neoneuromus ignobilis. The sequence goes on from CP092095.1 coordinate 16,409,893, forward strand.
TTATCACAGAATTTCATATCAATTAAAGGTCATTTATTAATATAATTAGCAATAGATTCAGCTCTGCACTTATCTATCTTTTAAAAAACTGTTATAGAGGATTATTATCATAAAAAAACCTGCAGTACTATTTACTTTTTTTATCGCACTACGACAAGACACCTGTAATTCACAAACAAGTATTTTTTTAAAAAAATAATCTGTTTTAGATAGCTTCACAAAATATATGTATTTAAATTTTAATATATCTGATTATATATTAGATAAATTTGAATAGTTTTTTAGATTGTATACATAATTTTTTATTTCATTTATAGTTTATTTTCGTTTTATTATAATTAAACATTTGTATAATATATATCTATGCAATAAATAATTCCTAGAAAATAATAATTGAAATCAAAATATTATTTATTATATTATTATTTATGATTTATTTCTTTCAAATTATGTTCTTAATATAGAAATATCTTTAAACAAAATGATAAATTGTTACAAGTATTATTTTTAAAAAATAATTTTTTAATTAAAATTAAATGATTATATATAAAAAAAATATATCCATAAAAAATATTCGAAACTTATAAAATAAATTTCAATATAGAGTTCATATTGTCAAATATATGTGTATGTTTAAATAATTAAGTACATTTTTTAAAAAAAATTGTTAGGGTATTCATTTGGATACTGTTGATTTAAAATTCGAGTATTAGAAAAATATTATAAAATGGTTATTTACATTTGTATGAATTTTTCCATCCAATTGAATTCCTAATTACTTAAAAAAATTCAATTCAGAACTAAACTAATTTACAGTTAAATAAACCTAATTAATTAGTGTAAGTAGTAATTAAGTAATTCCTAGTTAAAATTTACGTTGCTTTAACTATAGTCTATTAAGAATTCGTATGTTAATAAAACTTTTTTTTATTTTAGTACTTAAGATACACAGAAGTAGGTTTGATTGTGAAATTTATGTCAAGTTTAGACATACATTTTTAAAAATAAAATTCAGGACTTTTTAAAAGAATAAATATTAAATTATGTATAATACAATATGTTTTATATTTTAATTATAAAACAAATGTAAAAATTATTATATAAAAAACGACCATTTTAAATAGGAAGAAAGATATATTTTCATATACATAATAATTACTATTAGAATTAGAAATATAACTTGACTTGAAATATTTGCTGGAGTAATTATATTAGATGTTGTTTGATATTAATGTTAATAATGCGGAATTCTTTTCACACTAGATGTTTTTGTTAATTCCCACCGTTTATGTTAAACCATTCTAATTATATATACATATATATATATATATATATATATATATATATATATATATATATATATGTATAATTAAACAATATAATTGAATTAACAGTGTAACAAAAACCTGATCTTAAACTTGTTTACTAAAGACATACTTTCAAGAAATTACATACGAGTTAGCAGGAAACTGACATTTTGATTTGGAAAAAACAACACTGGTGTTTCCGGCTGGATCAGTTCAATGCATAAAAGATAGCATCGTCCCCTTTGCGAGTAACGTAACTGAAGTGTAAAAAGAATGAAGAAGTCTTTCGTACGAAAAAAAAAATTAAGCGTATATAATAGGTAGATGTTGCATTCGACATAAATGTGAATGAACAAGGTCAATTCTATTATGAGACATTATACAAGTTTGAAAAATAATTTTGTTTTTCATTTTGTTTAACAATTATGTTGATTTATTTTCTTATATACAGTGACATCATATTAAGATAGAATAGTATAGAAATATATATATATAGTAAACAAATATATTCGTATTTGTAATAATTATATGGTGTTTTCATCGTAATTAATTAGGATATTAAAAAAATAATCATAAAGTAGGAAAATTAATAAAAGGTGTCTTTTTATACACTTAATAATTTATACAGAAAAACCTCATTAAATTTCTTTTTACATATACATACATAAATAATTTGTAATTAAATAGTTACGAAGTGACATTGAATGTGCTTAATAGTAGGAAAAATTATTTAAAATATTCAATGCACATGATGAGTCAATACACTATTAATTCATTAATTATCATAAAAATACCGTATAATTATTACAAGTACAAATAGATTTGCGGGTATATCTTCTATTTGTTTTTTTTTTTTTTAAAAAAAATATATGCTTACTAAATTTTTAATAATACATTTTTGAAAATTACGAGTCCAAAACAAGTATTACAATTTTGAAACGTATTAATTAAACGTTACTCATTTTAAATCTGATTATAAAGGCGTACTTTGATTTGAAATTATTGAAATGAAAAAGATTTCAAGCCCTTTAAATTCGTTCTGTTTTTTGTTTTTATTACATGATGTGATTTCCATTTTCTCTCTCACTACTTAAACTCACTGAAGCCAAGTACGATTTTCGTTAACTGTAATCCCGTTAATTGATTTTTTAAAAGCTTAGAGTTTTTATAAATCTTGCTTTCGGTATTTGAACTAACCATTATTATATATCATGTAATAAATACAATTTTAATTTTGGTTAACATTAATTTTTGGAAATATGAAAATTCTATCTTATGGAATTATTTACAAATACTGTTTTTAAAAGTCAGTTTGTATTTTTTTTTATTTTGTGTTTTATTTTTTGAAAAAAATTATCAAATTTTAATTATATTTTTGTCTAGATACTGAATATAGATCATTTTATGCTACTGTATGCTCTTTAGTTATCTTTCATCATATATATTGAAAGAGTGACTATTCAACTAAATGGCGTTAAAAGTGCTGAATATATAAATAGATTTAAAATGCTAGAAAGTATTTATTGTATTATTTCTAAGAAATATATATATATATATATATATATATATATATATATATATATATATATAAGTAAATTCATTTACATAATTTATTTATAACAGGTTACACAATAAATATTTATGTTATGAATCATAAATGAAAGTTGCAAAAGATTAGATATCTGTCTGAAGGATTGCAATTGCAACAGTCGTCGCATTCATGTCGATAGACTTATTGAAAGATATTTAAATTCCAAATTTATATATATATATATATATATATATATATATATATATATATTTATATATATATTTATATCGATATTGTTTTAGAAAATTACATTTGAATATAATTTGTAATTCTAAACAAAAAATAAATGTATTGTAAAAAAAGATTGCTATTATAATTATTCGTACAGAGAATCCGTATAATGACTGTTGCTGCATTTATTACACATGGCTGTACCCACTAAGAGACTGGGTAAGGTGAATGCCATCCGTGACACTGCCAACAGGCAAGGACCGGTGAGCACAACGCGGGTGACTAGACAACTCTGTAGTCTAAAACATTACTATTTTTGTATACGATGCACGTGGCTATTAAGAGATTATTCTTTTTTTGTTAATATTTTTTATTTTGTTGTTGCTGTTTTCGCTCGTTCACTTATTGAGGATGTACCATTTTTGGTAATCTGTTAAGTATCTGGATTTAGATACGGTGTACTTGCCATTATATCTACCTACCAACTTGTTGATAGGTTCAAACAGCGATGGATCGTTTTTGTATCGGATATGATTAATTTTTTAAGAATTAATTATTCAAACATTATATATATATATATATATATATATATATATATATATATATATATATATATATATTCACATCAAAATAATTGAAAATAAAATTTATTAAGAAGTATATTTATTTAATCACTATATAATTCGATTTATAAATAAATAATTATGTAAACCTTGTTTTCATGTAATTTAGTTTCGTTAATAGGTTTTAAAAAATCAGTTTTATAGAAACAATCAATAATAAATTTAAATTCTAAAATAAATCGTCAAATGAATAAATTTATTTTTGTTGAACAAAAATATTTCTCTTTAATATCTATCAAGAGAGACAAAAATAATAAAGAACGAAACGAAACAGCGTGATTGAAATACCTTTTTGTATTTCTATTCAAAAGTGAGAAATTTTTCTAATAAAATTAAATTAATTCATTTTTATAAATTTATATTCTTACTTTAAAAAAAGTATTTTAAAAAGATTACTCTTTAATCGTAGTATTAATAATAGCAAGTATCTCATTTATTATAGCTTAATGTTCAAAATTTCGCAATATTTAAGAAAAATGGAAACTTCTTTGTTTAAAGGAAAATTTATTATTACACTCTTTGACTGTACATATTTATATATATATATATATATATATATATATATATATATATATATATATATATATATATATATATATATATGCATACATAAGATTAGATAATTGATTTGTATCTATCTGTTTTTTATATGAATATTTTTAATAGCTGTTATTATACCAGCATGTATTTTGATAATTGTTACATTTAGTATCAATAATACCACTTATTGATTTATTCTTATATCTCAGTTATAATTCAAAAGAAGATTAATTGTACTTTAAAAATATTTCTTCGTATTTATATCACATGTTATCATTAGATAAACCGTGCTTCTAAACTAGTTGATAATTAAGCAATAGCCTTAGATTAACGAATATTTTTAATGATACAAATAAGAATTCAATAATTATATTATACTTGTGTATTATAACGTTAATTTTTTCTTAATATCATTTTATTAGGTGTTCAGTTAACCAGTTGTGTACTTAATTTAAATAAATAATACAAAAACTAATAAATATATTTTGTACTTAATACGTTAAATTCTTTTTTGTTTAAAAAATATTTAAATAAAAATTGATACAGTGATAAAGTTTATTCCTGAAGTGCTCAAAAGTGAAAGTTATTTTGTAAAATATTAATATTAGTGATTTTGTATTTTTTAACTTAACGAAATATACAATATGACGTCACGGAAAAAGAAACGTCAGCAGGATGGATTCATTAAAAAGGTTTCATCGCTGTTTAATTTAGATACGGTAAGGTGTATTTATTTAATATATATATATATATATATATATATATACATACATACATATATAATATTATTATTATTAAGATAAAAGGATTTTTCTGTTTTGAAGTTACTCGAGTCAAAACACATTTTACAAAGTGGTTTAAATCCAACCTAACATATTATACATATGTCAGTTGTGCTAGTGACTATTCGACTTCCGTTCACTTAAACTATATTTGGTTTATAAACTGTTCACAATTGAAAACATGTAGAACACAGTTGTGCAGTGCCAGAATTCGACATAGAAAATCACTACATGTTGCTTTTAACTAACAAACAAACAAATCTGAGGTTTATATGCAAGTTGTTTGCTGAAATCCTAACCTAGAGACAACATTGAACAAACAGGAATAATTTTAACTGAAGAATGAAGTCGTTCGTAGGTTATTCAAATATGTTGATTTCATTTTAACACAACGTATTTTGTTCATAATAGTTTTGTATATATTCTATGTAAGAGAAGTAAATTGTTACTACATTTAGTCCTTTTAACGGCGATGTAGTATTTTACAAGGAAATGCTTTTAGTCCTAACATCTGCATGCACATTATTTACGTTATTAATTTTATTATTTTTCAACAAAATTATACTTATATATATTCTCAAACACATACATCCATATGGAAAAAAATATTGAAACTTAAATTTTTCTTAAGCAGTGTTTCTATTTTTTTTAACTAGAAATATTTAGTAAAGTATTTTTTTATATTGTATTCTTGTATTAATTCTCTCTTTATTAACATAAAAAATTATCGAATTATGTAGTAAAATAAAAAAAATCTATATTAATTTTTTTCTTCAAAAAAAAAATTGGCATATATATATATATATATATATATATATTTATAATTACTTACGCTTACTTTCTTTATATATTAAAAGTGTATTAATAGCCTTCCTCTTCAGTTTTGAACGTCTAAATCATTTCAGCAAAAATCTTTCATTAAATCAATACCATTCTCTTTAGTTAATAATAATTACTGTTTTGCTTAATTTATTTTTTATGTATCTTTTTAATTTATTGTTTTATACTAAAAAATAGAAAAATCTTTTGTAGACTTATTTTCTCTTTCATTCTTTATTATCGTGTATCATCATTAGTTTGTCTATCCACTCTTGGATAAAAGTATCTTCTATTCTACTCATATATATATATATATATATATATATATATATATATATATATATATATATATATATATATATAACATGTGTGTATATAAATACACAGACACATATTTTTTAAATATTTGCACCTTGTTTGAAATAAATGTTTTTAAGTAGACACAAGAGTGTAAGAAAAAATGAAAGAAGAAAATTTCTTCATGAAATAATAAAAACCATGTTATAGTGCAGACGAAAAAGAAAAAAAAACTCCCACGAAAAACTTTATTTAGAACAGTGGCTCGAAACTGTGTGTATATTTGTATCTCCCATGAGGAAAACGTATATAATTTCACTTCACTATATGTGTCAGTAGTACAGTTAGTGTGCGAATTTCGTATTGAACGAATAAATTAAAAAATAAATAAGTAATATCTGAGTAAGAATACTAAGTTTTACATAAGTAATCAGGTTTGGTTATAAATTTATTTTATCAATGTTATCTCGACTAGAGTCTATATTGTGATAAGATATTGGATAAACTTAATTAAACATTGTTTTATCTTGTCAGTAAACAAGTGTATACGCTTCGTCACCTTCTCGTCATCCAATACAGAATGACATCAGACATGTTTATCATTGTTTTACCTGCTTTCATTACACTGGACCAAATTATACAATGTACATCTACAAAAACATATAGACACACAGATAGTAATGATAAAATTGTGAATAAAGTCACACGACGTTTTGATATTGTACTGGTCTTGTGTTAATGTTAGTCCGTACTTTTTTATAGCACGACGCGTGTTGACCACCAGAAATAAAATGTCAAATAACGCAGCTCATCATTGTTCTCTCATATATCGTGTCATATATAATTTATTTTCTTCGCTTCGAAGATATCACTGTATTGCAGATAATATGTTGTTGTAAAAAGTAAAACATTCACAAACAGTTGTGTTGCGTGTATGGTTTTTCGAGTTAAATCAAGTTTTATGTTCCAATAAAAGTTAAGTATTGTAGTCGCTTGTGTGTTTAGTCGAGTTGTTGTTTCTGTATATTGTTTTCCGATAAAATACTAAGACACCCTCAATAGTGCTCTAACTTCTTCTAGGTCGTGCGATGAGTACAATTGAACTATTGTAGTTCAACTCTAAACAGTATATAACAAACAGCACATTATGTAATGATACAATCACTTGTGTTCTTATTTCTGTATCTGCACACGGGCGAATAGTTTTTAAATTTAATAATAAAAATGTAATATAAAAATATCTTATCAAAACTCATAAATGTCTTCTCCGTAAACAGTTTAATCTCTTTTATTGTCACTTAATATTATAGTGATATTTTTTTATTGTTTATATTTTTAGGGTAAATAAAAAATACACATATGTAAATATACGCACACACACAATATATATATATATATATATATATATATATATATATATATATATATATATATGTGAGTGTATGAATTATATTATTAAAATGTATTTGAATAAAAAAATTACCAAATAAAACATAATATATTCAGAATATAGCAAACGTTGTAAATATATTAGGTTCATTTAATTCACTTTACATATTTATATTTTTTTATTTATCTTTTAAGAATATTTTATAACATTAAGTCTGTCTAGAAAAAAATAAATAATAAATAAAATTTCAATTTTGGCTAACATTAATTTTTTGCAATAAGAAAATTGTATCTTATTGTTTACAAATGCTGTTTTTAAAATTCAGTTTGGGATTTTTACAATTTTGTGTTTTATTTTCTAAAGAATTTTGTAACATTTTAATTATGTTATTGTCTAGAAATTTATTATAAATCATTTCGAGCCAGATTTTTTTAAATAAAACGATCATCTATTAGAAATATTCTGCTTTAGTCAGTTACTAAAATTAGATAGAGAATGCAAGATTGCAATTTATTCCAAATTGTCATGTCTATTAAAAATAGGATATTTACTTTTTTTGTAATTTTTTGATTTAATTATTTATTACTTTGTTATCACAATTTATTATTTCAAATTCTATGAGATTAAAAATTGCTTAAATATTTTTTTAGATAATTATGATAAAATCTATATTAAAATTTCTTATATAAATATATATATTGTTAAATCTTTTTAAAGTGTATAACTGCACACATAAAATATTAAAGATCAAAATGTGTATTTGTAATTAAGTATAGATAATTTCAAGAAAACAGTATAGTGGATGAAAAAATCCTTGATTGTTGATTAGAAAGTAAAGACGTCAATTTCAAGTAAAAGCTCTTCATGATACGACACGCGACGGGCGTCCAAGTACGTCAGCGACACCAAACCTCATTAACGTGTTGACGAGATGATTCATTGAAGACAGCAAGTAATTGGAATGAAATGTGATTATGTAGCGAAATAGTGTATCGTCAACCGAAAATTTCTTTTAAAAAAGTTTCGTTCTGATTTGTGATAATATCAAAGATAAAACTTAAAAAAAATTATGGAACAGATGTGTGGAAATTATTTCCTTTATTTGAAATATAATTATATACAATAGAAAAATAAATACAGATGATAATAAAATATACTTATAAAGAATTTGTATATAATTAACATTATTACAATTTTTTTATATTTTGTATATATATTTTTTTGTATTTAACTTTAGCACAGTCAAAGTTTATTCGAAACAGTATTTTCGAAGAAAGAAAAATAAAAATGAGGTTTCATTCATAAAACTATTTATTGACGTTAGATTATTAGATTTTATTGTTTCAAGATAAAAACATAATTCAGATAAGATAAGGAAAATAATTTACCATCATCTATCTGTATAGTTTCTTTTAAGTCGCATAATTTTACTTTATGTATACTTATTTTGTTGGTATTTTACGATGTTAATCTCTTAATCATTTCTCGTCACGTACTAATATTACGTCGTACCGAATCTGAAAACAATTTTTGAAATTGTTGGTTTTCTTTATACGTTGATTATATCATCACATATGACACCGTACCCTCAATTACCCTGAAATCGTTCGACCGGGACCCAAACATACAATATGATCATAACGAACAGCTAAAAGATGAAACAAGTGAAATAAAAATAATAACACACACCCACGTACATGTGTGTGTTACGACTGTTGCTACTTAAAAACGACATTCGACATTGGCTTTTTTACGGCTCGCGTAAAATTTTCATGTCCATCCTTTGACATTTCGCTTTATTAAATTGGATGAGTCGTTCGTTGGACGCCACGGTCGTTCGTTTGATTTTGTCTAGTATCATTGTATCAAAGTTATCGTCTGTTTTCATATCTCTTGTTCTCAGCACCGAAGATAACTCGCGGTGATTTTGTTAATGAAATTACCAAGTTTGTGGATACGACACTGATGTAGTTCGAAAGTTATGACAAAGGCTTTTAATTTAATTATTTAAATTTACCTATACAGCGATCAATTATTATTTGTGATATGTATTTGCATGTATTACGTCATACTAGAGTTTTAATTGCTTGTTAGGAATACACTTACATGTGATTGAAGTTAACTATAATCAGTTTGATTAAAATTGAGCTATAATACGTTTATTCGATATACGATGAACATCTTGTTTTGAATTTACTTTAAACTATAACTTACCTTTTCAATAAATTGCTTCATTATAATTTTTAGAATATTCTAAAAAGTGATTAAAACAAAACGCTTATTTTATTTAATTAGAAATTCAGTTAAATTTAAGAATTAGACGAAATTTGATTCAGATATACCATTTTCATACAAATGGAATATCACTCCAAGCACAATATATTGAAAAGGTGTTCAGTAATTATTTATTAATCACTTTTTTTATTTATAAATTGATGTATTTTAATAGTGAATTTACCTTCATCATCAGTCAGATCAACCATCATTATCAAAACGTTACGTTATGAAAAATTATTAAGTAGATAAAATTTTTGTAATTGTATATCATTTTTTAATCATAAGTAAATTATTAAAAAAGGAAATTGTGTACAAAATGGCTTTTTTAAATTTAAAAAAAATCTCAATTAAAAATGTATTTCTTATAATAGTATTTGTTCTTAAAAATGTGTTATATTGAAAATATTTGCATTATTATTAACAATTGTTAATAATAAAAAAATAGTACATGTATTAAAGAATTAAAAAGATAATGAGTGTTCATTTTTACAACAAAATATTGTCTACTATCTGTTATAATTTTAAACTTCTCCAAAGATAAATCCGTTTCTTTTATAATCCACATACAACACACTTCACAAAAAAATATTTTTCAAAAAGAAAAACAAGTCTTCATCAAAACATGCATTTTCTCAAACAAAAACGTCGAGATGAAATCTTTAATCTTCGATCAAAACATGGATGAATTACGTTTGTCTGTAACACTATTTTATTTCTGGAATTTATTGTTATAAAGTTCAAGGGTTAACAAACTTCAACACGGTACAAGACACACGTATTTTGGTCTATAACATCAGAAACAAACATTGAACGTGCCTGAGAAATATTCGTGTCTAGTCCGCAAATATCTGCTACGTGCAAATAATGAATGGTCACGTTTAACAATATAGAAAGTTGGAAGCTGGAACTGTAATTTATTGAATAATTATATTTATTATTTTAATAAAACCTTCACCGACGGTTTCTTCTCTGATCATTCCAGTTCGAACCAAATTTAATTATAAACCCTCTTTATATTTATTATATATATATATATATATATATATATATATATATATATATATATATATATAAATAAATAAATAAATAATATTGTCGTTCGTTTCGAAATAAAATTGTATGAAATTTTTTTAACAACAATTCGAATTGCAATCAATCTCACACCAGGTGATCGTGTGTTTGTAATCCGTGGGACGCATATTTGACATGTATTTATTACATATCAATTTATATTTTAGCAAGGATGCATTTTTGTGGCTTGTAACAGGTCATTTATAAATAATTTAACTTTTCAATCATTACTGATTAATTGAATTGTTGTCTTGATTTTAAAACATGTTTAAAAAAATTAATTCTTACATCTGTTATTATAAGTTAATTAAAATTGTATATCTATTATACGATAAACAAAATTGTTTTATTAGGAAATTCTAGCTGAGATAATTGATTTAAGTATTTTTAAAATAAGAATGATTCTATTCTAACAGTTTGAATTAAAAATCTTTTTTAATCGTGTTAAAAAATTGAACAGAAAATTGACATTAAATAGAAGTTTCTATTTTTGTATAAGAATATTAATAATTTATAATACGTTATTAAATATTCTTATGTGCTCTAAAATATCTATATAGTTATTTATTTTCGTAGTATAAAAATATATCATATTGACGAATTTTACGATATTATATTTTCATATTACGGCTACTTATATGGCAAATATAAGCATAAATCTCTACACAATAACAAGCTAGCTCTCTTTACCGCTCGTAGTCATTATGTAAGTAAGTACGTACCATTACAAAATATGTACTCATCAAATTTCGTCTTCGAATCATGTAAACGAACACGTATCACACACATATACCCACCCACCCACTGCTCTATATGTGTACTGATACCCATGAGGACATGAAAGGCAGAAAATGACACGTGTCGATCTATTTTTTATGTAACAGCCACATCGTTTTTTTGCACGATGATGCCTACCTCAGTACGTCGTAAAAATCAAAATATAACTACACGAAACGCTATCGTGTCAACATGTTTCTATACACGACGATCGTTGGGATGAGACAGATAAGACTTTTTCTTCGATTCGAAATGTAGTTGAACCGTATAGCTGTTGCAAGATACGAAAGCGAACGTTCAGAACACATTTTAAAATCATCTACGTAAACTTTTTTCCTGATGTGTTGCTTTTGAATTCTACAAAATCGTTTATATATATATTTTTTAGTTTGTATATTCAAATAGAAAAACTGATATGGATATAAACTTTTTCGAATGGCATCATCAGTAGGTAGATTTAATAAAAAATAGAAAATGTCGTTATGTGATATTCCTTTAAAATGTTTTTTAAAAGCTATTATGAAAATACAGTCACAATGATTATTGTTTATTTATAATATTAACAAAAATATATATATACTTTTAATATCTTTTTGATAAGATTAATTTATTCAAAATAAAAAATAAAATGGTGAATGAAACAGTTATAATATATATCAGTATTCAAAGTTGAGAAAAAAGATGAATTCGCAACACCCTTATCGAGTGAAATACGTAAAACGGTTGACTTATATGAAATATGGGAGTTAATATTGAAATTTTCACATTTATATTCAATTTATAAACCGATTATCGAAGGTTCACAAGCAATCTATGCACACATTACTTTCTAGTTTTCTACATAGAAATCGACAGATGTCGCAAACTTGCATTTTTTTAATAGTAATACATATATATATATATATATATATATATATATATATATATAAATTAGTACTTATTTGCATTTTTTGATTTTTATTATCATCATTATGAATTGACTTATCTAGACTACATGTACATATGCATATACAAACTTATTCTTTATACTTAACCCTTATCGGACGTTAGCATTTTGTACTTAACTTTCCACTAAGTCGGAGATATATTTGAGTGCTTATTGTAAGAGAAGAATAATTAAAGTTACTTGATATAAAAAAATAGTTTTGTGCATAATAATTTTTAGGCTCCTGAACATTTTCAAAGATTTGGCGTCCTATATTTGTAAAAGGAATACTTGGAGTGAAATTGTCTTTATCATCACTGTCGATTTCAATCCAATCTTCAACACAATCAAGAACAATTTCTCTTTCCACTTCGCTTTCCTCTTCACTTGAATATTGAATAGGGATCATTTTTTTCCTTGACTGAAATATAACATTTGTATCACTGACTCCTTCATCACAAGAATTAAAATCACTTGCCGAATATTCAAAATTTTCACATATTTCAATACAACTATGTTACTTTCCATATTGCTATTATTTTCTTTATTCGTTTTTGGAGGAATAAAATATTATAATATAAATAAAATAATTGCTGAAATATGACAGAACGTGTTGTCTGCTATCGAGTAAGAATTCAACTATAAAAACATACAGTGTGTATATTCAGCAATAAGGACGTTGTTACTTGTTCAGTTTTGTCACCTCGTACGTGACATACGACTGATAGAGCAAAGTTGTAATGTCACGTCAGAGGTGACATACGACCGATAAGAGTTAAATATATGGGAATTAATGTTGTAACATTTCTCAAAGAACTTGTCAAGTTAGCACTTTTTTAAATTCATACAATATGTAGTCCAAATATACTTTATCAAAGGATATGTTTATACTTTGTATAGATTAAATGAAAACGTTATTTCTTAGTAAAAACTTATCAATATTCTACGAACGATAACTAATCACAATATAATACTTACTGTAGAATTAAAATTCCAGAGGATATTATATTGAACAATACAATCATTTTATTCAAAGATTTTCCCACCAACGTAATTTTAGTGTAACAGAAACAGCTAAATAATACCAGTTACAGCCGTCTGCTAAGTTATAATACGAAACTAGTCACTTACGTACAAATTAAAGTAGCACGTGTCTAATCTTTAACGTTCACCCCGTTTCTAACAATAAGTACTTATCTACGACATTTATGAATAAAGGGTTGTTTTGAATTCGATGAAACTGGAAATTTGAAGTGGTACCTTGTCTGTAATTGAATTCCGTTTAATTTAGTATTTCATGAAATTCATATTTCAAACCAGTTTCGTTTCACTGTTTGTATTTGTTAATAATTGTGATTGATGTTTATTTGCGTATGACCTCTTTTCATTGATCGTTTCAAATATTGTTTACTTTCATTTAGAAAAAAACCGCGATATTGATTTATGTTATTGTTTGCGCTTTTACCTTTGACAATCTAATTATTTCACGTGTACTTATTTGAAATATGTATTCAATAAATGATAATTTCATTAATCTGTGATTCAAAAAACTAGAAATCTTTGACTACTTGTTTGGTATAAAAAACAGTACATTTCTGTTTAAAAAAAATGGTAATGTTTTTAAATATGATTATATACGTTTTTGTGTAATTATAAGGTTAATTTTTGATAAATGTTTTGCATATATTATATGTATATAAATTTGTGGTTGTTGTGTTACATACAAAACTATAGAATTCATCATTTCACATACCTGAAAATAGTCGATGGGGAAAATAATTGTTTATTTGTGCGTATAGAAAAACCAATAAGCGATTATTCCGCCTATTGAAACACACTTTTCGTATCTTTTCCGGTCAGGGATATATGCTTTTTTATTTTCATTATTTATCCAAATAAAATATTCAACAAATTTGTAATTTTGAACATATAGGTTTCAGTACAGTTATTTTTTAATTATATCATTGAAAAAATATGTATATTAAAATGTGTATGCTCTGTTATTATTTGTTAACTCTAGAGAAATATTTTATAATTTAATTTTGCTTCCATATAAAAATTTATTTTTTTATTGTTTTTGGTTTTCAGTTCAAAATCCATTCGATTCTTTTTCTATATTACTAGATTTATCTATTGTCCTGTTTTGAAAATGATAGAATTGTTATCGACTTATACATTAGTGATTATTAAATATTTTATGCTGAGAGATAATTACTAGTTAAAAGTATTTACATAGTTTTTCCTAATAAATGGTACTTTTCTCTTACCAAGTGAATTGTAGATATTATCTGTATAAATAATTCAAAATTATAAATATCAATATAATTTAAACATTTCAGAATAAACTATAGACAATTTCCAGTCTAATTTCAAATACAATGTTTTGAGAACTGTAATTGTAAAAGCAGTTTCAACAAATGTTTTTGAAATGTTTAAAAATACAACTATGTATGTTATTTTATTATTAGTTGTAAATTTATAATTAAAAATAAATAATCTAATTAATATACGAGTATTTAAAAGTATTATTCATGTTTTTAACATAAATAATAAATTCATTATTATTTGATAATCTTAATTTTTTATAAAATGAGCGTTTAAATATCTAATTAAATTATTCAATTTTTTTATACTTAATATATAAATATAAATTAAATATTCCAGGAATTTCAGTAATGTAGATTGGAAGTTTGATATTTTTCACATAATATTCAATGATAATTGAAAACAGTTTTTGTTTTAATTGATTTTAGTTAACAATTTTATTTTTGAATGTATTAAAAATTAAAACTATAAATATTGTATATTTTATTTTTTTTTCAAAAAAATTATTAATTATATTTCTGTATATTAATATTTTTTCTTTGTTACAGGTGAGTCGAGATGTGATTTTTATTAAATATGTAATCGAAATAAATGCGTAAGTTTTTTTCTAATATTTTTAATTGTAAAAAACTATTTTATTAATACATTTAAGTAATTTATATATAATTATTGCTACCATATATTTCAAAATAATATATGAAAAATTAAACATTGATTTTTTTTAACTTCTAAATTGAACATTTTCATAGTTGAAAAATAAATTTTAAAAGAAACAAATTATTCCAAAAGTGCACAAAGTAGATATGTAAGTCAATTCCATAATTCTGATTTTTTCAATTGTCTATATCATCACTCCTTAGGATTCTTCTTGGGTCATTTGCATCTTTGGGTTCCTTATCAGAATTTTTTTCTTTTGTATTATATGACCGGTCCATTTCCATTTTAAACTTTTTATTTCTGTTTCAATGTCCATAATTTTGCTTTTCAATTTAATCCATACTTTTCTCTTTCTCATCCTACTGTTATTTCTAACTTAGATCTTTATTTCTTTATTTATCTACTTTCTATTTTCATTTATTAATTTACATAGAAGTTCAAATATTCACTCGGATGAAAGTTATTTCTATAAATCTTAATTATAGTTCGTGTAATATTATATTCATATTTAATTACATTTTGTTTCAATTAATTTTTTGAAACATATTTTTCATATCCTGTTTATCATATTTCTCATAGACATTTTAAAAATCCATATTTCTAAAAACTATTAGTAGACAAAATTAAATCGCAAATATACAAAACAGCCCATATAGAAGGAGTCCTGATTGATACAACTCATTATGTAAATATTGAATAACAATCATATCTCGCATTGTTTCATTTTGACACAGAACGAGAGAAAACTGATCGATTCGCGAATTTTTCGCTATCTTGCATATTTTTAGTAAACAACGTAGCGAAACTGAATGACTACATTTAAATAACATTTTCTTCACAATGTAATATATGCAAATCATCTCTCCCAGTTTGGTTTGCGAGTATTAAAAAATCGAACAGACTATGAATACACAATGAAATGAAGCACGGCGCAACATGCCTGTCTTTGATGTTTATACCGTAATCCGAATTATTATTTATACATTATATACATATATATATATATATATATATATATATATATATATATATATATATGTGGGGTTTATTGAATCGAAGCGTACAATAAGTCTATTTTAAAAACACTGGCAGAACGACCATTGGGATTGTATCCGTTGTATTTCGATTTATTTTTGGTTTATTTCAATACGGATTAATAAATACGTTGTTTTTTTGTAATGGTTTCGTATGAGCCTACATTTTTTGTAAATTGTTTTTTTTTCAAACGGAATATCGTATTTTGGAAAGGTTATGAACTTGGAGTTTCGTTTAATTAATTTTACATAATTTTGCAAATACATTTTTATTGTATTGAATTGATATCGATTTTCATTATCTAGATGAAATTTGAGGTTAGGTAGGATGTAAAATTCGTATGTAATGTTTTTTAATTGCTTAATTATACACAAATTCATATTTGTATCGATATGTAGGTAGATGTATTATTAATAATAACATAACAATCGAAATAGGAATCAACTAATAACATGTAACTTAAATATTTTGTTTAATTGTGTAGAGATCAGTTAGAATTTTAATATTTTTTGCTATATAATTGAACAATATATAGAATTTAATAAATTGTTTGTTTTCTAGATTATTTTTTTATAAATAAGATTATCTAAAAGTGAAATAGAATGAAAATAATTATAAGAGTTTTGTTTAAAAAAAATATAAAATTAATTCTGAGTAATTGCAATCTTTGTATTCTGTGTGCAAAATATTTCAGTAAACGAACTGTGAACTTAAATTTAACCATTACACAAGCACATTTTTTATGAAAGATGTAGATGAAAGCTCTCAATGCGGAACTAATTGTAGTGTCTTGTTCAAAAGAAGGGTGAAGTGATACTTCTTCATCTTTTTGTACTGTTTGTGCCGACTTATTTTTGCTACATTTGAAAATAACTGAATGAAGAAAAAATTTTTTTTTGATAAATGAACAATATATGTAGTTATTTTACAAATGGTGTGTTTTATACAGATTATATATTGTGAGAAATGAATGAATTTCTATATTTTTGTCATATTTTTTTAAAATGTGAAAATCTTTTTTTCTTTGTATTATATACATACTAGAAGTATATTACAATAATTTATTATTCAATTAGGATGTTTCGTAGATTAATTTTTTTTTCTTGAAATTATTTAATATAATATAAATTTACACTTATATATATATATATATATATATATATATATATATATATATATATATATATAAACAAAAGTTTTTATATTTGGTATTGACAGAATAGACATGATATTGATAATTTATCAATCAAATATCTATCAACCAGTTAACCAATTACAAGCTTGATCAAAACTTAATTAAAATCAAACAGTTTCTTGTTAATAAAGCTTACGTCAAAACAACAAAAATAAATATTCTCTTTGTGTGAGACGTTTTTGATAAGTAAATGGTTTTTATCTTTCAGTCTGTTCATTAACTGTAAAATGAAATCTGCTTTATTCGATCGGCATATAATAGTATATACATATGTTTGAAATCAGAGTTTTGAAATATAGTTATAAAAAATCCCCTTTGATAATATTTTGTAATAATCGCTTTGATTTGAATGTATACGAAGAGTTGAGTAAATATCAGAGATAAACAAAAATTGGTTCGAATTATCAGTAAAAAAATTATTGTTATTTATTAGAATTTAATTTTTGTTTCATAGTAAATTAGATTACATTCCATTATTTTAATTATTGTTAATTTTGTATAATATTTTTAGATAATAACATTGCTCTTTTCAAATATTTTCTTTGAAATTATTATAAATAATAAAACAATTCGAATTAGATTTTCTATATTCAATAGTCGATTTAATTCAAATAATGTTATCCAACAAAATGAAAACCTATGATTATGTCTATGACAGTAGTGCTTTTCGAAGAAGAAAAAAAGTACTATTTTCAATACCTTAACGACAATGTGATTCGGTTTGATGTTCGAAATAAAATTCACTACATATATACTGGTGTATATAACAATAAGATCTGAACAGATAAATGCGCAGCTGTGTGCATTGTTGTGGCAAGACCTTTAAAACGGCGACTTCGACTCCATCCACTGTCTTAAAGTACAGTATCTTTTATAGCACAGATGCGATACACTATATCGTAAATGAAAACACTTTTCGCGCTGTTGAATGCTTCCATTTAATGTTTTTCACTGATTGTGTTCGATGGAATTGCAGCATTTAATATTCGTTTTATTGTACCTATTTAAATAAATAAAACATAGATTCTTACATCGAACTATTCATCGGCTTAGGATGAAATCTTTACTATAATTTATTATTTACAAAAGAATTGTATACAATAGATTTCACAACAGACTCTTTTAAATAACATTGAGATTTAAATATATGTTTTTTATTTTTTTATCATGTATTCATGATCTTTTTATATATAAAAATTACACCAAATGGTTTTTAAATATCATGGATTGATTTTTTTCCTAGAATAAACTTTTTTAATTTCTGTTTGTTATATGAAATATGAATTAATATTTAAAATAAATTTATAAATGAAATTACTCCTATAATAAAATACTAGACATATAAATATATAAGAGCATGTACATATTGCATTTACATTTATGTATAAAGTCTTTAGTAATTTATTTTCAAATAGTTTTATGTTGTCTATTTTGCTATTGACTAGATATATAAAGAACTCTTCTTTGCATTTTCATTTTAGTGAAATCCGTTATTCAAATCCATGTCTCAAATGTAAATTGAACGAAAAGTGTACTTTCATTCACTCTATATACATTTTCAGATCTAATTGAATTCTCCTGTATGAATGAACGAATGAATAAATTTGTTCTTATTATATTTTCGTTTCAATATGCATATATATATATATATATATATATATATATATATATATATATATATATATATGCGTGTGTGTGTAGGTGTATATACCAGTGTATACTGTTCGAACGATATACACTTTTGACTGACTACATCCTTTTGAAATATAATATATAAATAAAAGGGAAGTAGACACTTCACGCACAGGCACTTCATAATTATTGAAAGTTTCCGAAAAGTTTTCGTCTTGAATTAATTGCTTTTGTTATTGTTGACGGAGTGAAGGCGAAGTGTGAACGAAGCTTGTTAACGCAATACGTTCACCAATCGAAATCGTAATACTTTTCTTTATTAAAAGACACGATTCGGCGTCGTCGAGGAAACGCTTTGAACGCGTCGCGATCTGATTAAACCGAAAAACAGATGTCAAAGCAATTATGCAAAACTCCAAAAAAAAAATGGGTCGCATTGCTTTCTTTGTTGCTCTTGTGTTCTCGCTCTCGTTTTATTTATTTTTATAATTATCACTCATTTTTAATTAAATAAAATCACAATCGCATGCTCACGAACCTTGAAATAACATCACGATAATAAACGAAGTTTTTTTTTGTGTCTTGATGAGTACTCGAAAATAATTAATTTTCAAGTATTTATATAAGTTTTGTTAAATATGTTTTGCAATCAGTCAATATTTATCGAATTTTATCAGTTAAAATACATATTTTTTTTTATTTTCATCAACAATGTAATTCCTTAATATTTCAACAAATATTAATTGAAGTTTTTTACTATTTATATATATATATATATATATATATATATATATATATATATATATATATCTTATATTTTTGTGAAATGATTCTTTCAAACTTCATCCAATATAATAACGTTTCTCAAACTTTTCCCTTACAGCCCTCTAGGGACAATTGAGCTATCTGAACATCCCTTCACCATAATATATTAGATAAAATATTTGATCGTTTTTGTAACAAAACTTGCTACTGATTCGTATAAAACAAAATAATTAAATGTAAAGTACACTAATACAAAATTAATATATATATTTAATCAAATACTGTAAAAAATGTCTCATTTGCAGGATCGTTTTTAATATATTTTTTAATATATATATATATATATATATATATATATATATATATATATATATATATATATATATATATATATTGTGTCTGAAAAATATGTAGTTGATAGTACCAATATTTTTTTTATAGATAAAAATGTCATTAACACTGAATAATAGGGTGAAAGTTCCTTTATATTCTCTGGGTCCTAGAGAAAATTGGCAGACAAGTATAATGACAGTCATCCTAAAACGAATTCAGTAACTTAATTATGTTATTTGATATCTTTCAGAATATTTTACGTTGAACTCATCTGTAATTTATCTCAGGGACCATCCCTAATGACTAATAAGAAACAATATCTTCACTGTGCCATATAATGGTAATGCTACTTCAATCTTTAATAAAAAAAAGCTTTTATCATTGATTTCAAACATACATACATACATATATATATATATATATATATATATATATATATATATATATATATATATATATATACCATATTCATCTATTTATGAAATCATATTTAAAAAATTTAGTTTCATAAATAATTTAATATAAAATAGTATAATATTCAGTATTTAATCAAAGAGAAAAATAAAAAAAAAATTAAATTAAAATTTGATTTAATTCAACCATTTCTATTTTAAGAATATGAATATCTTTTATATTACTTAAAGTTTAATTTGAATATTACAGAATTTTTTATGATTATTAAATATTAGAATGAAAATATTTTTTCTAAGGAATAGTTTTGTTGCTTTTTTGATTCAATATTTAATTTTTAATTAATACTTAACCAGTTGAGACAAAATATCGTAATTGAAAATTGTTGTATTTTAGTGTTATTTAATATTCAACGTCTAATTTTTATTTTTGTATAAAATAAACTATAAATGTTCTATTTTGAATAATAAATGTGAACATTTCTAGTAAAAACTGAATTATATAGATCATTTGAAATGTTTTCATTTCATCAAAATCCAATCGCGTTGAGAACACTTGTTTATACTAGTACATATCCATTTCATGGAGCTTATTCATGCAAATGCATCTTTAATGTTAACACATTCAATTTTGAACGGCGATCATTCTGTTTAAAACGAGCCCGACAACATAACGGCAGTTGTATAAACGATAGCCGACCAGAATTGTGATCTTTCGCCATAGGACATGACTTCGTTAGAAAGTACGGACATCTTTATGGGGTCACGAGGTGGTTGATTATAAGAACCTCCCTATCCGCCTCAGTCGTTACCAAATGACTTCGACGTCTAGCATTGAACCACGCGCCATCCAGTCAGACCAAGAATAGTATATATAGGAATGAACTTGTTCGTACACAATCTCGTCTATAGTGTATTTCGTTCTAGTTTGGATAATGTCCAATCGTTTGTTTTGAATGTTTATGCTGTTACTGTAATGTGATTTGTGTTCAGAGTAAATGTACATTCGTTGCATTATAATTTCGTTTCTGATCGTAGATATAAAGTCTTGTTTATGAAATCCTTGCTGATAGTCATCTCTTTGACGGTTTTACAAAGTCTACGAATGTGATATTGTAAAAGGTTTTGCATTCAGTGGTATAAAATGTTTCACATTTTTTCAAAATAAATAGAGAGCAACGTTTTAAAAGATAAACTTTTAGTTTATTTTCAGTAAACATGATTTTTAGAAAACTGCACTAGTTTTATATTTACATTAAACATTTCACTTCTCTTTGAAAAGTATATTCTTTAAATATAATAAGAATAAGCTTAACAACAAATATTATTATGTAGAATATTATTTGATTGACATTTAGAATCTTTGTAGAATCGTATTGTAATTGTATTCATTTTTTATGTTTACTTATTGCTCTGTTTATTAATTAAGTTAAATTCGTTAACTTATCTAGTGTTTTAAATATATTATTAAAAATCGTATTTTAAATATTATCTCTTACAAAACAGTCTCTTGTAAAATATTTACAATGCACTGTTTAATAAGCTATTGAATTTTTTTTTAAGTAAGCTTCAATAAATATAAATACAAAACATACAATGTTAGTACAACAAAAATACCATCGATTGACATTTATCAACGCTTATTAGCTATTTGAAAATATCCAGTAAATCCGTGGATTAAAATCACAACAACGCAGTACGAGAAACGTTCAACAAGCCAATTATCTGATTATTTCAAGAATGATCGAACAGATTCTATATAAACACGAGTCAATCTCGTTTTGAAATCCTATTGTCCCCTCACAACACCGATCAAAATTCGCGCATAGATTGCTACTTACTACATGAATGCTTATTTCGTCTTCTCTGTCATTCGTATATTGCACACGTTTAGTTCCGTTCGGTCTTCGTTTTCCGTTCACAAGTAGTTCGTTAACACGCTGTACGAACTTGGAATTTATTTCCATTTCATTTGAAGTAATATAAATAAGCAAAATCTTTTGCATTTGTGTATATATATATATATATATATATATATCCACACACACAAACACATTTTTTGGATTATAAAGATTTATCTCTGTTCAAAGGTATAAACTTGGATTTTCTTTCATTCTAGATTGTCATTTTATGTCAGTTAAGAAAAATGTGTGAATCAAACAATATATTTTGGAATTAATAAAATGTTCAAAATATTTTATATGAAAATATTTATAAACAATAATAATAACTGAAAATATTGTTATTCAAATTTGAATGAATGTGTGTACGGGTGTGTACTTAGTGTATAAAAATAAAAAAAAAATGAATTAAATGTGCGGTACACAAAGTATTTGATTAGACAATTCTTTAAAATAGCAAAAATATTGATATTATTTAATTTCCAATCTTGCAAAATGTTAACCAATTACTACAGTTAACTTTCTTGTAATAAAAAATAAATGATTATAATGAATAAAGTACTTATCATTATTTATTTGATTTTCATTCTTATTTATTTTCTTTCGAAAAATCAATCTTGTATACTGTTTAATTGTTACTGTGTTCTAATAATAAACTCAAAAACACACATGTAATTGTACAAACGTGTGTACATACTTATGAATGTTTGTATGCGGGATTGGTTTTATTAAAAGAAAATATTTCTAAAATCGATAAGTCAAAGTAAATTTCAAATATAGAATAAGTTCATATTATGCATAATAGAATATTTTGGTGCCAGATGTCTGTAAAAACCATCCATGAAAGTTTCAATATAGTAGTATTTTTATGTTGAATTGCAAATATATGAAAACTTTTAAACTAAAAGTGTATATTTGATTTATATACGTATATGTGTATTATTTTCTAAATAAATTATAACCCCTTTTTTTAGTCTACAATTATTGTATTAAATTTTTATGTTTCAACTATTATTAAATTATATATGATTAAAGGCATAAAATTACTAGTATAAATAATGTTGTAGTGAATGAAGAAAAGTTATACTTTTACACTATGTATAAAACATTATATTTAATTCATTGTAAATTATAGGTCTATTTGTTTAAATTAGATGTTGATAAATTATATTTAAGACCCTTTGGGATATTTTTATACAATATAAAGATGTTTCTTCGACTTGTTTATATTTTATTCTAGTTATCGAAGTTTTATTTTTATAGAATTTAAAAATAGCTTATCAAATTCCAAATTTTATATCGTATAATGATGTATAATTATTTTTTTAAAAAAAAGATCATTAATAATATTCAAGAAACTTTGTAGGAAAGTAAAAAAAAACTTTTATATAATTACAAATAAATTATAGCTAATTAAAGTATTTTTATAATTATTAATTAGTAGCAGAAAAAGTTTTAAAATATCATTTTATATAATTATATTCAAATAAATTAATTTAGAATTAAAAAGTCATAGAGATATTAAATTCACATCTCCAGTTCACTCATAATCTATTTTCGTCCAATTATTCAGTCAGTAATATCATCTAATTATTACACACCAATATACCACATCAATCCATTATACAGAATGTATAAAGACTGAAAAGCGATACAACGAAATCAAAGCTCGCTATGCGTTCAATAAGAAAATGAGCTTAAACGGCATATTTATTCAATTAAACGATTTCCCTCTTTCTTTACGCCACTACCTTTAATGACATTGCAACGCAGCCTAAATAACCTATCGTAATCAATCAAAGCCCAACTACGCACTCAGAAAGAAAATCAGCTTGAACTGCGTATTTATTCAATTAAACGATTGCAGAAGCGTATAAAGCAGAGTAAGTAAAGCTCATTTCATAAGAAATATGCCGTTCGTGCAATTGAACATTACGACGAAAGAAGAAGGTTACTTTACTTTTATAACAATTTACAACTGGAAGGGATATGGAAAACTCGGCATGAGGATGTAGATGTGTAAATAGAAAAGAAGGAATGTGCTTTTTCTACAGAATTACACTCTCTTATATATATATATATATATATATATATATATATATATATATATATATATATATATATATATATACACTATTGTTTGTATCTCATTTGTAATTATTTTAAAAATGTGTTTCATTTTATAAATTTTCTAAAATAATAACACTTCAGATACTAATTTAAAAAATTGAATATATATTTGAATTTGTAGACATTGTTTGCAATTTCTGTCTTATCATTGAGACACGACAACGAGAGTGTTTATTTCAATAATTTTTCCTTAATGTAAAATAAAAAAATCCAATTTGGATTTAACAATTCTTATCGAAGAAGTCAATCTATTTAGTATTTTATTCTTTAATAATATTAGAGAAAATACGATTTCTACACCAATATAATTCAATATAAACTTTTTTTTATCTCCATTTTCTTTTCATATGATCATTTTTAAAAAATAATTTTCGATAGTTATATATATTTTTTTTTAAAAAAAAATCAAATAAATAATATTGCATATGACGTTAAATTTAATTATAAAACTATAATAAAAATTCTATTAATTTTCGTTTACAAATACTTGTTTAGAATTTTTACTTTTATATTTAAGACTCGATCAATATTTTTAATGATTTTCTTATATTTATTATTTTTATAATTTGATTCAATGTAATATATATAATTTTTGACTTATTTTTATGTTGATATTCTATAAAAAAATATAGTGGTATTTTATTTTAAAACACTATTTTTTACCAAATTAATATTTTATTAATATATTTTTTAAAATCTCGTATATTGTATTTTACAATTATTAAACATAATTCTTCAAAAATACGTTATGAAATATAAAATGTCTCTATAAATTAAAATAAAATTGATTTGAAAGAAAGTGTCTTGTGATATTAACATAAATCACTCCCTGATGAAATATTTATGAATGATAAAACCGTTTTTTTTAGAGCAGACACTTTCCTTACAAGTATTAATGTAGGATATAAACTGAGTTGAAAAAGAATTAGACATTAAAAATTTATCGACACGGAAAAGCAGAAGCAATTTATCGTCTCTTGTCTTTACGATTATTGTTTTCTACTTATATGTAAATTATTTTAACATTTTTTACATTTACATAGAACTGTATTTATATTCGAATCGTTTGATATGTTTTGAAAAAATGTAAATTGTATTTTCAAAAGTTTATATATATATATATATATTAAATTTTTTTATAATATTAATTATAACGCAAAGACAAAAAAACTAATTAAAATTTATAAAGATAAAACTGGAGATATAAAGGTCAAAGTTGTCAAATTACATAGTTTTGTTTTTAAAAAGCTTTTTTGTACAAATACATATTCTATTTTCAAAAGCTTCAAATTAATCACAAATATACTGTGTAAAATTAGAATGGTATGTTTTCAACACTAATGAACGTTGAACATAATAATTATGTGTAATTATATAGCATATTTACAACACTCTCATTATTTAGTATGGAATATGATAACTTTATTTTCATAAATATATCGAATTTACATATTATTTTCAAATTTAACATTTTTAACTTGATACAGTTACACTGACATGTTAATAATATTTAGATATTGTTGAACCGTTGTAACTGTGTGTGTATAACTAATCATAATAAAACGAACATAATTTTATAATTTAATAAAATTTATGAATTGTTACAAATATATTTTACCTTATAAAAATCTAACTTATATATTTTATATTTGTTAATAACTCAATTTTATGTGATTTTTTATTCTAGTTACGTTATTTATTTTAATTTATTTATTTAATCCACTAACACAGATAAATCATTTAAATTAACTTTATTACTACCAAATTTTTGTTAACTACTTATTTCAAATAATTCTTTTTCACAGATTATTTCTTTACAAACAAAATTTCTCTTTTACTTTTCAACTTAAGAAGCTTCT
The DNA here is from genome assembly GCA_029203775.1 of Neoneuromus ignobilis. Classification (NCBI taxonomy): domain Eukaryota; kingdom Metazoa; phylum Arthropoda; class Insecta; order Megaloptera; family Corydalidae; genus Neoneuromus; species Neoneuromus ignobilis. Next base: position 16,436,705 of record CP092095.1, read on the forward strand.
ATCCAACTTACAACTGTACTGTTTTAGAATCTCAAATTTATCTCTAGCTTTCTGTTTCAAATTCATGTATTGATTTAAAAATCCTTTCATGAATTCCATTTGTATAATTATAGAAATTTATAAAAAACGATTTATGAAAAAATATGGTCAAGCTTTTTATTATATTATTTACATAATAAGAAGTTATTTATCTATTCATCTCTCTCTCTCTTTATATATATATATATATATATATATTTGTTTTTAAACTGTATCATTTTACAAAAGTTCCATCCCCTTTAGTTTTTGTTCTAGTTGTATAAATGTTACTCTATATCAGTGTGTTACGTCTATCTGTCTGTATGTATATGATCTTCTAACAGACGTGTGCCGTATCTTTTTCATCTGACAACTATTTCATATACGAAATATTCCCGTGTAAATCTCTCGAGGGTTTAAAACATTCCCAAGTCAAAGAAGTTGTGTTAGGAAGAACGAGTTATACTGCAAGTACTGCTCTTTGGGTAGGATCACTCGACGAGCATCTTGAAGGGAAATGAGATATACGAGAGCAATACAAGCCGGAAGTGAAAGTTACGTCATTAACATGACTGCGGCGGTATGGTATCGTCTGCATGCTTTTGCTCTTAAGAACGAAACAGCGAGTGATGCGGTCACGGTATACGTGTATCCAGTAGTTTCGGTTTGTTGTGGCTTTTTGGTTAATGAATTAATAATATTCTACAGAACATACATGTTCGGATATCTTTACAAGGCTTAAATTTAAACATGTGTGTGTTGTTGTAAAATTTAATTTCTGGTTAAATTGAAAATTTATACATAATTGTATCTATAGGTATGTGTGAAATTATAGGATATAATAACATTAGGAATTCTTTGTTTTGTGTGTGTGTGTATGTATGTATATATGAATTGGAAGATATAAATGATTTCTGATAATTTTGCTGTAAAATATATAGAAATACTGACAATAATTGTTTGATAATATAATTGTACAATTCTGAATACATTTTTTCATATTTGGTTGTAATTTTTTATTTACATTTTCATAGCTTGAAGTACATTTCATTTTTATATATATTATGGAAAAATATTTATTTTAAATAAAGTCATTATTGTTTATTTCTACAATAGTATAACGAAATATTTATTTTATATTCAAACTTAAAAAAAAATTCTTTTTTGTACATCTGTTACTTTTTATAATAGAAGGAACTATGGATGTTATCAGTTTGATAAAAAAGCTTGGGAAAATGTTTAATTGATTGAATAAAATTAAAATTTATTAAATAACTTTATTTACAAATAAACTATTTGTTTTTATAACTGAGTCTAATTTTTTCTAATCATCATTCAATGTTTATTTTTTAATGTAAAAATTTCCATATTTTTATATTTAAAGTACATTTACGTAATTTCACTCTAATTTTAAATGTTGTTAAATTTTTAATCATTTGATGTTTTTGTATAATTCACATTTTAAACAATTAAATATAATTTTCTTATTATATCAATTATTTTCAATTTATACTACACGAGCTACGATACTGTTGTGTAACTAGATTTGAGTATGCTGAAGATCTTTAGAAGCGTAACAGCAAGATGGAAGATGGGTTATGCGGTCACGGTGTTTGCTTGTACGTTATGGTAGGGCGAGGTGGGTGATAATTACGTTCCATCTTCACACTCATCGTGTTTAGGCAAAACGTTGTGCGTGTTTGCGAAACTGTTAAGATGACGTTGCGTGAAACAAGTAGCTTATGAATTAACACTTTCGTTACTAATCACCTTTGTTAATTAACACAAGAAGAAAAACAAACTTTTTGTACGTAATTTTTTTTCGTTAGATACATTTTGCCAATTATATTTATCTAAGCACTTTCAGACAATTTACTTGCAATTTCATTATATATATATATATATATATATATATATATATATATATATATATATATATATAATAGTATATAGAGATAAAGATTAGATTTTTCACATTATTGCATTAAAAATAAATTCTTTTGAAAAAAATAATTAAAAGGTCAGTTACTTTTTTTATGTAACAACTAATATAAATATTAGTTTTTACTTAATCAAATATTAGTGTTCATGTTCTGTTATTTCTAGGGATAAAAAGAATATTCAATTACTAACTTGTAACAGATAAATCAAACAGCGAAATAAAAAAAATAATTTATGTGTTAATTATAATTTATTATGTCAACAAGTCATTAGCTTTGATAATTGAAAAACAAACATTTGACATACTTTTTGATAATTATCGTATAAACTGTTATTAATTGATATACATATCTATATGAATATGATATATGTGTATATATATATTCTCATATGCATGTATATGAATCTACATTTTTTATATATATAAGACAAAAATATAATAACAATTTATCGTACGTTTCAAGAAAACAATTCACCGTTTTAACGTTAATATAGGTTAACATTGGAACACACCTACTCAGTCGTTTCAGTTTATTAAGAATATTTTCCACGCATAAGAATTTTCCCATTTGGTTGGCTTTGGCGAAAATGCGTAGCACTTGCAAATAAGTAAAACGCGTGTTGAGAATTGGAGTTGAACGTACGTAAGAGTCTGTATAATACGGAATAGTGTGTGGGTGTGTGTATATATATATATACAAAGTTGAATGGTTTAGTTGAGATGTCTGTCCTTTGCTCCTATCTCGAAAGACAGTGACTTGAGAGTATTAAACCACGAGGCTTTTCCAAGAAGGTGTTCGCGCTGTGACTGCGGTGGCTAATGGTTATTACGATGAACTTAGTATGTGGGTCGATGTCGTGGTCAGGGCTAAGATGGAGAATATAAATTCGGCATGTTCCTTTATTTTCGTCAATGTTGTAAAAGTTTATATTTATTTGTTCACATTTTTCATTTAATGCACTCTATTTTATGGTATATTTTATTTTGTATATTAAAAATAAATGGTTATAAATCAACATCTAATTTGTTTCAAAAATAATATTACGATACAAAAAGAATTTATAAAATAATTTCAAATTTATTAAATTGAATTTTGTCAAATATTATAAATCAGTATTTAAAATTTATATTATTTTAGTAGGGCTATTTCAGGAGTTACAATGTGCTAAAGTTTAAATGTATATATTTATTTACATCTTTATGTTTATATATTTATTGTATAGTATGATTAAATTTACAAGTATAAAAAACTTTGTTACATTATTCAGGAGTGTTTTTATATAAACGGAAATTAGTCTATAAGAATACATATCACGTTTATATAAATTGACTTGCTTATTTAATTTTTTAAATAAAAATCGAATATATTTAAAAATGTTTCAAGGAACATTTTCAACCTTGTATTATTTTTAATATATGTTAATATATAGAAAGTCTTATACACTTCCTTTTGTAAAAATAACATTTTCATTGTTGTATGAATATTACATAAGTGCATTAAAAAACTTTCATAAAACTAGGTTTCTATTGATTTTTTTATTAAAAAAAATACATATTTTATAAAATTATTTATGATACTTCAGAATTATATACAAAGAATACTTTTTCAATGTTAAGTTTATATTATTTATGCGCTATTAATTGACTTTATATGCTTATTACTAAGTAATAACTATCATTATTTAGTACGTGTTATAAAAACAACTTAATACATTGTGGAAATATATTTTGCTACAGGTTCACTAGTTAGAAACGCAAATTATTTCTTTACGAGAACCATTAGAATTAAACAGGCGGCGCAGAGTCTTAGTTCGAGAACTATCTCCTAAATTTGCCACACATTTTAACATTTAGTGTTATCTCTATAATGTTCCATACTCAGTGCTCAAAGTTAATTTAATGGTATGCGATAATGATGTACTTACATAAAGTAATTAATACAAATGTGTACATATATATATATATATATATATATATATAATACATTGTATATAGATGTATATAATTATACTAAATGGTCAACTAACTACAACGTTTGAGAAAATGTATACATCATCGATGGGGATGTAATGAAAAAAAATGGCATATGCATTCGTTCTGAAAGCATAAAATAATATACGTTTCGAAAGTTTCGAATTCAAACTTGAAAAAGTCATAAATTGTGAAAATATAACGAAGACGTCAGATAGAAAAGAGATTTATTATTTTTACGTGACGTATAAAAATGTTTAAACGTTCATTTTAAATGATCTTTGTCGTATATTATAGCCTCATGGTTAAAACTATATTAGGTATTTATTCTTTTTAAAAATCCGAAAGGCTGTTGTGCGTGTTTTTAATACACATTTATCGTCGATGTAGTCTTTTTATTTGTATCTTTTTTATTACCAATTCGGAAGTTTTTAAGTTAGTTGCATCCTTTCGTTTTCTTTGAGATATATATATATATATATATATATATATATATATATATATATATATATATATATATATATATTGTAATGATTGGTTTTATGTCAGTTTAATTAAATTGAAATAAATATTATTTCATAAATTATGTTGAAAATAAATTACCATTATTTAACATTTTACACAAAATTGTACTTTAAAGAGATTTTATTTTAAGAAATTAGTGTTTATATCTCTTAACATTCTCTTCTATTGTAAATGGATTGTTATATATTTACATAGATAAAACAGTATTAAATCGTGGACATTTTTTCAACTTAATTAACAATTTATTCTAACGGAAAAGCTACACGAAAAAGCTTCTTTGTTTCTACCATTTCTGTATAACGAGAAGTACACGTTGATTTAGAAAAATTGTACATTATGCAAGAAGAAATTTATTTGATGGAATATATTGGGTGGGTGGGAAAATCTTTTCAGTTTTGATGTATGAAGTAACAATAATTTTTTTTATTCGGTTATACATTTTTCATTATTTCTTATTAAGTTCCATGTTTTAAGAAGTTCATTTATTTTATCTCCATAAAAGAATATTGGTTTAAATACAAAAAAATTTTCAATACATGATTTTACTTCTTCATATGTATTTAATTTTGTTTAATTAATACAATTTTATAAAGATATAAAGTAGATGGTAATTCGAAAGTACTAGATGGAATATGGAAGATGTATAAGGATTTCTCGATCAAGATCTTTCTGTTTTCTTTGAATATTTATAGTTACATATAATCCTGTATTATCTTGGTGAAAGGTAAAATTCTTTCAATATATATATCTTGTATATTTATTATAAAAACGAGTGAGAAAAAAATAGTTTGATTGTAAATGTATTGATCCAAATTAATATTTTCATAGCAGGTTTCTAAAAAAAAAATACTAAATCAAATTGAATTTCATTGTTGACGATTTCATAGAATAATTGTAATCAATATAAGGTAAACATGTCAATATTTGTCAAAAAATTGAGTACAATACACATAAACATTAATTTCCATGATTGGTACTGCAAATCAATAATTTCGTTATAAACTTCCTAGAAAATTGACAATATTCATTTCTAATTTCTATTAAAATCATTTATTTTAATAATATCTCATTACATTCAATATTGAAAAACTTATAACTATAATTTTCTGTATAAAAATAATCATTTTTTTTATTATTTTCCAGTTGTATTCGAATTTCATTAATCAATTGGTTTCAAATAAAGTTCTATTTAAATTATTTTTCCATAAGAACACTAATATATATTTTTTTATTTCATTGATATTTCTCTTTTTGTATATTTCTTTGAGTTGTCAAATTTTTAGTTTGTTTTAATTTTGGCGTAAGTAAAAAATGTTCTTTGTAATCAAAATTTAGTATTTATTTTTTTATAGCTCCTAATATTTCTGAAAATTTTATTAGTAATTTAAAATTCATTAAGTACTTCAATGTATGCATAATTAACAATTATCTAATCAATTCTGTGCAAAGTATATATATTTTATTCAAGTGCTTTATCACTATTAAATATATATTTTTTATATTCATTCCTATTATCTTTTATATATATATATATATATATATATATATATATATATATATATATATATATAAATGCACACCTGTACATATTTGTTGGCGTGTGTATGTTTTTACAAATGTATGTATAATATTTAACATGGTGTATATAGGATGCTTTCGCAGGTATATACAGTAACCCTTTTTAAGAAGCACGAAACCACTGTGATCCTCAGAGACATTCAACTAAACAAATTTAACATGTAGCCAAGTTGTAAACAGAAGTTTCTCTACGCTCGTAAAGTACATAGCTCTAACGTAAAATATTCCAAATATTTGACATACACCTTTAAAGCATTTCACCTTACAGTCATCACATCGGACACATAGCCTTATACTGAAACAAACGTGACGCTTGTAACGAACCTAATGTTTTAAGTGTAAAGACCGAATGACTTTGCAGAATGAGGAACTCTCTTACAGACTTCATGACGATCTTTCGCTAATGAACGGATACCAACAAACATTCAAATTTACAATCTGTATTTTATTTGGAACAGAATGCGCCATTCAGCGGATGTTATGTACAGGAATTATTATAACGGGAAATATTTTTATATAATTATTTAAAATATATATTTATACAAGTAAACATATTTAAAAAAATTATTTTCATTTTTTCAATATTGTTTTTATTTAAATATTTAGCAAAGAACTAATCGTTCTTGATTATAACATAATGATTTATTATAAAAATTGTGTATAGATAAGACAAAATAAATGATAACCATAAATTAGTATGATGTAGTAAATTGTGATAATAAAAAATATTGAACCATTAGTGTTGAAATATAATTAAAAATCTTTCTTTGGTAATATTTAAACATAAATATTTTTTAACATATTAAACAATTACACTACAACCAAATATTGAAAAACTAATTGAGTTCAAAAGAATTATTTAATTGGTTAAAATAGTATTCCAACCTTTAATTTTAGAATATTTTATAATAAATTTATTAACTAATTAAAGTTTTTTAGTTTTTTTTAAAAAAAATTCTTGTTAATTTAAGAGATAATAAAATTATTTAATAATTTCATAATATAAAAAAGTGAACCTCATAAACAATTCCTTATTTGTTGTATATTTATTTAATATAGCCCAAATAAGATTGAAGGGTTTAGACATACATTATTTGTTTACTCTCATTGACTATCCTTTAGTCTTATTTGGACCACTCTCTCTCTCTCTCTCTCTCTCTCTCTCTCTCTATATATATATATATATATATATATATATATATATATATTTGTGTGTGGGTGGGTAACTGGTGGGTTGGTTGTATGTGACCTATACTAATTATTGCTTATTTCATTAAAAAATCAATATTTATATTTGATTTTACAATTCTGTTAGCTGATATTTTTGTAATCAAATTCTACTTCATTCAAGATTGATAAATCCCAAAGTACACTTCAAACGATTGACTAATTTGTATAAATGTCTTTTTTACAACAAACATATCTGACGGCTAGTTAATCCTTCAATGTAAATAAAAAAATATTTTTATAAAAAGGATTTAGATATTTTTTGTAAATATAGAAATACCAATATTGCGTAAACATAAAATTTTAAATATAAAATTAACCATATATATATATATATTTATTTACAGGTGAGTTTTCTTCTACTCATTTTACCATTCTATATAGTTTGGTAAGTTTTTATTAAAACACAATTTGAGTTCATATTTGGTCTATTCAACTTCGTAGATTAACTGAAATTTTATTTTATTTATAGTTCATAGATAAAAAATAATTTATATATATATAAAATCTTCATCAGATAAATTCAAACTATAATGAACAAAATGTATAATAATCTTGTTGTTGAAGAGAAACTTTCAAAAGAAGTTATATATTTTTACAAAGTTTTCATTCTTTGGAAAGCAATACAACTTTTAAATAGCATGAAGTTTGAAAACGATCAGTAGATACTTTGTATAAATCATGGAAGTTATAATTAACATTCTGTCCTATTTATTAAAGACATTAGAAGCATCTGTATGTGTGCGTGTATATATATATATATATATATATATATATATATATATATATATATATGTAAACATTTTTCAACGTAATTTAGAATTCATTTACATTTTCTACTAAACTACGAAAAATATCTTTTAATATTAAATTCCTTCTAGACATTATATCACACAAATGATCAAAATTAATGAACTGAAATTGCAATCTGGTAGTCACTTTTTAAATACTGATTATAAAGGACCTGAGAATATTTAATAACAGCGTGCTTTTGTACGAAAATAATTAAAACAACTGTTTCAGTATTAAATGAAAATATTTATAATCATACTTATTCATTTATATTATGATCCTTGCCTTTAAGGGCAATAAATGTTGCGATAAAAGCAATTCCTTTGAGAAATGGACCGGTACAATCAATTAACGACCTGTTTGTTGAAACCAACAGATTGTGTATTCCATAGGGATAAATGATTACAGTATGTATGTTATGTAGATATTACCATAAAACACCTGTGTATACTGAATATAATATTAAAGCTGTATTTATTTTACATATTCGCTATTATTGATTAGTTTACTCTGTTTATTATACAAGTGCATGATTAAAATATTGTTATTGAATAGATATTGAATATTTACTTATTTTTACTTAAAAATATAATTGATATAATAAAGAAATCTTTTCCTTGTTTATCTTCATACTGTCATTTTCTGGAGAAATTACGACTATTAAAAAATTATTAAATTGTTTTATACTCGATATTGACAGTTTCTTGCAATGTAGGTAAAAATTATGATTGGAGAAATACAATATATAATATATATAAATTTTTAACTTATCTAACTGTAAATTTTGGATTTAGTTCAATAATTTTTTTAATACATTTGTACATGATATACATATTTGTTAAAAACGTATGTTGAAAAAAGATGTTAGTTGTAAAATAAATAAACGACAAAGAAAATGTAAATAAATTCAAATAATGATATATTTGGATACATTTGTTGATAGATGTTCGTACTCACGAGCACGAAAGTTATGGGTTCAAATCCGGAGTACTAAAAATGATTGGTGTGTGCCTGTAAATGTTGGCATGAAACTTATTGCTCGTTTATTTTACCACCTGAGCCCTTATATTGCACGAAAACTCGCAACTTTGCGTTTCGAATCCAATAAGTATACGAGGTACCTATCTTAGAGTAAGAGACAGATATATATATATATATATATATATATATATATATATATATATATATATATATAATTGATATATTGATTGCTATTATTAAATGTTTCCTTGTTTACAAATATTTTTATATAATTTGTAATTAATTTCCATAAATCATGTCTGTAATCTTACATTCACAACCTCACATATTTTGATTTATTAATTACTTTTAATTTAAATCCGTAACCTTGTATTCATATCCGGATTAATTTGTAAATTTATATATATAATGTATGTATGTGTGTGTATTTGAATATGTATTTTCTATTTCATGTTAAACATCTTTTACAATTTTACCCTTCTCATCAAAATACATTTGGGTATTATTTCAATTGAAGATACACGAATAATATTCCACCTTTTTCATAATTTATGTTTGTACATTTTGATCGCCATTTATGTTTGTTTTGGGTGATATATATATCATTGAATGTATTGTTTTTGTTTGAATTGAAAAGTACTAAATTATGTATTTTTAATGTAATATGAAATTAATTTTCGATTTCTGTTCAACATTTTAATTGCGCATATAAATTCATTTTATTAGAATAGAACAATGAAATGTGATTTAATAATTTGAATAATATTAGTCTTTAGTTCTTATAATTTAAAATAAACTTGATTTATTTTATCATTTTTTTCTAACTCTTCAAACATTTGAGTATGTTTTTTTTTAATATTATAATTAATTTCAAATTAATTGTGTTAGAAATTACATTAAATCAGTAATTATTGTTCTTGAATTAATAATTAAAAAAGTGTATGATTTTAGAGAATAGCTATTGTACTATTTTTCATTAAATTACATAAATGAGCAGTTTAAAAATATCCGTAGTTTTAAAAACCAATAAATATACATGAAAATATCTTATTTAACAAAAATCCCTTATAATTCTCTATTGATAAATTCTCAGTTCTGAATAATTTTTGTATGTTTCTTTAATATTTGATTTAGAAATATTCCATTTCTTTATCAATTTGATCATTCATTTTAATTTTCTCTTCACAATACATATTTTTCTTAACAATACATTTTTCAACCAGAAATTATTTTTCACACAATGGAATGCTTACATTTTCGTATTTTTTTCTTTTACTTTATTCCGCATTGAATTCAAATTGAAAATATTCGAAATTATAAAAACGGAGAAAATGTTGTCAGCAAAATATGCAATATTTCAAAATTTATAATATATAGCGACTATATATATATATATATTAATAATAATAAAACTTCTCTCAACTGAGTTTTTATAATCAAATTTTTCTCTAAGATGAACTTTCTTACAAACATTTCATGCAAAATTCATATAATTTTTTTTTATTATATTTAGTTTTAACAGATGTCACTTATTTACTCCACATTATGACTTTAAAAAAAATTTGACTTAATATGTATTTCCTGTGTATGTATTTTTTTTATTCACCTATATAAGGTTTCATAATTTAAATTTTCTGTAACTCAAGTAAACACCATTAGTTTAATGAAATTAACATATATATATATATATATATATATATATATATATATATATATATATATATATAATAATTTTCTTATATCGAAGTTGAACTTATCTCTTTCACTCAATGAAAGACTAGAAATGTTTGTTTCGATTCTATTTTAAATCGTGAAATAATCTAGGCAATTTTGTATGAAACATCTAGAGCTTAAATTGATTAATTGGTAGATATTATAGGTTATTTTTCCAACTTTACACGTGAACATTCTCGAGAGAGAAAAAATAATAATTTGCTTTTAGTTCAATATAATAAAGTTCGTGTGCGCGAGAGTGAACGTCTTAAAGTAGATATATGCGGCTTTGGACGTAACCCTTATATCTGTGTCATTTTTATAAATCGCTCTTTCAGATTTTTATCTATGAAATAAAAGCATGAATTTTCTTTCTAGGTAAGAGTTTTTTTTCCACCAAATGCGATTCAATTTGTTATGCGAGTAAAAATATGATGTTTATTAATAAAACTATGTTTTACCTATTAATATATTACACTTTTACGCACACACATAAATATTTATTTTTCATTTAATTTCACACAACGATTTTCATTTTTCATTTAATTTCTTTAATTGAACCCACCATCTATTCTATTTATAAAAACACTAAAAATGTAAGCAACCAACTTGCGATCGTATAAATTCAGCAAACATTTGTGACAAACCATTTCCTATGTAACATTTTCTCATATCGATACTTTCATCAAGTTTGTATTCAGTTTCGTATATATGTTTTTTTCTCAACACAACAACATACTTATTTCAACAACGACTTCATACATACTGTACATCTCCTTTCGTATGTAACACATTCCTGTATCGTATGACACACTCGACAATAACCCTTCTTCTTCATTCTGCGTTCCTTCCGTCGATTCGACGTGTTTACATTCCTACATGTTTGTTTGTGTTTTCTTTTTTTATTTAAAACGAAACTGCCACTATGCATAATTCAAAGTTTCCTCCAAAACTCATAACGAAATAACTTGGGAAGACACCTCAGTGGATACACAGAAGGTGAATATGTGGTAGTGAAATACATGGGGGGAATATTCTTAGTTCTAAGAATATTTCTCTGATACATTTGTAGATGTTGTCAACTTCATTTTTTGCTCTGTCAAAATACCTTAAATATTATCTATTTTGATTTTAATTACGTTTTAATTTATATATGAATTCGATATTTTTTTTGTAATTTTAAATAATTTATAAATATTTATAACAATTAATAATATCTTCGTTATTAAAAAGTATTCTAATATGAAAATTTATTTTAAATATTCAATGAGTTTTTTTCTGTAAAAACATTAATATGGTTCATGTAGACAACTTCAGAATTAATTTGTTTATTTGAAGTATAACAAATGTGTAAAATGAAAAAACTTTTAATTATTTTTTCGTATAATATGCTGATATTTATTTTATGATTTATTAAACAAAAATATATTTAGATTGATTTTTTTTTTGCAAATTACTAATGAATTTAAAAATATTAGATAAATTTATAATTAAATCATTATTTATCGTGAATTATAATTTTATTAGAAAATTCTTCTCTAATTAACCTGATTAACAGTAAAATTCAAATTGTACGTCGCCAGTTCTTATGTGCTGAGAGAATTGATGTCGTACTCACATTCATAAATTTATGTTACTACTGTGGATGATTTATCTAATGACGTCAAATCGTAGATAAATTAAATACTATAGAATTTCATGATTCTTAGATCCATATGAGTTATATTTTGTGTATTTTTTTATTTTTCACCACGTTTACAACATTTTTCATCTCCTTGAACATATTTCTAAACATCTGTTTCATTTTACTGTTTATTGAAAGTACGTCAGAACATTCTATAAACCACATACATTCATTCATTTTTTGTGCAAGAAAGCATTTGAATACAAAACATTTTTTCAATTTCACCTGCATATTTTCATACCCGGTGCCCTTTTGCTTGCAAAACAACGACGCATATATAAAACTACGTGACCTAACCTATGCGCTTATGTGTACGGGTTTCACGCAATAAAAACTTTACAGCATCGCGAAATGCAATAAATTCAGGCGCGCGGAAGACGCGCCAGCGTCGTCGTCGTCGTGAAAGCATTACCACCGACGGAGGAACGCACAAGTTTTAAAGTCGTTAAAGACGTCGGTTGAAGAGAACCGACCATGAAATGGATAGTTGGCGTAATCTTGTGAACGAGTCTACTTTTATTTATTTTATTATTTTTATTAAACTTCTTTTAAATTAACTTAATCGTTGAATGTCTTTACGTACTGTTAAATGTACGTCCAATAAAATGCATTTACGATAGTATGAAGGTATTGACTCACACAACTGCTTTAAAAATAGTATTTTTATATTAGTTTAAATCATCTAACAGAAATATATTACTTGTTTATATAAAATTAAATCCTTTTTGAATATACATTATTAGTTAATGATTAAAAATTAAATAATAATTAATATCATTAATTAAAAGAAATACATTTTATATTAAAAACTCGAAACGTAGAATAAATGTAGAAAAAATCTACTAGTTAAAGTTCAGAGATTCTTCACGACAAACAGACTTAATGAAATATGAAACCGTTTGAGAATGGTTTGTTTAAAAAATATAAAGAAATTGAAACTTTAATTTTAATTTTGAAATTTCTTTTTGGAAGATTTTAAACAAATTTTAGTTTCTTTAACTGCAATCGATACTTATTCAATATTTGATTATTGTTTAGTAAAGAAGATTCTGATGAAATAATAATTAGTATCATTAGTACCTGTCATGTATATTATTATAATAATATACTATATGAATTTCTTATTATTTCCTCATTTATTGTCAACGAAGCTTTTAGAAAATTATAATCTTATTTTAAATTCACACGAATAAAATATGTTTATAGCATTTTAGTTTCGTTGTTAATGTATACTAATGTTGATAACATCAAGAACTTTCTTGAATTATAATTTAACTATATTTCAACAAACGTTTGTTAATTGTAGACTGAATGTGTAATTTCAGCAATTTTCAGTTAATTGTAGCATAAAATGTAGATAGAACAAATTACCTCTGTACAGTTTAAGATACTAATTCGTTACGAAATTGCATCATGGAAGTACAATAGGCGCATACACACACATACATACATACATACACACACACACACACACACACACACACACATATATATATATATATATATATGTGTGTGTGTGTGTGTGTGTATGCATATATTTGTGTGTGTATTGCTAAGAAGTTGATTAATCCGTTCGCTACCAGCGTCACATATATGTGACGACACGATTTTCTTACCTGAGTCCGGCGTCACAAATATGTGACAAATGTTCATTATCAATTTATAATAACTGTTTATACCAAATCGTGCCTCAAACAAATGGGTTCTGTTAAAAACAATAAAATAGATATAGGATGTTATTGGTCTGCTGATAATTACATTTTTTTACAAGATCTGGGCGTCATAAATATGTATACTATGTATGCCTGCGAAATTTACTGTGAACTGTTATATTTGAAAGTGGAGTAACTCTATTTATTCATACATTGAGATATTTAAAGATTTGCGTTTGAATGAATTAAACAATATTGGCAAACGTTAATAAATTCGGGTTATGTTTTTAAAACTATGAACTTGTTAAATTTTACTATGTAAAAATAATTAATAAAATTGTTAAAGAAAATAATCAATTTTTTTTAGATACAAATGGACTTATACCACTTTCATTAATAACAAATTGAGCCGTTTGTTTTTAATAATGGAATAACTCCATTTATTCATACATTGAGATATAATATTTAAAGGTTTGCGTTTGAATTAAGGGGTTATACGCAGTTAGAAATTTCAAAAAATCGATTTTTTTTTTGCATTTTTGGAATGCACATATATTTGAGTATATTCTCTGAAAATTTGAAGTAAATCCGATAAATATTTTCGGACATACACCTGAATTTGTAAAAAATTTTAACTATGTGTAAACTACTTCCGAAACTTCAAACGCGTTTATCTCAAAACGGTGTTTTCATAGTCGGTGATCTCGATATCTCAGAAATGGCTGAACCGATCGGTCTCAAATTTTCACACAATCTTCTCAAATATATTCCTCAGGTATTGAACGAAGGAATAAGGTTTACAAAAATTATTACTATTTTTTTAAAACAATTTGGAGCGAAAATTTTAGTAAAAAACGAAAAATTTTTTCAAGTAGACGCCATTTTGTCAAAAATGAAAATTTTTATTATTCCTTCGTTCAATACCTGCATTAATCTATCCTTTAAAATAATTGACCATATTTTTGATTTCGGATAATCCAAACCGCCGATATGGAGATCACCGCCAAGCGCCTTTTTTTGGAGGTCGTTCGGGACATCGTCTGCAGTAGCGGTGCACTTCAATATTTTTTTATGATTGACATGTTATTTTATTCTTGAAAGTAGGATCTATTCAAATAACCATAATTTGTAATTGCAAAATAAATACTGTTTCTAAAAAAAATTCCTAAAAAAACGTCGTTTTTGCGCCTCGCAAGTGCGTATAACCCTTTAAACGAAAAATCGACTTTGAAATATTAACATAAGTACATTTGAATTGATTTTGATGTGATAAGGAGTTGCAAATATACCAGAGACGTAAATTATAAAGCCCAAATATGTGAGCTTAAATATAAATATACGATATAAGACCATAGAGAACTGGTGCAACAAATACATTTAGTAGCTTTCAACGAATCATGATTCTCAGAGAAATGTATTAGAAATGCAATTATAGTATGTGTTTGTATTCGAAAATGGTCTTTCAGTAATATGTATTTAATCTACAAATTACACGCACCGATGGTATTGTGGTCGTCGTGCTAGTTCGACCATTTCCGCCATCACTCGCAGTGATAAATGGTGATCGTTTATTTTGATGGCGTGTAATGGCGTGTGTTTTGTACGATCTGCCTTATTATATTGCACCATTCGACTAATCTGTCAATCAGGTGTGGGCGGAGAGAATGATGTTTCTCCTGTTATCCTGTTACTGTTCCATAAAATATAGACTTGTGGTTGGTACACACAATTCGATCACTCTCCCTAAATTTGTTTATAATCTCTTCAGCTATGTGTGTTAAGTGTATATGTGTGTATATATACATGCATATATATATATATATATATATATATATATATATATATATATATATATATATATCCTTTTTATTGTTATTGATACAAGTTTGGATACAAAAACCGTTCAAATTAAATTTAATTTGAACTTTGTAGAACATTTCCAATTTGATTAAGTTTAATAAAATTGTCTTGAAGAGCAAGCCGTCGAATTTTCTTTACAAGCGAATCTTATCCGTGCAGCATCGAATATTACCGGTATTTAAAACCTAACGACTTAATTATCTCAAAGATATTACATCGAAAAGAGGAAACGTTCAAGATAAAACGACGAACACGCGTATAGGTGTATGCCTCACGTTCACATACATCCATGCAAGAGATGTGTATTTGTGAGCACATTAATCGAATTTATGTGCGCGGTGAGTTTCGAAGCCGCAGCCTGTGTATTACGTTCGTGGTAAATTGATTACAGCCGATAAATTCGCTTCTGGGCTATCATTGAGCCTTTCATCCATCCAGAAACCCTCAAGTTCAATTGGAAATATACTGTCTTGTCTGTTTATTGCAAAGCCAGGTGGTTGTAATACACCAATTTCAGTGTAAATGGGCGGTTGTGAATTAATTTTCATTAGGAATGGAGCGTCGTCTGTTGCGGTCATGTTTTAATTGAAATTTTTGATGCATCTTTAGTATGTACGAATGCGTGTGCGGTTTTGTTAACAGTAGTCGTTCTTGTTAAAATGTCGAAGTTTATTGGAATATAATTATTTTATAGAGATAAAACTGTTTGTCAGAAATAAATTTCCAAGTAAAAGCAATTCTGTTAAACGGTAATTTTAATATAATACAGTAATTTGAAAATTAATTCGTTATTATATTTTTATATAATAAAATACATTTTTAACTGATTATTTTTTTAACAAATAGTTGTCTATTTTTGTATGTTTTTTTTATTATATATATGAGACATGTGTAGTATTCACTCATATACATAGATACAGAAAATAAGATATTTCAAATAATGAACAGAGATTCGAATGTTCTAGATGTTATTTTCCACTTCGTGAAACGATTTTTGTTTGTCGTTCGAAATTCGGTACAATATACCAGATATTTTCACTCTATTTTATGTAAATTATCGCAAATCCAATATGTGAGTATTCAACATACTATCTCTTATTCATCGACAACGGTAGTAACTCATACAAAATTGAAATACAATTTAATTTCGTACCAGTTGTGAATGTTAAATGTGTTTCAGTGTCGTCAATAATTAATGGATATCTTGATTAACTTATTTCATTACGATTGTATTTTTATTTAACATAGTTTTTGCTTTGTGCAATTAAGTATTTTTTTCTACTTTTTTGTTTAATGTTATGAATTGTAGGTAAATTAGACTTAATTAATATAATGAACATAGTGAATTTGAATGTAGTGTAATAAATATGTTTTACTGATTTAAACAGAAAATAAATTATAAAAATATTGTAAAGATTTTGAATTTTAGTCCACTTTTTTTTAAAAAAAAACAACAATGTTTAAGTAATCAACTTTTTAAATAATTCAAATATTCAATTAAAAATTATTTCCAAGCTAAAGCATTATTCAAATTAACTCGATTTAATTCCGTTATACCTTTATTTTCAAATTAGAAACAGTAATATAAATGTTTAAATATTTTAATGAAACATTTATCTACTAAATGTGTGTAAATCAAGACAAACACATAAATCATGAATGCGTGTTATATATATATATATATATATATATATATATATATTTCCGTAATGAGTAAAAGCTGTAGTACATCAAGAAATCAAATAAAATATATACATTTCTGTGTGCATAAAATTACATTAAGTAGATTTGTATTTTAAATAGAATTATTCGTGTCGGAATCGAGTCAGAGAACTTGCATATTCAACTGTAATTACATGGTAAATAAATATAGAAATTACGGTAATTAATTTCGAGCTCTTTGTGAAGGTGAGTTCAGAAGTGTGTTTGAATTTTTTTCTTTGAATTATATATATATATATATATGTATATATAAACATTAATTATCTTACAAAGAAATTCCACATTTTTAACTGAAATACAAAAACTGATTTTGTTGAAGTTTTCACTAGATTCTTCAATTCTAAATTCAAATCATATGTTGTATTAATGAGAGTTTGTTAATATTGTTTAAATTTTACCTTTGTTGAACTAAGAATAATTTCTCAGTATAGTATTTTCGTAGGATTGTGAAAACATGGATATTGTTATTGATAATATTTAGACATTTTCAGTTTTTATTTCTAAAAAAATTCTTGCGTTTTGCACTTGACAGTAACTCATCTATTTTTTTTTCTTAAATTTATTTTGTGAAATTTGTTGGGTTTTCCTTTATGTAAAAATGAGGAAATACTACAATAAGTAAAATATTTTATGGACATTTTTTGACGTTACATACATGTGATTGTATATATGTGCATATATATATATATATATATATATATATATATATATATGCATATAATATCAAAATTCATTTCAGCATTTTTACTACGCGTCATAAATTCAATATTTTTATTGGCCTCGAGCCAAAGGAAATTGTTAAACATAAACATAAACGGTATAAAAAAAGTGACAAAAATATTTCACTGTTCAATATTTCAAAAAATGGGAACTTCTCAAATACACACGTTTTACATCGAATCTCGGTTACGTGAAGCGGGGGCAATAATTCAAAAACTGTCTTCTGTCGCTGTTTTGCAAAATACCTATTGAATGCGGGAAGGAATTTGTTTGTGTACGTATAAAATTTACCGTTTTGTAATCGCCTTTTTTATACGATAAATATATCTTCTGCTTTTTTTGAAAGCACATTCTAGATTTATGTTTTAACAAATATAAAAATATATACGTACACGAGAGGTATTTAGAAGACATTTTCTTTTATACGCGAATTTATTCGGGATTATAAAGATAATATTGGGGTGTTTGGAGAAATCGATATATTCGTATATTTGTTTATTGTTGTTTATTGGTACTGAATCAGTTGTGAATTATTGTGGAAACACGGAACTCAGGTGTGTATTTGTATTCTTAAACGAATTCCATTCGTTTAAAAGTTCTTTTTATTTATGGTTTCATTTATTTTATACGAATATGTTTTTTTTGTTCCGTTACGAATATTGATTGTATAAAAAAATTACATACATATATAGAATAAACATGTAATTATATTTATCTTTTCATATATCAAATTATAAAATAAAAAATATTTCTAATTAATATTATCTTCTGATTGTAAGAAAATTGATATGATAATCATCGAATTAAGTGACAATATAAACGTATTTTCTTAACACAAATCGTTCATATAAACGCAGATAAAAAAGCATTAAAAAATATATGATACAATTAAATGTAACTGAGGAAAAAAGAGTAAATCGCCTCGTGAGTTATGATTGTCTCGAACCGAATTTAAAATGCAAAATAAAACTCAATTATTCAAATTACATGTATATACAACGAAATAGTGGTGTAGCGTTTGTACCGCTTTGGGACAAATAAATTCTTATTTAAACATGAATTTCCAGTTAGTAAAATGTAGAGTTACGAAAAACCTCGAAAAACAAATTAAATCCTCGCGTAAATATATATGCCATCGGTGCAAAAAGAAAACTTTTTTTTGTAATATTCTATATATATTTAAAGGAAAACTGTTGAATATTCCATCTTTTATTTAACGCTGCTAAATATATATTTGAAATAAGAAATTTAACGTTTTTAGACATAAATTGTGTTATAACCTCCACGAAAACAGTTTAAGATACAACCTGTTATGAAATATACGAGCTTTGTATTTTTATTCTTTTTCCACTTATTTATATATATATATATATATATATATATATATATATATATATATATAATTTCTCTTCTGAATAATAAAATCTCCATAAGCTACATATAAATGTTTAAGGATTTCAGATGCTATTATCCAACAAAAGGGACTTTAATTACAGTCGTCTTAAATATAAGTTCACAAGAGTGTCCTTTTTAAAATTTTACTGAATTCTTTTAAAAAATACTGCCATTTAAAATAAATTGACTATAAATGTAATATCTTTAATGTTATTTTATTATAAATTATTTGTATATAATAGATATTATTTAAATTTATTTTATTTATCTTATAACTTTATTTCTTTATTTGCAATAAATATGAATGTCATAATAAAAAGTTAACAATTTGTATTTTGAAATTTCATGAGATATACAATTTTCTATATAAATTCATATCGAAAAATCTATTCTTATCGTAATTGGAAAAAAAACATTTATTAATAATAGTAAATCACGTATTGTTATTAAGTTCTCATGTTTTTGTTACCTTGAAATAAGAAATGCTATTGTTTGTTAAAATTGGTTATTAAAATATGAGTATAACAAGTACTTTATTTAATAAAAAAAATATTTAATTTCCGTATAACGAAGGAAAGAAATTGAATCTGTTTATATATTCTTAAAATTAATTTCTAGTCTTGAACAAATTATTTTCAACATTTGTTGGAATGGAAATATTCCTAAATAACCAGAAAATTAAATGCAGATAAGGGTTTTTCTTTTTTTTAGGAACAAGTATTTTCGTTCAGTCGTATATATGGATGAATAAAAATTTTTTCCATACGAACCAGTTTGTAACATATGCAATAAAGCATATATGAATCATTTTAAAAAATAAATTTTAAAATACATCATTTCAATACGAAAACTTTTCATCGACGATAATCCGAAAGTTATTGCGGTTCTAAATCTATAATTTACATTTCAGAATTGAAAATATAAATTCAAATGTAGATGAAACATGTTTGTGCAAACATAAAGCGAAATCGTGCAAAATGTACTAAAAACATTCTCACTGTATATTGATTTTGGTTTGCTATACTTAAACATTTCCACAATCACACATTACATACGTTTCGTATTCGTTTATGTGTGTACGTATATATATAGTAAAAATTCTAAATATATTCTATATGAGATTTTAGATTTATATTCGAGTAATGTTTAAAAAAAATCTATCTAAATAACATAATAAAATTTCAATATATTTTAAATGTTTTTGAACAGTTAATTATATTATTATTTATGTATATGTTAGTTGAACCCGTACAGCATTTTCAATTGATACAACTCTCATAATAGACTCTGCAAGCATAGAATTGTATAAATTGTTACTGTTGTAAATGAAAATTAATGAGGTTGTTACAAATACATATTTCAGCATTGCAGTTTCGTTTTAAATTATAAGTAACGAACATAAAACATTGAATGCACACTGATAACAATTCAATTGAGTTATTTATATTTTACTAGTTTCGTTGTTGTGTGAACATTTTATACATCACTGGTATAATAGATAACATCTGCGTTCTTGTACAAATGTAGTTGTACGTGGGCGACATGACAATCTGTTGCTAGACGAACTGCATAATTAGTGCTCAGAGACGACTGCATTTTGCTATTAATCGCCTTGAAACTCAAACGTCTCAATCTTAATTACTTGAACACGAACGAGAAAGGTATTTAAATGTACAATTAGAGGAAGATAAGTGTATTAGTATAGAAAGCGCTAATATACCTCATTTACAATCGTTTTACACTATGATACGTTTGTCTTTTGGTATGTTCTACATTGCTTCAATTTTTTTTTCAAGGAACGAAAAATTCAATCGTAGCATTTTTTTCAATAATCTACAATTTTGAAAATCTCATTTTAAATATTCATTTTTTTCCAAAAAGAAATTAAAATTTAATCTTGAAATAGAAAGACAATTATTACAAGAAAAATGATCGTTCATTCAAAATATATTCAAATTAAAAATACCAAAGATACCTGTATATATATATATATATATATATATATATATATGTATTAAAAATATCTTGGTGCACTTTTAATTACAAACTTATTTGCATGTTATTAAAGTATTTTTAGACATTTTTTTAAAACTTATATATTATTAAAAGTAACGAGAGAGTTGTTCGTTTTTAAGCTTTGATATGAAAATTGTATAATTTTCTTGTGAAAAATTACTCTGAATTTTATATTCAGTGTAACGAGTTTGCCTTTAAGACATAATGTGAATGACTTTTGCAATGAGAATTTAATGAGCTTTTGATTTTCGTTAGATTTTTTTAATTATGTTTGAAAAATGCGTAACTCCACTAATTATTTATTCATTTTTATATAAGCAAAAGTAAGTATTACACAAATACATCTAGCACTTTTCTAAATAAAACTTTCTTAAAATTGAATTCTGTAGTAAATGCGAAATACTCGAACGAAATTAAATTTCGTACACCGAGAAAGAAAATACACTATTATCCCCTGCTTTTTCCCCAATACGAATTCAATACTCTAACAACTTGTTTGTCCGTTTTATCTCAACTGATTTTACGCTCGATTTTCTATTTGTCGATTTTGAATGAATATTGATTCGAGACCTGTGTTGTTGACATAAAAGATTTTCGCATTTACCGCATTTGACGTTTTCATATCGTGGCAGATGTGCATCTTTTAAAATTGTTCGTTCGATCGTTTTGTAAAGTTGAAAATATCAACCGCGTGCCGGATTTTTTTTCTTTACGTTCAATAGAAACGCGTTATAATGAAAATACGTTTTTCATGAATTTCCCTATACGTATTTTATAGACTTTTTTTATTGCATACGCGTTGAATTCGAATTTTATCGGACGAATATATGAATGCTTATAAGAAAACGAGTATGTTAATGCAAAATATGATTGACATCTGTATAATAATGCACTTGTAAGCGAACGAGCAATATGTCGACTGTATTACTTTTAGAGCAGTTGATATTTTTTTACGAATGTGCGTCGGGTTATCATTTTTTTATATAATATTTTGGGGTCACGTTTTTGTTAGTAAATCGTAACAAAATAATTCATGGCATTCAGTATACCCTAATATATATATAATAGCTACAGCCTCTCTATCCATTTCTGAATAAAAGTTTCTTCTAAAACTTTTCAATTTTAGGAATCCATTGCCTTTCTCTTCCAATCCACACAGATCAATTTTCTCATGTTTCCACGAGTCTATTGTTTAATCTTTTATTTTTGAGCCTCAATTAATTTTTGTTGTCCATCGATGGTTTTCCCTTCTTAGTATATAACTGACTCATTTCCTTATTAAAATATTCAATTTTATTATTAGGTCCTCAAGTTTTTATTATTTTCAAATCCACTTATTTCTTTTCTTTTTTTCTATATATTATTTCTTACAAACATCTGTCCATTTTTCTTGTTGTTGTCAGTAGTCGTTGAATTATTTTGGCATTTAAGATGTTTCACTATAATAAGTGAGAATTTATATATATATATATATATATATATATATATATATATATATATATATATATATCCGCTTTTTTTTTTTGTATATATCAAAAGAAAGAAGGCGGAAGGGAGATATTTACCAACCTAATATATATATATATATAACAGGTAGTAACATAAACATAAACAGGTAGTAAGATTTAGAGAAAAAGTAGGTAAAATGTTTCCTTAAAAAAAGGTTTAAATCAACTATATTTTTCAAATGTCTTTTAAAACTGCTATTTTCTATTTTGCATTAAAACGTTCTGTTAAAAAATACACATTTTTATAAAAAAAATATTTTACTCTTTAATTTTCAGTAGAAAATGAATATATTGTAGTAGGTAATTATTACAGTAGAATGTAATAGTAAATTAAAATATATTAAAACGCAGTTTTGATATTTTAAATAATATGTTGTGTGTAATTGTTTAAAAAAATTATATTAATAAATTAATTATGAAATAAAACTATAGTTCCTAAAATAATATATAAAATTAATTTTAATAAATGTAATACTGTGCATATATAATGTAAATTCAATTTTTAATATAATGTTTTATTTTTTTCAGGCTCATACACCACTTTTAAGCTCGGGTGATACTAAACATGTAAGTATTCAATATTTATTTATCTATATATAATTGTCTGTATTTATTTTCAAATATTGTATATATCAGATATATGATTCATATGTATAAAAAAATAATGCAACTTGCTTATCATTTAAGATGAGCTGTACATCTATCCACATCGTCATTATCAATATTTGAAATATTTTTACAATTTTTTAAAATTGATAATATTTCTCTTTGGATTAAATTTTAATTATTGTTTATTATAATAGATATATTTTTTTATTTATATACATTATTTTAAAATATAATCATTTAAATTAAATCAAAAAACACTATAATAAGATACTTGTGATGCTAATTATATGCAAAATACATAAGTTATAAGGTTAGAGACTTTCATGTATTATCTGTTTATGAACATTTTTTAAATAAAAAAATATGTCATCAACTAGAGACTTGACATGTTCTAAACTAAAAATGTTTCGAAATCTCTTAAACTTCAACAAAAGACTCGTACCTGTTGAAATATAATAAAAATGATCAAACCTGTTGAACTGCATCGAATAAATTGTTTGTGTATTCAGTGCAGAATAATTTCATTTTTAAAATACGATTTGTATAGGGGAATAAAATGAATATTATTATTCTAATGATTTGTTTACTAATGAGGGCGTTATTGTATAAATTAAAATATTTAGTTTGTTATTTTAAATTTTGTAACATTTATAGATCAGAATATTGAAACAAAATTATGAGGAAAAATTATTTTGAATGTAACATTTCGGAGTTAACAAATTTTATCAGGCATCGAGTCGTTCATCTTTCTGAAATATTATATCATTTTATGAAATTTACTATAATTTCAAGTACATTTTTTATTATTTTAAGTAGTATAATAATAGTTAATGTTTTTGTTTTGAAGTTTCATTTTAATTAATTGTTATAATTAGTTATAAATATTGTAGAGTTGATATGTACCATAAAAATAATTATAAATGTTACAGGCATTAAGCATAGATTAAAGTGATTGAATACAAATTAAATTCAAGGCGTGTTACTTAAAGAAAAATTTAATTCTGTGTAGTAATATGATTTTAAATGATTTTCAAAAAATTCCGAAATTCGAATTACCTTTAAAATAATAATTTTTTTTATTTCTATTACATACAAGTCTTTAACTTTTCATATCTTTTTATCTTAAATAATACATTTATTTTATATATATATATATATATATATATATATATATATATATATACATACATATATTGTATGTATGTATGTATGTATGGTTGGAAGTTGTGGGAAAGAAGAAAGAGGTGAATGTGGTTTAAACTTGAGCCGGTATCCCGAGAATGTCTTGCGGCTATGAAACTTGTAGAACGATGGTATCCTGTGACATTCTTTCCTGTTGAAAGAACACAAATGAAAAACGTATGACTCTGATATCATTTTGTTTATTCAAGATACAGAATTTACTGAAATTAACTAGAGCTGTGTGTTGATTCGAAATGCATGATAAATTTAAGTATTTTCATTGACTTTAAAATATATATATATATATATATATATATATATATATATATGTATATATATATGTATATAATTATTCTGTTTCTATCCATTGTTGAATGAAGATCTTATCTAAACTTTTCCACGTCCAAAATTTTTCTCTTTCATTCTACACCAACACATTTTCTCATATTTATCCTATCCACTCATGAATCTCTACATGAATATTTTCATATTTTCTAATCAGTAATTTCTCTTATCGTTCGTTATTTTTTTATTGAATGTACTTCTTTTTGTTGTATGAAATTGATGAATTATTTTGGCATTTAAAACCCATGTGTCACTACCATAAATAAAAACAAGGTAGGATGCATTGATCTAAAATTATTTTCTATAAACAGAAGAATAATTGACTTGGTAATTTAAACATTTCTTTCACATTGATACCATCTTCTGTTCATTTCAGCTATAAATATTACTTTTTTTCTAATGAACTGATATAGGTATATATAATAATAATAATAGTTTTAATCAGTGAAATATTTACATTTGATTTGAATTTAATTGTGTTTATGTATTTGCATGTATAATTAAATTCACATCAGATAAACATTTTTCATGCATTCTAAACTATTTAACTTCGAAAACTGCTCCAATAAAAACCCATATTGTTTCTATTGTACATATAACTATATTTATACAATTCTGTTTTAATGTAGGTCGCCTCCTACAAATCATATAAATATAACCAGTTTTGCTATTAAACAAACAGAGAGCCAAATTAATGCTTGTGGTATAGTCTAGCAATTACGACAAAGATACAAAATCAGCCCAGTTCTCAGCATATGTTCGTACTAGTTTCAATACATAGCTGTTTCATTACAGAACGTGTAATTTTTTCGCGAAGTGAATAAAGATGGCCTGATACTTCCGTAGTTCTTTGAAACAAGGACACGCGAATGTGTTCATAAATACAGTTTTGCTATATAACTGTATATGGAAGAATGTCGGAAAGTTTGAATTTTAACTAATTTTTTCGCGTATTTCGTAATACAAACGGCCAGTGTAACGATGTAGAAATTGATTTGTTATTTGCTGTTTTCAATACTCTTTTATGTATTGATTTTTCTATGTATATATTGTATTGTTATATTAAATGAGTTCTATATACTTATCTCTGTGTTGTGTACTACGTTCGTTCGACAATGTATTGATAGTTGTTGACGTGTTTTCCTAATAATGAATTTCTCTTTTTCGTTTTCGTGGTCGACGTTGTTGTGTGAATACTACTTTTTATTATCAATTTATTTGTTAATACATGTTTCGTAAACGTACGAGTTACAATGTTTATTTAAAAATTGTCTAGTTAGTATCACCTGTCGTGAAATATGGTATTGAACTACTACTGTGCGTCTCTAATTATTATTATGTGTTATGTAAGGTTGTTGAAGCGTTAAGTTATAAATATTACAGGTGCTTGTTAATGATAAAATATTTCTTCTATTTTGTTCTATGTTTTTGTGTCGACAAGTTTAATATTAGTGTAATTGTGATACGTATTAGTTGATATAGATCTAGAATTTACTACAATCTAACAATGTGCGTGTATACGTTAATGGTATGTACTTATCTAAATATATTTTTAGTTGCATGCATTGCAGAATATTAAATTAATATATGTATTTCAAATGTTGTTCTACTACTTTTTTAAAAAAATGATATAAACGTAATTAATTACATAAGTATATATTACTAACAGTAAATCTAATAGGGTTTTTAAAAAATAGTATTGGCTGGAAAATTTATTAAAATTGTTTTTTAAAAAGTTTTTTCATTAGAAAGATCAATTTTTGTATTATATACGTATATTACAATCTTAAAACATATTTGGTTGTCGGCAAGGCTTTATTTTTTGCGTTTATCAAAAAAAGTCCCTTTCATTTCCTTTAAAACGTTTGAAACTGTTTTATAGTTTAACCTTTTTAATTCTCTAATTATATCACAACGTTTAAATAGTATATATATATATATATATATATATATATATATATATATATCTCGAGAAATATCCCACGTTGGCCGAAAATTATCCCACGTTGGCCGAAAAATATCCCACTTTGGCCGAAAAATATCCCACTTTGGCCGGAAATTATCCCACGTTGCCTGAAAATTATCCCACGTTGGCCGAAAATTATCCCACGTTGGCCGAAAATTATCCCACGTTGGCCGAAAATTATCCCACGTTGGCCGAAAATTATCCCACGTTATATATATATATATATATATATATATATATATATATATATATATATATATACTATTAATGTTTTTAAATTTTTAATTCCAAATAAATTTTCATAAAAATAACTAAAAATTAATCATAGCTTAAATGTTATAAAAATCTTTCCATAATGAATATTCGTTAAATAAACAACGTATTTCAAGTTGCCTCTTTTTTTAATAAAATGAAGATAATTTAATTTCCGGTTATAAATTTAAAAATTTGGCATAGTTTACTTGCCAATTTTGAGGTATAAAAATACGTTTTCTATAAATATAAAATTAAAAACAATTTTACTTTCACACAATTGAATTAACATCGCAAGATATTAAAAAAGTGTTCAATAATTATTGATTGTTCATTTTGCTTGTTTATAAGCGAAGTTTTTATTTGTTAGTTTATTTTTAAGCTTATAAACCATGTGAACAATAAATAATTATTGAACAATTTTTAATATCTTGTGGTGTTGAGGTGTTAATTCATTTGTGTGAAAGTGAATTCGTTACAGTACCAAAACAAATAGTGAATAATTTTAGTTTTAAAAAGAAATAACTGTATTCTGTCAATAAGAAACATTCCGGATTATTTTGAACGATCTTTTTCTGGTTAAAAATATAGTAAACATTTATTCATCATTTCATCGCCTCTCGACATAAACATTGAACCGTAACAATCTCATATTCCCAACTGACAAAATAATAAATCTCAATTATTATTGTATGTGAACAATATTTGTAATAGATTAATGATTCGTTAAATTATAATTAAACATGCTCTCATCGTACCTCTTTAAAATATCTCGACATTGGGAACAGTGATGCAATGTATTTCCGTGCTATTTTTGAACCACAGTTGACTTAAATCTAAAAATATTCAAGCGTTCGATGCGTAAGGGTAAACTCGGCACATAAAAGATTTTATATTAGAAATACAATTCAGTAACTCGCGGAAACTATTTGGTTAGTACAAGTGAATAAACGTCGTGTACCTTTAAATTATATTTCAACTTGCAATAACAATTGTGTATTGTTTTAGTTCCGTTAACCATTTCCATCCGTGTGTTTAATAAGCATTTATATAACAATTGACTCGTTCATAGTTCATTTTTCCACGTTGATAATCAAAAAATTATTATTGTAACGTCTATGTTTCGTTAACAGATTCCGTTTAAAATCAATAAAACCATTTCAATGGCCATTATATATATTCAACAGATGTAAAAACGTCATCGTTTCAATGTTTATTTTCTGTATGAAATTAAACTGTACATTTTATCGTGAATGACAATCAAAACGGTAGTATAAATTAATGTTAATGGTCGTAATTAATTGTCTCATTTACAGTTCAATTATTTTATTAACGTGCTTGCATTAGTGACTTGTGATTAAATGGTGTTGCGCTGCAATATCATTTCAAAACCACGTGCTATTTTATAACGTTGCTGTGTATGAAACAACAGTTAAATTAATCTCAAGTTTAATATTTGGTAAAATGGGTTGCGGTCTGAAAAGCAAAGTAAAGAGTTCCAGTGATAAAACGGTATTTACTTTTCTGTATTTCTTTACGCCTACACATCTTTCAATATATATATATATATATATATATATATATATATATATATAGATATATATATAGAGAGAGAGAGAGAGAGAGAATTGTATATGTGTGTAAATAGTAAGTGTACAAAGAATAATATATATTTTGAATCTCTCAATATTTACGACTGAAAAAATAAATAACTAGACACAAATATATTTTATACTGATAATAATTGTAAAATTATTATTTAATTTTCCTTTTAATAATAGTTGTAGAACTATTATATATTTATAAACAGTGAATTAATTCTTATGTCAGCTTAACTAAAGTAAATAACAATTATAAACAGGAAAAAATAATTAATATTTCATGTTTAAATTTATATTTATATCTGTTTGAATTATCATTTTTTTAAACTAATACTATTTTCATAAACATTTATTTTTCATATCTATTTTTATTTATTTTGTTTTATAAATATTTTTATAACCTAAAATAACATTTTTTATTTATGTTTATATTCAATTAAAACTTTCATAAATGAATCAATAAAAAGTGCAGTCGTTCTTTGTATTGAATTTTTCTGTTTGAATTTTCTTTTTGCTATTACAATTAATAATAATATTTATATTCTTATATCAGCAATAAGTGTTTCATGTATTATATATAAGTTTTTTTTTTTAGAAAAAAAACACATGCTGACTTTGTAATTTTCAATTGAACTGAAAAATTGATATATAAATATTAAATGTGTTAAACAACTTTATATACTTATTTAAATAAACTATACAATCAAACTAAAATTTATACCATTGTAATACTAAATAAATAATTAGGATGTGAATTAATTCATAATGTAAACTCAAAATCGTTATTTACTTTTTTTAAATATGTCATATATATAATTTTTAATTGAAGTTTATTTATAAATAAATTTTATATATATATATATATATATATATATATATATATATATATATATATATATATATATAGACACACAAGTATGTATATTTGTATAATAAAAATTCAAAAGTTATGAAAACAATTCAAAGTTTTAATACAATCTGAGATCGTATATTTGATAGAGTACACTCTCTTATATTCTTCATCCGTGACTTCAATACTTAAAATCTGAATATTGGAAAACTGTTTTATAGATCGTTACACATCTGGAAATGATTTGAAAACGGAATTCTATCTAAAGTGTTTTATAAACGTTTAAACATAGAACTAAACTCCCACGCATGTATAATACGTGAGCATTATAAATTTCGATTTAAAAGATTTTATCAAACGTTCTTACATTTCTAACCGTACAACAAATGATAATTGATATTTTTTTTTGTTCCTTATTTTCACAAAATCGATTTTTTCCTATTGAATATCTTAAATGGATGAATGCGTTAAAATCCACACGAGCGTTCATCGAAATAATAACCTATTTTGGTATTCATATATTGCTTTTGAAATATATATCTACTTTTTTATTCGTGAACAACTATCGAACGGATACAAAACGCTTATACATTTTTTCCTTCCCAGACAATTTAATATCGATTTGCATTGAGTACGCAAAAGCCTGCAATGCAGGCCGAACGGTTTTGGCATACAATAAAAAACGCATTTACGTTTCTTTTTACGACCACTTATTTTCCACTCTATTTCTCATGGCACCTGGATGAGAAATAAGAAACGATCTATAACACATTGTATCTAAACGAACAAAAAAAAATGCATATACGACGATATTTTATGTGTGTGTATACTTGCTTGTTGTTTTAAACATTAATAATAGTTATTATTACTCATTTTACGAGTGCAGTGCGAAATAGAACATTTACGAACATGATTATAGCTTGTAATAAAGGCATGCTAACGTTTTCATATCACATGTAGTGTAAGTAACGTAACATATGATTCATTGTAACGTTATTTAGAATTTTTATATCTCATATGTAGTATCTTATCAAACTCAATATATGAACAGTGTAAGTTGTAAATGTATGTACATTATCAGAAATATGTATTTGTCATTTATTGTTGAAAGTTGAAACTAGTTTACTTACTGAGACGATTGAAAATGTTCAAGAAACGTCATTGAAATGTATTTCTATTCATTTTTACTAACTCAATATATTTGTGTGTGCATATATATATGTACATACTTGATTGGAAATCCAGGTATATAAAAAGCTCCTGGAAGAGACTTATGGTTAGATTAGACAAAGACATAAGAAAATTCGTTGTAATGGAGTGGAAGAGAAAGACATTGAATCAATCGAAGTAAAAAGTTTTGGGAGAGATTTTTATCCAGCACTGGATAGAAAATAGGCTACTGCTGGTGATGATAGCGCTAATAAAATACAGTATGTGCATATATACATACATATATACACAAGATATTTTGATTTTGTTAATCAAACAATTACATTTTCAAATTAAGAAAATTTTCAATTCTTAAAAAAGTTACGATAAATCGTAGTTAGTTAACTTTATTATTTCTAGATAATTTTATATATTTTTATATTTTAGCAAATATTTAAAAAAATGTACATCTTTCATTTTATATATTTGTATGCATGTATTGAAAATGGTAAAAGCGAGTGTTTTTCTTTGAAATAAATACAATAATAAAACCATTTTAAACGACATATACGTTTTGATAAATGTATTTTGGAAAAAGAGTAAACTATAAACACGAGAAAATAAATGTGATCGACTACGCAATTGTCACAGCTATATTAATAATACCATAGATAGATTGTCCAATAAATATGACAGACGATATTAATGGATTCGTCTAGATATATGGTAGATACTGAATTTTCATTTATCATTTCGTTTCATTTTTTCTCGACATGATATAAATACCGTATACTGAAAGGTTTTTAAAGATATTTTTTATTAAAAAAAATACATCGAATATAGATATTTATGTTTACTTTTGGTAAACATAAAAATATTGAACTGAAATTGAAAAGGTTCTATTTAAAATATAATCTGACATTGTTTCATATCATTGTATTCTTCTTTTCATCAAAAAGAATTGTTCATCAAAAACAATTATATTTTCAACAATTCCACAATAAAAAAAATACTTACTCAAGTATATACGATAATTATTTCATCTGACTTCGTTATTAAAATTCAGTATTTATGAATGAGAGTTTAAATTCTATTACAAACTTTAATTATTTTAAATGTTTTCGTAAAATTCACGTATATGCTTCTATAAATCTAAGAATTGCAGAACTTGGCGTTCTTCTAAATACTTGGCAGTCATTTTCAAATTTCATTTAATACCCTTCGTTGGAAGCTTTAGACTTGTGACCTGTAATATTCTGCAGTCTTGCACGTAAAAGGCATTCTCTTTATCGGTACTTGACTTCAGGAATAGATTCAAGTAGTATGTAATTACTGATAATTGTTCCTTAAAAGAATCGCTGCCAACATATCAGTGGCTTTAAGATGTTTGTAATTTATGTACTTTTTATGAACTTTTTACATAATACATGCATTATATGTATATAAATTATATACTCAACTAAATAGTTGTTTATAGAAAATTAGTAAATAATATTTTTTTAAAAAATATACAAAAACTTAACTCTTGACCAAGTACTTATATTTTAAAAATTCTTCTTCATATGTATGTATATGAAATCAATTGACATTTTTTCATTTTGCAATTGTATCAAATGCATTCTTTAATCATCTTGACATGTAAAATATACAAACAATATAATAAATACAATCAATGACATTCATTGAATAATAAATTTATAAATAGAATTGATATTATTGTACATAGAACAAATACTGCATTCATAAAATAATTACAATGTATAAAACGTATAACCGAAACAACTTTTCAATATGTTAAATATATTTTGTTCATTGTCTCAATAACATTTTTTATTTTATTGTTATTGTAGAAGTTTAAGTTAGTGTTCAATAAAAATTTAATTTAGCCATATTGTATTGTATATTGTTGGCCTTTTATATTTTTATGTAAGGAAGTTTCAATGCAACTCTTTTTCAATTTATTTTATTTCAATATATCTTCATTTGTACTTTATTTATTTTTATTTTAATGATGTAAATAGTGTAATCTAAATATGTGTATTATATGTATGTATGTATATATAAATGAATATGTTAAAGTAATTCTTTAAAATAACAAAATTAACATAAAAATACATTTCTTTCTTCTATAAATATTGATAATGATGATAATATGTGAATCAAACATAGTGACAAAACATTTATCGATCGATATATTTTTTACGTAAAGAAAAACATTCGTCGGACGAAATTTCGTTGCTAATCCTATAATACGATTAAAAATATGAAAAATTCACGACCCGAGCACAAAATCGTAATTCAAACGATAAACCATTCGTTAATTTAGTACTTAAAATGTCAAATAAAATAATTGATCGATTTTTTTTAATACAGTGTACGCGCGTTCACTCGTTTCGAATGTCGAACAAACGAAATTGTGTGGGTGTTCTGAGGTCGAACTTTTAACTTGAATTAGAAGTGCTGTCTGATCGAATGAATCGTTCCGTTGCTGTGCTACCCTTTGATCAAGTGTAATCACCATGTGATTACCTTAAAGCAATTGGAATGGTTTCACTGTAACTGCAAGAGAGCATTGGTTGACTACTCTCGTACATATATAAATGGGAATCGCGTTTCACTATGTCGCTTTTACCCAAATCGGAATGCTGTGAAATTCTTGCGTGCTTAGACGATCCGTTGAAACGTTGCGTGACATAGTAAATCACTACCCGTCTGTGTGTAGTATTTGTGTTTGTGTGCGACGATGTGAATCTGCGTAAATGCGTGTCTGCGTATTTTCGATTTAGGTTTTTGTATATACAAGTGGACGTTATGTAATTTTAAAAGAATCATAATATTTATGATAGATTCTAATATTAGAAAGTAGCCATTCGTTACGATTATAGTAAGAAATAGATATTGTTCAGACAGAAAATTAAAATTTGCAATTATGACATTTATTATTTGCTTACAAAAATTTCTTAAAATCTTTAAATTCTTTGTTGCTTTATCACAAAATATTATATATTCGATAATCTCTTATTATTCTTTTTATTTACTGAAACATATTTCTGATGCTATCATCGTAAGAAAGCTCCATTATAAAATAATAATATGTAAAAATAAAAAAATAAAAAATAAGTGATTATTGAACATTTGTAAAATCTCTTGATATTAAAATGAATATTCATTTGTAAAAAAGTATATTTCATACTGTATTATAGTTTTGATAGCTATTTTCCATTGTTAGTTTCATTCTTTGAATATTAACAATTTTTATATGTTATAATATTGAAATATTTTTTTAATAAATATTTTCAAAATATATAACTAAATTAAATTATTGACTTTTTGACTTATTCCTCATCTTTCTTTTCGTTACTATTTCCTCGACTATATATATAAATGTATATACGTCAGAACGTTACGTGGAAAATTTAATATACAAATTTATTTATGTACCCTTGTTAATATAACCATCCAAACTCATATCGTTTCATTCATACGTCACTCTCTTGTACTCTAACATCTCAAGTACTATTCACACATACATACATAATCGTATATGTGACACTGTAAACTTTCATAATTCAAATAGCCCTTGATGCTGGTCTTTACACATACAGGCATATATATATATATATATATATATATATATATATATATATATATATATATATATATGTATATATGTATATGCTTGTTTATGTATCTACGTATTTCTAACACGTGCTTGTGAACGAGGATCGAACCGTAGCCATCACACCAGATTTATGCGCTACGGTTGGAAAATTGAATATGAAAATCTGTTCATGTTACTACGTAACGTAGTGGGCTTTCGCCATACGTGAACTGAGACAGGGGTCGACGATGAGGAGAATGTGTGTTTGGTTTTGCACCCTCGTGCAGTATGTTGTGGGTTGTTTTCGAATTTTGCGTACAGATAAGAAAATATCAGCCAATGAGATTTTTTTATGATTTCAAACACATCACAATGACCTTAACTCGATATCACATTCTATTCAGTGAACGTTGTTACAAAAGTTATATTTTATAATCTTAATCATTTTTTTAATATTTTTTAATAACATTATCATTCTCTGTATCCACAAAATTGTTTTTTTTTTATTTAGTATTTATTTTTTGTAAACCTGTTTAATAATTACTTATTATTGACTTTATTTATTAATGGGCTTTCCTTGACTAGATTTTATAATGCAGTTTTCTGATGGTTATGAAATCGTGATCGAAATGCCCATCAGCAAATAAAGTGGAAAAAAATAATACAACAAATATGAATATCAATAAAAATAGATATATAAATATTGACTAGTTATTAGATTTTGTAATTATTATATATAATTTTTTTTTCCAGATAAACGGCGATGATGAATGGGAGTACGAAGAAATCGTACTTGAACGTGGCGGTATCGGTCCAGGTGGTGGTGCTGGACTCGGATTCAGCATCGCCGGCGGTTCAGACAATCCGCATGTTGGCGACGACTCTAGTATCTACGTTACGAAAATTATACCAGGCGGTGCTGCACACGCCGACGCTCGCCTTCATGTCAACGACGTCATCTTACGCGTCAACGAGACGCCAGTCGTTGATGTGCCACACGTGACGGCTGTAGATGCACTCAAACGTGCCGGAAATACCGTTAAACTGGTCAGTGGATTTTACTATTCATAAATGCATCTATTTTTGTAATTATTTTCTTGGTTTTCATTTTCTTGCATGGCTTACAGTGCCAACAAAAATGCATACTTGTCGGTTTTTATATAAACATGTATATGTGTAAAAAAATGCTTTGTACAAGAAAATTCAAAAAATGAAAAAAATCATTTTGTATAAAAATACAGTTATTGTGCATTAAATTTTCCTACAATATACGAAATCATTATTTTTTAAAAAAGTAATTTGTAGAAATATCACAACTTTTTAACTTTTCAAATAATATTTCATTCATAAGAAACTTAATTTTCATTTCAAATCAAATTATGAATATTACAACAATTTTATATATATATATGAGCTGTTATTTTCGAAAGTCCATTTTTTGAAAAAATGAGTTAATAATTGTTTTAGTGAGACATAGATGTCCTCTTTTTATATGTATATTAACACAGTCAATGGTGTACAATATTTTTTATTCAATTATTTACTAAATTACTCAATTTCACTCGTGCAACTAATTTACCTCTTATCTTTAAATTAAAATAAATAATTATCTTTTATTACCCTATTATCTATTTATTCACGTATTAAAATCTCAGTATGATATAAAAATTACTAGAGTTTTTTTTTATATAATATTAAATCTCTTCATAAAAAAATATACGAGCTTCTTCATTATAACTCGTTAAAACGTATGCTTGAATTGTTTTCATTTTATATCTTTCCATCAACTGAATAACGTTTTAACCTCTTCTGCTTATACGATTTTCTCTTTCATTTTATATGTATTCATATATGTATTTCTACATGTGTGCGTACAATACTTATATTTCACATGATTATACTTTATGATAAAAAAGCTTTCAGACAGTCTGAGATTGGTACTAAAAGAAGTTAAAATGTTAGATAACAAAAAAAATTCTCTGGTTTTATTTGAAATTTAAATATTTGTGGTGGAGTTATGTATCAGTGGTGTATTTATACAAAAGCCAAAATACACACATACACGCATATATATATATATATATATATATATATATATATATATATATATATATTAAATAAAACAATGTAAATATTTTGAAAAAGCAGCAGACTATTAAATTAGAATAGAGAATAGTGTGACATTAAACGAAGCGCATAGAATTTAAACGTGCAAATAAACTGTACATAGTTGGATGTGGCTCAACACCGTGTATACCATTAATTTAACCAACTGGTGTTGTCTGCTGTTGGTTGTCCAATATTTTAGTTATACTATTATAAGTACATTTCGTAGTAAGGGTGTGTTGGTTATCTCATACTCTTGTCCCAAACGTGCGGTTACTCTAGACATTTTCTAATCAGTATCCCGTCGTTGTTGTGGTCACATGAAATGAGCAGGTCAAATGTTGGTTAAACGATGGAAATACGTGAACATGTACATGGAATCTAAAGTTTGTTTACTGACGGCAGAGTTTGTTACATTTTTGTTGTTTCATATGAATCGAGTTGGTTTTTGTCACTAAATTCCATTTGATATTATCTATGAATAGTAGTGGAAGTTTCATAGTTAATTAAAATTCATATCAATTTTAATTATAGATCGTTGATGTGTAAATTAATTATTTAATATATGAATATTTTCTATTAATTAAATTATTTGGTATGTTCTTTTTATAATATCAAATATATAAGGTAATTAAATAACTATGTTTTTGTAATAGCAACAACATATTGAATATTTTGAATTTAACATTTCATTATATATTATATTAAAAAAAGAAATTATTACAACAAAAGTAAATTTTCTGATATAATATATCATATTTAATATTATACCGAAATTAGAATTTTTAAATATTAAAAAAAATATTTACTTTACAAATGAAGAAAAATACCTTTTTTTTGTTTAATAGCTTTAAATAATTTCTTTAATTTACTGTTCTATTATTTTTTTAATTATGATTTTTTAATAACAAAATTATTTAAATAATTTTTAATATATTTTATTCATTGTTTGTTTTGGAACTGTGGATGATTCACTTTACACAAATGAATTTTAACCCCAACACCACAATAATTTAAAGTGTTTAATAATCACTTATTGTTCACTTATTATTTATAATTATATCGGCTGATGTATTTCGATGGCACTCCATCATCGTCAGAGCCTTTCTCTCATCTAGAAAGACTTTAAATTATTGTGTTGTTGGGGTTAAAATTCATTTGAGTATTTTATTCATGTCAAGAATTGAAAATCTCATTTATACTTTGATTCTCTTTTCATCTTGTACAAATATAGGGTCATTCAAATCTCACGCCTAGATTTATGTTTTATTAAAAAGAAACTATACACATGTTTCTTTTTAATAAAACAAATCTAGGCGTCACATTTGGATGACATATATCATCAGTTTTTTCTCCATAATAGTAAATTAAGTAATGTAGCATTTCTATATTATTTAAAAAAGTGCAGTAAAGATTTATTCAATTTCTTTATTTTTTAATTATATATATATATATATATATATATATATATATATATATATATATATATATATATATATATATATAAGGGGGGATGTGCACTTATGACGTAACTGCAAATCAGTAAGATTTACAGTACAATCACCTGCGTTGTATTCATACCAGAGCTCAAATAGACTTGCATTTCAACTGGTTAAGATTAAATGGGATTGCATACAAAACTGCCTTGTACTCGACACACCTCTCGTACAATAAACTCGTATGCGGGAATTGAGAAAATTAATTCGTTCTACATTCAATGCGACTACAATTGCATCATCTTAATTTTGAATTAAAATTCATGCCCCGTACTAAATTTGTCACGACATTGCAACGACACAGTCAAAATGTTTTTGTGTATGTATTATTTCTATTGTTCTGGAGATAGATCCAATTACAGCCAAAGAACAGTGCAACGAATTATTTTAATTCAAAAAACTTATATAATTTAATTACCTTTATTATTCTTATTTAATTTTTTAATCATTTTAAATTTATTTTTTATATAAAATACTTTTTTCGAGTGGATTTCATTGTAATATTTCCAATCTTCTTTGTTGTAAATATTAAGAAAATTGCAATAACTTAATAAAATGATAACATGGATATTTATTTATATAACATTTAATGAAAAATGTGACGTACAAAATTTTAAATTAAAATTATTAATCAAACCGAACTTGAACTGTTTATTTGTTTAATGAAAATTAGACATTACAATCTCTTATTTACATTTGATTGAGCTTTGATGATCGTTTAATTTTTACAGCGCTGACACTGTATGCTTTATTTATTTTTTGGAATTGTAATTATGATCTAGAACACAATTACGTGAAATGTGATTCTTCTTAATAATTTTAAAATCACCCAAAATATTTTATTGTATTTTTTTGGTCAATTGTCAGATAATCGTATATAACTATTTTATTCTCAGATATTTTATTGATATTGCCTAGAAAATATATATTTTCAGTTAAATGTAAATTACACATTTATATATATATATATATATATATATATATATATATATATATATATATATATATTGTAAGATTAAAACTGAAAAGGTTATGAATGTATATAGTGTGTTTATGTACGCCTTTCTCAACCACTTTAA
Source organism: Neoneuromus ignobilis (assembly GCA_029203775.1). Lineage (NCBI taxonomy): Eukaryota > Metazoa > Arthropoda > Insecta > Megaloptera > Corydalidae > Neoneuromus > Neoneuromus ignobilis. The sequence goes on from CP092095.1 coordinate 16,476,245, forward strand.
TTTTAATATTTCAAACGATAGACGATGTTGTTGTATAGTGAAAGAGCTATATAATAGTTTGTTGTATACTTTTCTGTTTTTATTTACAGTACGTGAGAAGAAGAAGACCGTCTGGCAGGTGTGCGCGAGTGTTAGAAATTGCTTTATCGAAGGGCACCAAAGGTCTTGGTTTCAGTATCGCGGGTGGAATAGGAAATCAACATATACCTGGCGATAATGGTATCTACGTTACGAAAATTATGGACGGTGGCGCAGCTCAAGTCGACGGTCGACTTGGCGTCGGTGATAAACTTGTTGCTGTTCGAGATCACATAGTAAGTGTATGTTATATGATACTTTAAGTGTTTGTTGAATAAACGACACAACTTTATATATATATATATATATATATATATATATATATATATATATAAATATATATATATATATATAAGGATATTTTTCTTGGGTTAGATAAAACTTTCGATAGGGATTCAATTTAAAGTCCTACCACGCTTAAAAAAACAGCCTATACTTTATTTATAGACCTTTTTTAAAAACAATTTTCCATGTACAACATAGTTTTTTTAACTTGAATGTAAGAGTTCTCATGTCATTTCTTTATATATTCAATTTTTAATTACAATTCAAATAATATCATAATCTAATTTTTTTAATATTGGATAGATATTTTTAACGTTCTTTAATATTGTGAAAAATTTGTTCATTTTCACAAATCACTTTACACACAATTTTACGATTATATTTAATACTATAAGTAATTTACTATCAAAAATGATTTCCAATATTTTAAACATAATTTTATTTTTTTTAATATTAGTCAGTAATTACTTATTCTTCACTGTTTGTTATTTATGTGTATTTTCCTATAACATCATCAGACTATTTCTAATCAATGCTCTATAAATTTTCTCTCAAGTGATTTAATTTTAGTTATTCAATATTTTTGTCTTCCATTCTACATCAACAAATTTTCAAACATCTATCTCATCTATCTATTTGTTTCTTCTTTATCCTTTTTATATTTTTGAGTGTTTAGTCAATAATTAGTTTTATCCACCGGTAGTGTTTACTCTTTTTCATAAATGATCAATCTATTTCTATTTTAAAATTTTTTAATTGTTATATCTGTAATTTTTGTCTAAATTCGAAACCATACTTTTATTCCTACGTTTTATTCCAAACAGTCGTTTTTCCATTCTTATCTAAATTGTTTGGAATCATGGAGTTACTATGAGATTTAAGAACACATTTATATATATATATATATATATATATATATATATATATATATATATATATTATTGTTTACAAACGAATAATATTTTGTTTCGTAGACATGTTTTTTTCTTAATACGAGTAAATAAATCTATATAGTATAATAAATAATGTCATCTTAAATGGATAAACAGCGAGTAATAAAAAGACATTTAAAGATAAATCCAGAAAAAATAATAGGAAACTGTCACACGTCACGTTGATCGAATCATTATTGTTTCTCTTTTTACGGAACAAAACTATATAAATAAATAACTGTCAAATAGGTACATGTACACCATTCGAAGTCAAACACCGATACAATTGCTAGAATGAAATAGTACGTTGAAATTATTTATTTGTAATAGCGCTGAATATATTGGCAGCTGAAAGCTATTAACTTGACGAGACTACATAGATAGCTGCTATAGAAATATATATATATATATATATATATATATATATGTATATATAAAAGAACCCATACAATATAAAAATGAAACTCATTTATATTGTTACGACAAACGGCAGAAGGTCGAAGGAAATAAAAAGAACGGAAAAAATATAACGTTTATCTTCGTTTAGTACGACAAGACACCCTGACTGAAAACGAACTGTGGACCCGACGAACGATTACCATTGGCTTCGGTGTACGTTTCATTTCAATTTATTATTGCGTAACAAGAGTTGAAGAGCGATCCCTGTCCTAAATTCTATTTAGTTGATATTTTTTCCCTTCAGTTTCTGTCGTTATTTTTTCGTATAGAGGAAATCGGGATGAATCGAATAATTATGTATGATATATGTATCACATCTCGCTTTATTTTCTTTTTTTTTATAATAAAAATCTAATTATATTTTATTATTTTAATACAAAATAGCGTATATAATTTACTCGAATTTTACGTGTAAAAATAAGTAGTTTAAATATATTTTTTTTATTATTTCGTATCTGTTTTATTGACAATAATAACTGATTACAATTGCAACTACACTGATCTCGAGTTCCGATTTTAAAATGGTTTTTACTTAATTGAATATTACTCCCCTTTAATCTAGTGTTAAAAATGTGAGCACAACGATTTATATTACAGATAGTTTATAATTATTATTAATTTTATTTTTAATAATATACATTTAAAATAATAACTTAATTATCAACATTTCAGTACATTTTCAGTTTATCTAGCAACTTAGATTTTATCAAGAATAATTCTAATTATTTAATTCAGAAAATAATTGCCCTTTTTCCAAAAAAATACACGACTTCATAATTAATATTTTATTTTTGTTCTTGGTCTAAAATTTAACTCATTCGTTTTTTTTATTTACTCATAAAAGAAATATTTTTTTTATTATTTCTAAATGAACTTTTTTGTTTAAATATTCAAATTAATTTTAATATTTTTTTAATTTTTATACGTATTTAAATGATCAATATTTCATATTTAAATGTTAACTATCTCGCAAGCGTATATAAAAACCGTTAATGTAGATAATAACAGTTTATAACAATTTCGATCTCTTTTGATATAATAATAGAGTTTTTTTTATATAAAAAGGTTACAATAATAGGATCGAGTCATTACGATTATTATTATATAAAAACTATATAATACTTTTTTAACTACAAACAAAACATTTTCTTACGTTTTTGTTGTTACGAAAAATCACAATGGTATTAAAAATCGTCCGTCGACCAACATCCTCTACTGTTAGTAGCCACGACGCACTACCATCGAGCTACTGCAAGCTCAGTTCTCTTCTTTTTCTTATCATCGTGCAGTTTTTTCACGACACAATAGCGTCGAAACGCAACAAAAGAGCTCAAAGAACTATTTTTCATAATCACGAATGCTCGCTATTCAAAATCGGACGGCTATTTTCAATACAAAAGTGAATTGATTGACGATTACACATTCTCTCACTCAAAAAAAGAAAATATTCAGACGTAAAAAAGATTTATAGTGATACAAAAATTTGTAAAAAGAGGGAAGTTTTTCCTTTCGGCTGTCCTATTCGATTGAAACGTAGTATGAAATAAGCACGACGCGCCAATATAGACTTGACCGAAAGTCGTATAGCTTAATCTTGTCCGGTCAACTATTCTTAAATTCGAGATTTTTCCGGGAATGGTTCGCTCGTATAGTATCATGAAATTATTTACATTTATCACACAATGTTCTTTGTATATCTATGTGTATATATATTTAACAGTGGATATTTTTTTTTTTGAAAGTTAGAAAAATAAATACGAAAAAAGTTTACTTTTTTACTATTTTCAACAGGTTTTATTCATTTTAGATAGTATTGTATTACTTTATTTGTAAAAAAATGAAATTTAAATAGATATACAAGGAAAATCTAAAACGTTTATAAAAAAAATAAGTAAAATTAAAATCATTAACAATCGAATTTTAAAAATTGAAATAAAAAATATTTAATATTTCTATTTTCTTTTTTAATATTAATAATCATATTAAATATTGGAATAGTAAATATAATTAAATAGTTTTTATTTTATTGTCTTAGTAATAAATTACTGTTTGTTTTATTAAATTAATCCATGTACTTTACATTTGTTTTCGATTCAAAATTTGTCATTGAAAAATACATATAAATCCAGCGATAGGCAATAAAAGAATTTTTTTATGTATGTATGTGTGTGTATATATAAACGCCTGATATAAAAAAGAATAATAATACAAAAAAAATATCCACCTGAGTTTTCAATTATGAAGCGGAATTCTGGAACAACTTACGTGAATGTCTGAAAAAGCTACCCTTTTTCGCTGTGCTGAACGAATTGAATAGATAAACAGTGAACGATCCAACTTATCTTCATGCATTTTGAGAATGAATCATACGCTCTGTATGTACTTATATATGTGTTTGTGTACATGCACGGATATGTACATCTGTGTGATGTGTGTACGTCGTATTCGTTGGTATCTACTAGACGCATTCCATTTCAGTGAACTGTGAGAAGAACTTGATGCCGGGGATACGTACCATGAAAACGACATATTCTTTAGATACGAACGAAAAACGTATTGTGTCGAGAATATTAAAGGGGTGCTACACTCTTCAGGGTGTATACATATGATTGATTTCGAAAACTTACCAGTTTCATTGTGTAGTTCGATAAGTCGTACTCGAAAATCTTCAGAGAGCTATTCAAACATTTTTTTTCATTTAATATGAATTATGTAAATTCGGTTCAGCATTCGCATGTTCGTTTCGTTCACATATTCTACATTACTGGAAGAAATGATATATGGTATGTGTGTGTATTTTTTTACGTCTCGAATTCACATAGTAGAAATTATGAATATTGACATCGTATCATCTATTTAAATTTCTCATATATATTTATAAGAGCAAACGTTTAAAATAATTTTACAAAATCCCTCTATTTCTATTATATGAATATAGGGATCTGAAATATTTTTTTCTCTTTGATATTTAATTATGTTTAAAAAAATTCAAAAAGAAATTTTGTACTATTTTATTTGAACATTACGATTTATAGTGTAAGACTGAATTATTATAATAATTCATTTTTGAATGCAATCAGTGTTGTAAATAGTAAATCAGTAATATTTATTATTATTATATCATATTTTAAGATTAATTTTTTTCACCAATAAAATATAAGATGGAAAATAATCAAATCATAATACTTTATATAAAATAAAATATTTCATGGAAAAACTAAGTATCTGTACATTTTAATTATTTTAACATCCGTTTATTAATAATGTGTTTATGTAAATGCAGTCTTTAAATTTGCTTATATATAAATGAAAAATATTATATATATATATATATATATATATATATATATATACCGAAAACAATAATCCCCTTAAATGTATTCACAATCACGAAAAAAGAGGGACAATTATACGATAAAAGTAAAATTGCTTCCAAGATCTTAATGAGTGAAACTGAAAAACAACGAATGTTCGAGTCGCGATGTCGAAAAGGGAGCAATTTTCACTCGTTAACCTCTCCCCATCCATATACAATATAATTTTGTGCAGTCGTTTTCACAATGAACGAAACATTTTTGCGAAAAACAACGTATAAATTGGCTTGCAAAATGTCTCCGCTAATCGAGTAATTAGCCGAAAGAGGATTAAAAAATTCTGTCAAGGAAAATAAAATAAACAATAACGCTCGAATGAGTTTTTTTTATATTTGTGTTAAGCACGTTACGTATTCTTGTGTGTGTTTTTAAAATAAAGTTAAGACGTAAATGAAAGATCATTATTCATATTTTTGAAATGATGTAATATTAAAAGTTCTTTTCGTATCATCTTAAAAGAAGTGTAGATTTATATTTAAAAATTCACATATTTATTTACTAGTAATAGAAAGTAGACTTAAGAACAATCGATCTAATAATAGATTTTTTTTTCGAGATGAAATGTTTTAACTGTCACGTTCTTATTTTAATTTATTAATAGAACCTTTCACTGCAAAACATTTTGTGTGTAAAAAATTGTGCATTATATGTTTTTTATTTAAAACATTTTTTTTTACATTTCAACATTTGTTATTTATTCTAAAAATCAATATAGAATATTAAATTCAGAATATATTTCTTCATAGTTTTTTGTACTATATATATTAAAAAAAAAACTTTTCATAAAATAATTCTCGGAAAAATTTTATTTACATTTCAAAGAACGTATTCAAGAATTCCGTAATCTATTTTAAAAAGCTATGTGTGTTATTTATTTACATTTAATAATTCTTATATAAAAAAAATTACATACAATACCATTTCAAAGAAATTGTATTTATATTTATGAGAAAGGTATTGAAAATTATTGTTATCAGAAAATTATAATAGAATTATTGCTCTATTCAGGACTTAGTTTCATTGTTCAACAAAAAATTGGTTGTGTTTGTTCTAAGCTTTCAAGAGAAACACGATATGTCGTATGAAAACAAGTTGAAATTTTCGTTTTTCTTTTACAATCATGTCTACAATAATATGCAAAAAAATTAACTAACTTTAAATACGTTTTCACCTATCACGTTTTTATATTTAAAAAGAAAAATATAAGTAAAATGAGTGTAGAAGTGGAACATGCGATTTTTCCATGAACACAATTATCTGCTGTTGTGAACAATGGAGAACAAAAAATATTAAACCCTCACAATATATATATATATATATATATATATATATATATATATATATATATATATATATGTATGTATGTATGTATGTACAAATAATTATTTAAAACGCTTTAGAAAACATGTTAAACGTGCAGATTACATATAAAACATTATAACACTTTTTTCTCTTATTATCTTTGTTCTGCATACAAAACTAATTTTAATGAGATTCAGATATTTTTTTTAAAAAAAGTCACACATGATTTCAGTTAAAATATATACATATTTCAAGTTAATAACCTGAGTTTTTTTTAATATTATGTTTACATAATAGTTTAATATTTTTTTTATAAGAATTAATTTTCAATTTTCATTTTATATTTTTCTTAGGTCATTTATCTCAATTTTTTTAACAGATTTATACACGTTTTTTTTCTTGTAGCCTTTACTTATTATAAATATTTAAAGAATTTTGTCTGCATTTATCATAATTTGAAACCAATGATTGAAAGAAATGTTACTTTGCTCTTTGTAAATTAACATATGGAATATTTTTTAGAGATGTTTATTATTTATTATCTTAAAATTTAATTTAAATAAGCACGTTGATGACTTTTAATTTGAATCAAAAATGTTATTATATATATATGATAAACATCTGTTAAAATAATTTACACCATCTAACTCGTCGTTTTCTTTACATTCATACTATAAAACAGCGTCATACGTACGTGTATAAAAGAGCCTGTTGAAATATATCCTAACATCACTCGACACGAAGACGACTGTACGATGAATCTCACTGATGATGACCCGTGTTGTCACTTCCTCCTTCCTGTGACGTTTTTCGTACTTCCGAATTCTTCATCGCTGCAACCATACTCGCTTATTATTCCCCTTTTAACTTTATTTCCGTCACTGTGTTCCATCTCCCTCTTTTAATTTTCGTCTTCCTCACTTTCGTGTATAATTAGGATATTATTTTACGGCTGTAATTAACCCTTTCGCCCCCGTTCCATCCTACATGAACGTCAACTTTTTCCTGTATATTAAATCTGTTTATTTTTACATTAATTCATTACTGCCTTTAATGATAAATTATGAATTAAGATTCTTTTATCTTTTTCTTATATATATATATATATATATATATATATATATATTAATTTTTAAAAAATTAATTACGTATCTATCACATTTTTAAAACAATGTATATAAAATCAATAACTGATTTGATAAAGAAGTTTTGTTGCTTTTTTAAAGTAAAATAAATATTAATGATAGCATTATTAATTAGTCTAGTATATGATACCTTTTTTGCCTGGAATTTTAAGAATTTCTTTTATAAAAATTTAATTACTAAAGAAAATGTTATATTAATTTGATATTAAAAAATGTGTGTAGCAAATAGTTCTATATTATTTAAAATTACTCATCTATATAGCTGATATTAATAAACACGTTTTTGTGTTTGTTTTTTAATTAAGTATTTATAATTAAATCATTTACTTAATTAATATTATTTCTAATAAATTTCCGGTTAAAAAAAATATCAATTTCTGTATTGCAGTTTTCATATCTTTTATCAAAAAATGTATATAGATTTGTTATGAAATGAAATTTGGTATACTAAAATATATTTTTTTAAAAAATTAGCACAATTTAGTTCTATTTGAAGTATATGTATGTTTGTAAATGTTTGCGTGTTCCGTCAACTCATTCCTCTACTATTCTTTATTTTTCTTCTATTAGTAATCTACCATCTATTATTTAACATTCATCCGCAATAGTTTGCATATTTTTGTGTCGACCAATTTAATAACACATAATATCAACACGATTCTCCACTTAAAAAGACGCAATGCTGATAAATTTTTATTTTCATATATTGAAGTATACGGTAACCGGCATTTCGATTGATAACAATCTTAAGTAGCTCATATATATATATATATATATATAACATAATTTGCAGTAATATTTTTCTCATATTACAGAAAGGTGACATAAACCTCGAAAATGTTACACACGAGGAAGCAGTCGCAACGTTGAAAGCGACGCAGGATCGTGTCGTGCTTCTTGTCGCGAAACCGGAAGGAGCTTATGTAGCTCCACCGCCGCCGCCAGCTAGTGACGTCTCTGGTGGATCGCCGCAACCACGTAAGTGAATTGTAAATTATTCAGCATATTTAAATTGCAATAGTTATCTAAAGGTGTAGTTGCCTGCAGATCAGGTGCACTATACTTTTTTATTACTTCGGAACAGTTTATGGTACGTGTGTTTTCTGCAGAAAAAGTTTACTTTCATTATTGAGTGTGTGTATATAAATATTTATTTTTAAAAACAAATGTGCAAGTGTATTTTATTTTGAATTTCTCTGATCATAAAATGATTTTTATAACGTGAATGCCCATTAATGCCAACACAGTAAGTTTTTGATTAAAATGAAAAATAGTTTTTGTCAAAATAGATACTTCAATGTTTATTAAAATATAGATATTCATTCATGATAAATAATTAATAGCTTTAGATATTGAAATATAAGTTTTAATAGTTAAAGTCATAATACAGATTTATATGTTTATATACAAATCAAAAATTGTACAAAATCAGATGTTATATTCGATGAAAATTTTTTTAATTTTAATTTACAAAGAAGTTTTAAGATTTAATAAAATGTTTTTGTGAATTTTTATTTTTTAGTTATTAACATTTACACGTGAAATTAAAATGTTTGAATTTTATTTATTTATATATTGATAAAACATGAATAAAAAAATATGAATTGGTTACTGAATAATTGAGTGATTTCGAAATTTAATACTTTGAAAGTGAAAAATATAAATTTATCATTTTACATTATTTAAAAATAGTAACTCAAAGAATTTTTTTGTTAGAAGTAATTGAATGTAATTGTGGAAGTAAAATAGATGTGACTCCAAGATACTTCATATTTTAACCTGATTATTTTCCCTACTTAATATCAATAAACTTTTTCTTTTTGGAGTTTATTGAAAGTCAAATTTATTTATCATCGCTGCTTGTTACGTTGAAATAATTAAAAGTAAAAGAAATAACGTTGTGACAAAAATTGAATACCAGAAAACTGAATTTTATTTCAAAGTTTTTTTTAACAAATAATAATTATCATTTTAAAGGAAATAAATTATATATTGTGAAAATATTTTTGAAATCGTTTTTCCTTTTATAATCAATCCATATACTAAATGCATATTATGAACTTTTAATTTCTTAATAACTTAATGAATATCTAAATATTAATAAATAAATATTTCTTAATTAACAAAATAATGTCTACTATTAAATTAAAAGTATATAAATTATCGTAACATACTTTAACAATCACTCTAATGAAAACGCAACTCGAAAGTGATTATAAATATCTATATTTATTCATTGATTAAAAAAAACACGACCTATTATATTTTTTATTTTCAATCAGAAGCGACCAAAAATAAAAACATTTATCATCGCTAATTGAACTTCTTCAGATAACGATCTTTATTTGTGTAGAGAATAAAATAACTTGATAAGTTAAAAACTTTCATGTCAGATAAAAGATTATTACTAAATTAATAAATAAATAAAATTAACACTATTCTATTACTAACGAATAGAAAGTCGAATCTTTGTCGGATATTTTTATTTTATTTTTAATTATTTAGGACATTGAAACTTTCCAATTATCACTAATAATTTTCAGATCAGTGCTGTAAAAAAATATTTTAAAACGTTTTGTGAGGATTTAATATTTCATATGTTTATATTTGAATGTAAACATCTTGTAAACTATTTGAAAACATACAGACCACTTGTATGAACTAACGTTTGAAAAATTGTTTGAAGTGATGTTTATTTGAATAAATATGCGATATTAATAAAAAAATTCTAATCATTTCCTAAATTTGTTGTTTTTTTTAAAAAAAATATATATTAATATAATACATAGTTGTGTATATTTTTACAAAATTAATGAATTATTCAAATGATTAATTTTATAAAAAGCAATTTGAAAAAAAAATCTTACATATCTGTAATGCTCGTATATAAATAATTCCCATTCGATTTTCTTCATAACTATATACGTAAATGTTAAATCAGAAACTGAGATCTGATTACTCAACACATCGTCCGGAATCGAGTTCATCCACTCTACACATTCACGCTACCAATTGCACACGAACGTATGTTACGAATTCCATCCCGAAAACATATTCCCGAAGGTATTGTAAATTGGTCTGCAAATAAGTTCCGTGCTGCCGCCTATTAGATGTAGCCTCAACTACACTACATAGTCGAACCCGTGCCCCGCCGTAAACCACATGACAGTACCGTACCTTTAGCTAGGCGTCACTGTGTTTGTAAATTATTAAAACGGCTTGGGTTCGACGTCTCGCACGGCAGGATATCGCGTGTTCGGCGTCTGTAGTCGTCTCGCCTAAAAGTGGGTGGCTAGCGTCTAGTTTCTGCCTGCTTTGTTATATAACTTATGTACCCGTGAAAACGACTCGCTAAAAATTTATATGTCAGTACGTATTGCTATTAAACCTTTTGTGTAATATAAGAGGCCTCTTTGTTATACGAGATGTATTCATATTTTACTACCTTACATCTATTTGTATGAAAGATGGATATCAGAACGAAATAGAAAATTTTCATCTTGGATTTTACCAGATCGTTTATTTAATATTTTTTTCAAAGTGCCTTAAAATGTTTTTACAAATTGTATCGGAAAATAAACTACGGAAGTAACATTATATATCAAACTGTCACACATTAATTTCACTCATTTAATATCGTTTTGGAATTTGTTGTTGAAGATAGGTAATATTTTTTTAAATATTTTTTTTATTGAAATCGTAATCAAATATAAACGATAGATCTTAAAGTCACTATACACGTGGCTAGTTCAAATCGACTTCTAATATTATCTTTGTTTTGGAAAAGCAGTTATCTCCAGCTGCTACAAATAAAAGTTGTACAAAAAGCTAATAACTTTGTCGTGAAAATAAAGTTTTATAACCCTCTTAAAATCATATGTTCTGGTCAGAATTGGAGAAGTTGAAATAAAGACAGAGTGTAAAATTATTTTATACAAAAAACAATAAATAAATAGATTGAGAAAAAAATCTGTATTTTTTATATATCGATTTGATGTAGTTGTTTAATTTTTAATTATTATCGAAAATTCGAAATTTTATCAAATAATCATTTTCTCCAAAAGAATAAAAAAAATCTTAATAGTGAATATATTCTACATAATAAAATTACTTTTCTTTAAATATTTTAATAATTATTATTGTTAAAAAATCTCATTTTGATATTCTATTAAAAAAATAATTACTGATTAACACAAAACAGAAAGTAATTACTTTTCAATAGGAATCAATAACAGATAATTGGTTCGTTAATTAAACTGAAATGTATGTAACGAATTTTTCATTTTTTAAAACAGATTAATTTCATAAATATTCTCTGAAATTAAGAATTTATTGTAATTTGCATTTAAATTTCAAGTAAAATATTTCATTAACAGGACAGTTTAAATCGTTTTTTTATTTCTAATTTACATTCTGTAACTAAATTTTCTTCCTCAATTTACAACCGCAATTTCCATAATTTAATAATTATAATCTAGTACAGTTTTCATTTACGCATAGTTCATATTTAATATATCACTGTTTTTTATATACATATCCACGTTACGACTGAACATTAATTATAAAATAATAGTGCTTCTACATGAATTAGTAGTATCGAACAAAATTTATGGTAAACATTTTTTATTCAATTACGTTAACTTCAATTCGTCCACTTAAGTCGATTTTAATTTTAAAATGTATAGAGGAAAAATTTTATTTATACTTTTTTTTGAAGTATAAGAGTATAATACCGTGTTTCGAGCGAATGTAATTATATCCTGAAGGGGCTATAAAATGAAAAAGCTAATTTGAAGAACGTTGTTTGAAGTACTTTTTTAAAAAATATAGCCACCTATATTGGTAGAGCGCCGTCTGTGAAATTGTTATTTTAAAGTTTTTTTCCTTCTAAAACAGAATGGGTGCATAGACTCAAGTGAACTTTAATAATAATTATATATACACGTGTGTGTGTTTAAATATATATATAAAAGATATATGTATTGTTAAATCGTAATATACTTAATTTTGAAAAAAAAATGAAAAATTGTTTAAATTAGAGTTTATACAATATTTATTTACAATATTGATATTTACTAGTTAACTAAAGAAAATTAGTGTAAAAAATCGATTTCTATTAAATATTTTCAAAAATTCTAAAAAAAACTTTCAACTGATGTTTAATATTTGTTTAGAAATATTATTATATTTTTGAATTATAATATTAATTTAGAATTAAAAGTAATCAAATATGAAATTATTAATATATAAAGAATATGAAAATGATTTAATCTAATAATGGCTAATAAAGGATATTTATTTTTATGCCTTTTAGAAAATTTCAGCAGAGTACAATTTGATTTTTTGTTATAGCGGTGGAAACGCCTTTAGCTTTTGGTGATTCTCTTCATACCTCATCCTTGGCCTTGCACAAATCACCTACGCCTAGAGCAGTCAGCTTGGAAGATGTCTCAAGGTAAGATAATTAAAAAAAGTTCTATGTATGTGTGTGTAAATATGTATGTTTGCAGTAAAATTGTCAGGAGAAAATACATGAAAATGTATTTTTTTGGAAAAAATCAATAAAATTGAATTCATAGTAGGTAATTGCGTATTGAAAAAATTCAAGTCATAGAATTTTTTTTGTTATTACTATCTAATTTCAAATTTTTAAGCATTAACAAACAATTTATTTTTTGTTATGAATTTTATAAAATTTTCTATCACACTTAGTTATTTTACCATTTATTTTTATTCATTTCTAGAGAGTTGTCTTTATCTTTTTTATTTAAAGAATCTATAATAAACACTTCATTATTTTATTTGAAATATATATAAAAAAATATTAATAACTATGAATTATACATACACAAGATTATTTACACGATTATGTTAATATAATTACATGTATATTATTTTTAAAATGAGAC
>CP092095.1:16494728-16594728 GCA_029203775.1 Neoneuromus ignobilis
AAAAACTTTATATAGCTAATATTATACAAATATATAACTAAAAAACTTTTATTTTACTGGAAAAATTTAATTATTTTAATAAAATCGTCCTTGTAATTTCAGTCACTATCACACAGTATTTTCGATTATAAAAGTATATTCTTAATTTTTCAGTTTGAATTATAAATTAATCAACTTTTAAAAATCTGCTTTTTTGTAGAAAACAATTAGTAAGCTGTTGATTTATAAATTGCAAATTTTATTTATCATTATATCGTTTCTTATCAAAATTGGTTAAAAAATATATACTATAATAAATAACAATTCATAATTCAAATATTGCTGTTAATTTGAAAAGAAATTAAATTTATGGTTTCCTTTAGGCATTTAATTAAATAAAATACAAATCATTCCATAATACTTTAATCGTGTGAAATCTTCACTGGTTGCTGTTTTAAAAATCTTATTAATTTTCAACAACGATGAAAAAATTTAACATTTGAAAATTCTTGCATGTCTAATTTATATAAAAATTTAGTTGTATGCATATAAATTAAAAAAATAACATATAAACGTGTATGTGTAAATATATTAAAATGAAATCATGTAAGTCTAATTGTTTAAAACATGTTAATATTTTTTAATCCATATTAAATGATCTTTTTTATTTTCATTAATTTAGTTAACCATTTATTTAATTTTTATCTTTATATTATGCGAAATTCAAGTTATAACACTTACTCGTTTTTGTTATAAAAATGTTAATTTCTATATGGCATTTATTAATCACTATATTTTTCTTTACTTAATATTCTATATATCTTGATTACAAAATTCACCTCTTCATTCTACAAAATAACTTTTATATTGCAAACTATTTATATTGCAAATAAGTTTATTTTTTTATATTAATCAAGGACATTTATATTGACTTATTAGATATTATAATGACTTTTTATATTTGAAATTGTTATCTATACATGTGTGTACAAATATATCGGCATATAACGGAAAAACTGTGACAAACATTATTTCGATATGATTAGGTATTGAAATTAGGTCAAGGTATTTGTTCTTAGTCGCAATGTAATCTTTTATACATGAAAAGAAAATAATTTTAACTTGTATTCTTATCAAATAGATCGATTGCAATTACATTATGGTAATTTAAAAACAATCTCAATTTGATTAAGAAAGTACTGTTAATTTTATGACTTGATTGTATTATTGGCATGAAATTACTTTTGTAATTCATTGTAGTATAAATGTCCATAGCACTTAATTATATATATATATATATATATATATATATATATATATATATATATATATATATATATATATATGAGTGAAAAATTAAAAATGAAAATGAGCTGGTCACAGCAAAAAAAGATCTTTGATAAAAGAAATTATTTATTAGAAACTTACAGACACAAAAATGCCTAAGTGAGACCCATGGATAGATGGTGAGGATGGAGACATGAGGAAAAATCCTCGATGTGAATTGGAAAAAAAGGTATTACATCTTTGGAAGTGGGAAGTTTTACAAAAAAAGGTTTCTACCTTTGTCCAGCAGTAAATAAAAAAAGGATGTTAATAATAATGATGTATGTGTGTGTAAATATATATATATATATATATATATATATTGATATAGGCTTACTTGAACTTTTGTATACAAGAGTATAATTATCTATAAATTAACTTTTATTTGTCTAATTTAATTCTTTATTTTAACGTTAATATATTATTAAATTTTGTCTTATATTCAAAATCGTACATCACAAACACACACACATATGTCTAATTATATATATATATATATATATATATATATATATATATATATATATATACACACATGTATGTACCTTGAATACGTGAAATTTACACTAATTTCATATTTTATCTCCTATTTCATTTAATATTCAAATTACAAACCACAAACGCAGTATAAGACACAAAATTCTTGTGAAACACATATAAGTGTATATATATACATATATATATATATATATATATATATATATATATATATATATATATATATATATATGAAGTATATAATATATTTATATTAAATATCTTCTCTTACTTTCCAAAATTAAACGCCACATATTTGAGATATCTAGTTTAAATTGAAATCTTATAGGATACTATGAGAATAATTTTACTTACAGTAATTTTATAAATATTTATATACTGAAATATGTATATATATATATATATATATATATATATATATATATATATATATATATGCACATATTAGTGTATATAGAAGAAAACATTTTTTTAAAAAAAAAACGACTTGATTATCTTTATTTTCACATATTTTATAAATTCCGTACATTTGAATTTAGGTAATAATTGTAGTCTTGTTATTGTCCTGCTCGTATATATTTTAAAAATGTTAGTAAATTCACAACGAAATCTTACAAATAAATAATTTAGTACCAATTAATTAAAAATAAATTTATTCAAATTCAAATTGTATTTATTTTTAAAAAGAAAAAAAACAACTAAATATAAACTGTAAAGTCATAAATTTCCGAAACAGAAAAAACTAGTTAACCTCGTGAATTTAATAATAATTCCAGTTAGGAAAACAAACAAGTCGAAAACGAAATCTCTTCCTGTCAACAGTTTTTGTGTTTTATTAAATGAATTGTTTAATTTCAAAAGTGTATATATTACTTACAAAAGGACATGTATTAAATGTTAAAATTGTCATATTCCAGTTATAGTTAAGCAAAAGTTAAATATATTTTATTATATTTTTCTTATTGAGAAAGTAGTAGATCACTTGAATTTTTTAATAAAATTCGAATCTTCTGAATCAATTAATTTTTTTGACAATAACCTAAAATCTATATTAATTTTAAATAATAATAATTCGAATTGTAATTTTTTAAATGTATTATTTTTTTTAAAAAAATAATAATTGTATAGAAGACAATATTTTGATAATCATGTATATATTAATTTAATATCCGATGTAAAAAATATAATTAACAAATTATAATTTATATTTATCCAGATTTATACATATGTATGTACTGAGTAGTATTTTTAGTACAGATAAAATTATTTCTAATTCTCATTAGTCATCCACTCCATGATTCCATACCAATTAACATTGAAGTTTAATTCGCTTTCATAACTGAATTAACATGGAAAAAATCTTTATAAAAATGTCCGTTCAATGAATATTAACTCTTTTGAAATGCGGCTTATCAACAAAATGTACACAATATTCAATTACTGGAATTTGAATTTTGTGGCGATTGGGGTATTAATTCATTTATGGAACACCATTTCTCTACTAACAAATATAATTATCAAACTAACCAACATGTGTGGTAAATGTTTGTGAAAATTCTAAACACATCGCTTATATTTGTTTTATTTGAAAAACTAGGCTTTTAAAACATCGAAGAAATAATTATAAATTATTGTTAAATTAGTAAAAATTTTAAAATTAACATTTGATGAGTTAAGTGATAAGTACTTCAAGTTTTTTCAAGAAATAAAAACAAGAAATTTATGTCGATTTTAATTAACAGTAATAATCATTATTAATATTTTATTTATGGATTTTCTGTTTATGCTATAGAATATTCATAAATGTCAATATAATTTTACAAACAATCTAATGAAATTAATGAGTATAAAATCAATAAATCTGTAATTTTATTTCAACTATAAATTATCAAATTTAAAAAATACATGTTCTAATATATATACTGATCTATCTATCGTCAATTTTATATATAAGTGCATATATTTATAAATACTCTAACATTACTAATAACGTTACTCATGTATAGTAACCCTTAAAAACACTCCCCTTACTTATTTCATGAACCTCTCAAACTAAAACGTTTTGGGTGTGGATGCGCGAATGAGGATATATATGACAAAAACAACTCATTGGGGATCCAATTAACTCTACACTTTGTCCCAGAGCCAAAGCAATTAAAGTGCGAAGCTGCTTAATGCACAGTACTGACGCGGCCATTTCATACTATATATATATATATATATATATATATATATATATATATATATATATATATATATATATATATATATAAACATAAGAGTATATTTTTCGTTCGTTTCACATAATACTATGATGTGAATGTGTGATCAAGAATGTTTATCTTCATTTCAGGATTCAGACCTTTGAAGTTAGAACATTTTATTCTCCATCAAAAAAACGCTTTTGATAAACTGTTGCTTTATATTCTTTCTATACCAACAGCCTTTTGGAAAATTCATCGTCCGAATAATTAAATTTGTTGAATAATTGTTATTTAATACACTTATCGCCGTTAATTGAAATGTAAACCGAAACGTGATTATAAAACTTTAATTGAATTTGTTTTTATAATTTTCATACGTACGAACATTATAATTGACTTATATGATTTTTTTCATATATTCTATAAATAAACAAATTATAAAATAATATGTTGTATGTATACAACGTTGACCATGCTGAAAAAATATAAAACATTATTAATTAAAATGATTTCCATAATATTAGCAAGTTGAAAATAAATTGTACTCTATTTATAATTCTTATAAAAATGTAATCAAATCTCACATAAAAATTTAAATTTTAATATATAGGATCATCCAAATGTGACGTCTTGATTTTTATTTTATTAACAATAAACGTGTATAGTTTTTTTCTGTTTCTTTTTAATAAAACACAAATTTAGACTTCACATTTGGATGACCCTATATAATTTTTATTAGAAAAATGAATAATGTTCAATACAATATATGTTCTTATTAATATTATCTTTCGTCAGAAACTGTTTAGTATTTCAGATAAATCGTTTAATTTTAAATAGTTGTATGAATACATTTAAAGGTGTGGTTCCTTATCTTCGTTCTGAAATGTTAAAATAATCAGGATGAATCCTTGAAAGATGTTTATACATATATAATATGTACCTTAACTATACATTTATTAATAATTACTAAGGTAACCATTGACCACCTGCTAGTTTACCTGGTTGAGAGTGCCATACATTTTTGATTTGGCCTCGTATTATTGAGATGCACTTTCCACGCTGTACTCAATTTTATTAGTACTGTCCCTTTCGAAATATTAATTGCAGACCTTTTGGTATATGACCATACTCATTTATAATTGATTCGAAGATAAGATCAATAAATTTCAGAGTAAAGATTTAATCACCCATATATTAAAATTTTCTTTGAATGTCTTTTATCCATTATTAATATTTTCCCTTTTAAAAAAGAAACCATTGAGTTATTGATTAAAATGTAATTTCTTCATATTAAATTCAAAACTTAATAGAAACGAGTAATTATAGTTTATTATATTCATTACAGACTTCCTATTAAGATATTTAAGTTTTAATAATCTTATCAGAATTTTTTTGTACACGCATCGTATTACTCGTGACTCAGAAACGTATATCGTGTTTCCTTCATTATATATTCAGTAGTTTACTATCTTACATACAATTGCGTTTCGTGAATCCCATTGAAATCATAATCTTATGAATCAGATAATATCATCTTACAAGTATTGTCTTCGACAAGCATTTATAGTAAACATTAGTCACAAATTTGTATCGTTATGTCCTATTGTGAAAAAGTTTTCGTGTCCGTTTTACCATTTTATCTTCAAACAGATCACCTATTTGTTGATGTCTATTTAAAATCGATGCAGTACTTACCTTAAATTTTTTCTTGTTCTGTAAATCATATCATATCACAACTTTTTGTACATAATTAAGTTTTTTTGTACAGAAGTTCAAATGTGTACTACACTTTTTTTAATAATACCAAAAATAGTATTTTTGTTTCGGAGAACAATATTCCTGTTTGAACACATTCTTCTTATCTCAATATATATTTTATCATCGTTTTATTGTATAATAGAACATGATGAAGAAAAATATAAAATATACATCAAGAAAAATAATTCTGTATAATTAAACTTAAAAAAATATATTTTTTATTTTTCAAGATTAAGATAATCTTGATTAAGAATTTTTTCTAAAATATCTCTATTGTTAAAAAGAATTAATAATATAAAAATGATAATTAACTTGGAAAATTAATTACAAAGTAAAACTGATAATATAGAAAACCAATTAACCCTCGTAAGAACGAAATTACATTTCTTATTGATGTATATTAACCAATTGTCTCATTTCGTCGATCCTTGTTATTAGACTAAATTGTATTACGACGCATTGAACATAAAACAGAACTTGTTATCATTTTATTAAATAGAAGTACAGAAGAACTTTCTCATTAAGACGTTGATCTCGTAGCTTTTTAGCTGTATAATTTACTAACGAATTATAAAATACGGTATAATAATATTACTTTTACGTAATTGTGTCAGGTAAATGTAGTTAGAATTTTATTTAAACACATTATTGAAAAAAACTTGAATCTTATTTCAAGTAATGAAACAATGTTTTTATTATCTTAGAAGATTAAACAAAACTAGAAACTCATCATTAATATACACAATAATTATTATTTCCTTTACGAAAATAAATTCTATAAAAGTGTCTTATTATAAAAAATATATACTGACACTTATTACAATTACATTATTTTTATCTGTCTGTATTTCCTTTTTTTCTTGATGACGTTATTTATTAAAGTACGATTAATTTTAACCTTGCTGTACAGGAAATGGTTTCATTTATGGATATAATCAATTACATCAATTTATAATTGCAAACAATTCATTTATGTTTTTGTAATGATTTATTTGACTTTATAGAAACAATGAAAAAATTTGCTTATATAAATTTATTACATTAAATATATTTTTTATTCTATTTTAAAGATAGATAACGATAAAGACAAATCGTTATTTGTCTTTATTTTAGTTTTATCAAAAAAATGTAGTGTTTATATATGTATGTGTGTGTGTATTTACATATTTTGTTTCCATTTTGGAAACATCGTTCTCATATGAATGAAAATATGGTACTATCACAAACACGTAATTTATCAGTTGTATAAACTTAAAACAACTGTTCGTTAATTGATTTCATTTCCCACTGCATGATTTTACGTTGAGTAAATATTCATTACCATTTATGGTTGAGCATTAATTTTAAATATATTACCGTTTTCTATATAATTTATTCAACTCAATTTCATTATTAATACACTGTTAACGGAAAGAGAATGTGTCTATGATTCGCCATTGCAAAATATAATATCGTATAGGTGTCAAGTTCTGGCACCACCTTCCATATCGTTGGAATTCTTTAACGTGACTGTCTTCAGAATATACAATTCTCTCATAGAGTCTCGGCGTTCGTCTATTGAATATTAATGAATGCCGAACACTGTGTTTACACGAATTTAATATTACAAGTGAAGCGACTGCTAAATATCTGGTTTATAAACCGATGCGTGTGCTGAATTTGTCGATATTTGATTATAAACTATGAAGATCGACGTATTAAGGAATGTAATTTTATGGAATTAAATACAAAATTTCAGTAAAACTCCCTTAGGTTTATATTATCTCAGATGGAAATGACACTTGGCAAAGTTACACAATAAATTAAAATAAATGTGTTTCGGTTTAACATAGATTTTGGAAAAAGTCATAATTTCAAAAAAATATTCTCTCTCTGTTTCAATTTATGTTTTATATATATAAAAGAATAGAGAGAGAGAGAGAATGAAAACTGTTGGAAAAAAGATCTCGTGCTTGGACTAATACCTATATTAAGGGGTTATACGCAGTTAGAAATTTCAAAAAATCGATTTTTTTCTTTTTGCATTTTCGGAATGCACATATATTTGAGTATATTCTCTGAAAATTTGAAGTAAATCCGATAAATATTTTCGGACATACACCTGAATTTGTAAAAAATTTTAACTATGTGTAAACTACTTCCGAAACTTCAAACGCGTTTATCTCAAAACAGTGTTTTCATAGTCGGTGATCTCGATATCTCAGAAATGGCTGAACCGATCGGTCTCAAATTTTCACACAATCTTCTCAAATATATTCCTCAGGTATTGAACGAAGGAATAAGGTTTACAAAAATTATTACTATTTTTTTTAAACAATTTGGAGCGAAAATTTTAGTAAAAAACGACAAATTTTTTTCAAGTAGACGCCATTTTGTCAAAAATGAAAATTTTTATTATTCCTTCGTTCCAATACCTGCATTAATCTATCCTTTAAAAGAATTGACCATATTTTTTGATTTCAAATAATCCAAACCGCCGATATGGAGATCACCGCCAAGCGCCTTTTTTTGGAGGTCGTTCGGGACATCGTCTGTAGGAGCGGTGCACTTCAATATTTTTTTATGATCGACATGTTATTTTATTCTTGAATGTAGGATCTATTCAAATAACCATAATTTTTAATTGAAAAATAAATACTGTTTCTAAAAAAAATTCCTAAAAAAACGTCGTTTTTGCGCCTCGCAAGTGCGTATAACCCCTTAAATTCTACCTCACTCTTACCCTAATTTATTTTATCGAATAGTGTGTATCAATAAAAAATTTCAAACACATGGTTAGTATTAAACTTGTTATTAAAGTGAACAATTTTAAAATTATAGAACATTAATGTATTACAAAAAAATATAATTCTTAAATAAATTCATATGTCAATTCGTAATCTATAATTTAAGGAAAAAATTTTATTATATTTGATTAAAATATTGCTAAACATTTCGGTACACGATAACTGAAATCAGCCTATCTGTTTTATATGGAATTTTTCCTGTTTTTTAAAATAATATACTTTGATAAATCAAAAATAAATGATGTATTTGTTAGGAAAACAATTTTAATCAAACTTAAATAGATTTTTTTCATAGTAACTTAATATGCGGTGGCAGTAATCTATTTAATATTATATTTAATGATAAAAAGTAAAATTAATTTAATTTAAAATAAATATCTTTCAAAAAACGTTTTTTATTTTGTTATGACAAGTTAATAAAATATTGAGAAATATTATAACAGTTACTTAATATAAACCGTTGGATTAGCTTGATACATTTGTTCAAAACAATAAAAAAATATTTTTCTTTGTCTTTAATAAATTGTAAAAGTTATATATATATATATATATATATATATATATATATATATATATATATATATATAATGTTACATGAAATAAAATTAAACACAAAAATGTTATCAAAACTAAATCTCATCAGTATATTTTTAAACGCAAATTTTCCCAATTCAACAGTTGCAATTCACAACGATAGAAGATAAAACAAAACGTGATCTTTTAAAATATGCATTACACACAATCGATTAACATTTTGTAAATTTTTTCATAGCTGAAAATGGAAACGGTTTCACATACTTGAAATGTAAACACGCTGATAATGTAAGTGGGGAGATGTTTTTCAAACTTATTGCACGGAAGTGTGGCTCTTTTTCTCTCCTTAGTTTTATTCCTGTATTTACATTGTTATCAGCCTTAAAATGTTTTGTTTAATACCAATGTAAATATTAACAAAATTGTAAATTATTTAACTTGATAATATTAACAAATCACTCAGTATATAACAATTTGTATATATTTAATAAAAAAAATATTTTGTATATTATAACAAGTATGGTTAACTTTTCTTCACTATCTAGTCTTACAGTGATAAGTGAATAAAATTAGTTACGATAAATTCTTGATATTAGTCAATAATTATTTATTATCAATTATTTATTATCAAATTACCTACATGAGAAGGTATGTGAAAACAAATATCTAAAATATTTGCTTACGTTTTATTGTTTATTGCACAAATATTAATATAGGACTGAATTGTTTATTATTTTGATAACAATTATAAAATTCTTGCATGTAGTAATTCATTGATGATTTTATAATTTGTTCATTGGCTATAAATCGACATTTCGAATTTAAATAATAGTTAAAATATACATTATGCTAATTATTCGCATAGGTCACAGGTGTGGCATTTAACTCTTCTGTCGTTTATTTCATCGAGTTTGATCAATTCATTTTTATAAAAATGTTTGGTCAATGTTCTTGTATAAATAGTACATTGATCTATGTATATATATATATATATATATATATATATATATATATATATATATATATATATATATATATATATATGTGTGTGTGTGTGTGTGTGTTTATGATTCTATACATGGTGTGTTTATCTATAAACTTACATAAGTTTCTGAGAGGAAAAAAGAAAATAGAAGTTTGACTCATACAATTTAAATTTTGTAAATAAGCCTGAAATTAAAAAAATATTTTCGCAATGCGTGCATATATATATATATATATATATATATATATATATATATATATATATATATATATATATAAATTTGTTAAGTGAGTCATATATTTAAAATTTTGTAATTAAAGTTTATATTTATGTCTTGAGTGTTTCAACATTTTATCAAATTACATATAACTAAATTTTATTAGATACATTATATATATATATAATTTTTGCGTGTTTTATGTTGTTTAATTTTAGAAAAAAAATTGTGGATGAATCAGATGAAAAAAAATTTTCAAACATAAATGCATTGAATTAAATGAACCTAAGGTACTTGAATTTCAAAAAAAAGCTCATTTTAATCTTATTTATAAATAATAATATTTTTAATATATTATACATCCCTAACTCTCCTCACATTATTATATATCATGATAATTGAATTATTTGCAATCATTTTGCTAATTAATAATTATCACAATTAAAATACCAATGTATATGTGTAATTATTTTTTAAGATTTGAAATCGTTCAAATAGAATAATAGTAAATAGATTGTAAACTTGAGCATTTATTAAATAAAATTATTAGAATAATACCTACATTATAGATCAATGTGAAACTTAAGTAATAGTACTTTTATTTTTATTCTGAATATTTAAAAACGAATATAGCATTTTTAATATTTTGTAATTACCATAGATTATTCTTCACTCGTGCTATTCTTATAAAGATATTTTTTAAACTAAATTTCTGTTATGTAAAACAACTTTTTTCATTTGTACAATATTATATCGAAATTGTAATAGTCATTTATTCTGCATGATTTGAGTAAAGTATGTGTATGTAAAGATGTTTGTTTATATATATATATATATATATATATATATATATATATATATATATATATATCATATAATGAAAATTAGAAAACTTAAATAATCATACAACATTTAAGTAAACAATCGTATTAACTTTTACTTAAACAAATGGTTTTCTTGACACCTCTTGAAGTGCATTGCACTTTAAAATACGGTCAACACTATGCACATATTAAAGACATGTACGCATTGTTCGTAATGTCTTTGAAACATGTCATGTATTTCCTTACAAATAGATATCTATGACAGTAAATACCATATTAAAAATACATTTTCAAAATTGAATAATTAATTTTTTAGAAATGATTTATTAATTCGTACTAGTCTACTCGAAACCGAAATATTTACAATTGTTTAACGTATTGTTACATGTTATCTCAGAATTCATTCACTATTTATTTCCGAGATCATTTCTAAACATATTCAAAAACTGTATGTATCACACAGTTTGTACGAGATTGAAAGTAACGTGTCAATATATCTTTTGATTGATTTACAGCATAAATCGAGGTCAATAGTGTTTTTAATACACAGTATAATTAACTTAATGTAAATGGGAAGTAGCTGTCAACATATATTTATAGTACTTATTAATTTTCAATTCAAAATGTTTCCTAAATTCATTCAAGGAACTCGGAATTTCTAATTCAGTTCAGTTTTTTGATTATCGGTTGTTCATTTTTTTTTGTATTATAATTTTATAAGACACTTTATTTTTAATCTATAATATTAATTAGAAATTCATTATTTTTTTAAAAAAAAAATGCCTAATATTAATTTCTAATATCTAAGGTTTATATTTTCTTTATTTTATATTTTATGCTCTAATAAATTTCAAAAACTTTTTATCTATTATTATTTTCCTTTTTCATCATATATATATATATATATATATATATATATATATATATATATATATATATATATATATATATATATATATATATGGACCAGTATTAATTTTTAAGTACTATGTATATTTAATCACTTTTTAAAAATCAAACTTAATAAATAATATTTTCATACATACAATCTCACTATATATGTAAACGACGAACACACAAACATATCGTTATTAAATTTTACAACTGCAGTTCAAACTAGGTAAAAGTACGTAACTGAAATTTATTTTATAATTATATTAGTTTTGGTAATCGTGAAAGTAAATATTACAGATGTTTAAAACTTTGCTAATTATTCTATGTAAACTAATTACGTACATCTAACACTTTTTATTTTGCAATGAATTAATTGCACAACTACGAGAATATTGTCGTTTCGTTGTATTGATTTTACATTAAAAGATAAAACAAATCATTTTCTTGGTATTACATTATTTCAGATAATTATTTTAAAATTGGTCGGTTTTAAATCATCTTACTGTTTTATTCGTTTAGTGCAGAGTTCTTAACTGTCATATATATATATATATATATATATATATATATATATATATATATATATATATATATATACACACACACACACACACACACACACACACACATGCATATCTTTATCAAATCCTTTCACTCTTATGTAGGGCATATGTCTTCGATGAAACAATACATCCAGTTGTGAACGAAAGTTTTCAGCTCTCCTTAAATAAAAATGTTAACCACTTTATATTACAAATTTTATTAAATTAATGTATATATGAAAAATATTTATATAGACAGTATAACTATAAATATTTTTTTATTATGAATTGAAGTATGTATATAAATAATATATTGTTTGTTTAAATATTTAAACATTTAAATATTTTGTAAATATTATATATATATATATATATATATATATATATATATATAATGTCTGATTTATATTATTATGTTAGTTAAAATAATTAGCCCAAATTAATAAACTGTATTGTGTTTCAAAAAAAATTCAAAATTTTTCTCATTTATATGCTCGTTAAAATTTATTTTAAATTCTAATTTAGTATTATTATTAGAATCTATATTTTTAATTGTTTTACCTGTGGAATCAGGAATTTTTTTTACCTGCTAAATCAGGAATTTTTTTACCTGCTAAATCAGGAATTTTTACCTGCTAAATCAAGAATTTTTTTACCTGCTAAATCAGGAATTTTCTGTGTAACTTGTAATCTTTCATCTTGTCTTAGTTTGAATTTTTCTATTAAATCTAAGCCAATAATGAGATCATTGTTAAAATTTTCGTTATTTACTATAAAAATATCAATTTCTTCTTCTATATCAAAAATTTTTGCTATTATTGTTATCATTCCTTCTGTCTTTTTCACACCATTAATCGTTTTCAAAGTTGCGTTTTGTTTATCCTTATTTGTTGTGTTATGTATATTTACTAATTTTGAATTTATTACTGAAACATTTGCACCAGAGTCGTAAATACCACATACTTCCAGTGTTCTGTTAAGCAATACTTTTATTTTGATTAATGGTGGAATTTTCAGTTTTTTGGATCCTTATTATTTAATTCAACTTCTAATTCAGTATTATTTACATTTTTGATATGGCTTTTATCCTTCTTTTCATTTTCTTTTTGTTTAAACCAAGATGCTGATTCTGCATGGTAGCGAAAGCCTTTGTTAAGTTTTTCATTTGTATTCTTAAGGGTTCCTGTTTGAGTGATCTCTTCTAGAAAATAGTTTTGAAATTGCATATTTCCATCGTGACACTTCAATTGTCTTCAAAAAATGTTGTTTTATAATGTCTGATTTATATTATTATGTTAGTTAAAATAATTAGCCCAAATTAATAAACTGTATTGTGTTTCTCTAAAAATTAAGTTTATTTATTATTATTACTCTATTATTTATATTATTTACAAGATTCTTACCTAAAAATTAAGAAACAACATTTTAAGTTTATTAACTATTGACATTTTAAGTTTATTAACAAATTGAAAAATTACTAAGGAAACGGAACATAGCCGTCTGTTTTCTTTACATATATATATATATATATATATATATATATATATATATATATATATATATATATATATATATATATATATGATATAAACATATACAGACATGGATTGTATGTACACCTAAATACAAATCGTTACCATACACAAAAATTGTTTGATAAATATTCTTGCTTTTATATATGACGCCTTTTCGATTATCTTTTCCAATATTGCGTTGTTGATAATCAAACTACCATAATATTCCCCTAACGAAAACAAAACATAGACGATATATCTGTCAAAATTGACAGATATAGTTAATATATAATGTTTGGCTCAACCCCTGACTACCACTATCTCTCATATACACACCGACAGATATATGTTTATACTAAACATACTGTCTAGGTAATCCCGTTACGTAAGAGCAACTCCGATTATGGCTGGTATATACGAATGTATACATGTATATATATATATATATATATATATATATATATATATATATATATATATATATATATATAAAACATAAACAACAGTAGGGGGTGTCCAGGCGCGTTGGGACCGTCATCACCTGTGCGGTTTAATTAAAAGTGAGCTTTGTTGGGGTTGAATTGGGTGGTGGTCGAAAATTGCGTTTTTGGAGGGAAGGACTCATGAAAAATGGGTTTTCATGATAATACATACATTTGTACATATGTATATGTATGTATATATATATATATACCCCTGTGTGTGTGCATCTGTGTTGCTTATATTTTAAGGGTGTGTTTATTTTATATCTAACAATTTCTCTGACTCAGATAACTGAATTCAAGGGTGAAGTTGTAATAAAATTATCGGTTTCACAATTGTATCTATTTCCTGTATTATTTTTTCATTGCTCATTAAAAATTAATTCTTTGTCATTTGATGACTAATATAACAGTATTAGATGATATAGACTTTCTTCTCCATCTTATTCATGTATTTTTGAGCATACATTTTAAATTATACAAATTTAATTAAACAGTTATTAATAGTAGCGTTTATTTAATTTTAATAATTTTTCTCATTTTGTAAATCATACACGCGAATCTCAGTTATTAATTACACGATTTTATAGATAGTTTCTTTACATTATTTTTTTATATTTTACGTATATACACTATATATTTTCATAAACGCTATAAATTTCAAGAAAGGTATGATAAATTTTCTGCTGTTTAGTGTGTACATCAAAAAGAATTGGTTGTGTAGAGATTTATCTTAAATAAATGGTATATCTTCTTATACAAAACCAAAATGATTATATTCCTCAAATCACGCTATACGAATTTATGTGCGTGTGTTTGTGTAAGTACACATATACATAAATATATATATATATATATATATATATATATATATATACACATACATGTATGTACATACATATCAATGCGCACATTATTTTCTGGCAGTTTCATTCTCAGGTACCGATCATTATATAAAGTAGTATAATTTTTCATGTCGTTAATTATAAGAATTTATTCAAACATACAATGATACATATAGATTCGATTTAGAACGGTTTATACAAAAGTATCGCAGACAATCGTGTATTTGGAAACTGGAACAAATTTCGAAACGTCATTATGATATCTATCTGTATCAAATGAACAGTGATTGATGAAATATCATATTTTTTTATAATTTCGGCATATACATATATGTATATACATACATATATATATATATATATATATATATATATATATATATATATATATGTTGTTTTTTTGAAAACTGTAAATACAGAAATGGTCATACACACACAACCATATACTTTCTTCGATTATTTCCGTAGGATGAATCTCATAACCTTAATGATTTGAAGATCGTGAGAATCAATTTCGTTGCACGTCGTGACCGTTGAATATTTGTCGGATTTCCCTTTTATGTTGCATTCAATGTACATATACGAATACGTAGATTATTGAAACTGATATTTTAATGCCTCGTATATTGGTTAATGTACCTTTGTGCAATTCAATTTATGGTCAAAGCACATCTGTCATTATATATTTAACCCGATTTCGGTAATCATATATAATTGTATTTAATTTATTTTTTTTCTTTATGCAGTAAATTTCTGTTGTTATTTTTAAACGACACAATTATTATGTAATACATCAAAATATGTATTTAAAAAATCATATATATATATATATATTTGAGACCTAAATGACAATAAATAGTTTTTGAAAACCTAAAACTTGAAATATTTTTTTTAAAAAGATAAATGAATTGTTCAATATGTATTCTATCTAAGATGTAAACAGACTACAATTTTTTTCACTATGCAATATTATTTATCACAAAGAGATTTTAATTAACATAGAATTTAGTGTTATATTTTTTTATAAAATTTACGAAACTGTTGCTTAAGTATTATAAATAGTGCATAACATTTATATGCAAATTGTTATTTAAGATTGGTTTTGAAATACTTACTATAAAGAGAATTACTTTCAAAAATAAATACCTTATTTGTAAAAAAAATAAATATATATCGTATTAACTAGGTAACCTTTGAACAAAGTCTTCAATTTTATTAACTAAATTTTCATGAAATTGGATTAAAAAATAATTCTGTATAGAAATGTTTTATAAAATCATTTCATTAAAATCTTGATAAAGTGTTTCTATAGAATTACTTTTATATAAAAATAATAAATCTGCTCATGCATTCTATTCGAGAATAAGAACACAAAACAATATACATACAATATGTATGTGTACGTGTGTGTGTGTGTGTGTGTACATATATATATATATATATATATATATATATATATATATATATATATATATATATATATATATTTGACATACTAGACATAAATGGTTTAGTTATGTGATTAACAATTTATGTGCATAAGTAAATATGACACACATTCTTCACGTCTGTAGATAGATTGTGGGTCAAGGTCTTGTAGGTCGTAATAGCTACTTTGCTGTCAATATAACAAAACCCTGCTAAAACGTTAACACTCTCCCACTAATCCGATAAAGGATCAATTAACCTGCTAAAGCGTACTTTGTAAATACGCCGCTTGGGTATATACAGTTACCCCAATCGTCACAATGTAACAGTAAAATCGAAATATTGTATATGTCTGTGTATATATATATATATATATATATATATATAAAATTTAAGAAAACAGAATTTTATATCATTTAAAAATGACAGAAAATTCACTATAGTAAATTCTATAAGTATTCATCTTTTAATGAAATTTAAAATATACAAATTATTTTTGTTTTTATTGAAATTTATTTCCAAGATAATTGTAACTTTCTTTAAGATTAGAATTTTTTGTTAGATTCATCTCAGATTTTAAACTGACAACATATGAAGTATTTAAGGGGAAGATGTTTTGTTTGAAAAACTTTACTTTCACCTTACTTGTAATAAAACTGTCATGTTAATTACATTTCTGAATAAATAAATCATTTGTACTTACTTTATTTTATAAAACAATCACTGAAAAAAAATATAATTTCATATTTAATTAATATTTCAAATAATTAAAAGTCGTTATTCACACCAAATATATCCAATATGAAAGTTGAACAAGTTTAAAAATATCTTCATAAATTACACGAACATATTGTAATCAATAACTGTATTATTTCACATTAAAATGTTACATATCCAATATTGGAACAGTTCCAATTGCAAAGAAAAAACTTTTTTCATTGATATTGTTCACAACTTTTATTTTTTTTTTGTTTTCATTCTTAAGTAGCGTGAATTCTTTTCATAAATAACATCCAAAAAAATCCATAAAATGTTTTATTAAAGGAAGTACTGTCTGGAACGCTTAATGAACTTTAATTTCGATGTTTGAAAATAGTCTTACGAAGAATGTAAACAAAATAAAAAATATATAAATAGGAAAAATATTAATTTAAGTGTAACATAAGTGCTTAATGTGAAGTATTTAATATTTTAAAAATTTAATAATGTTTCAAAAATACATTAACGATTCAGTTTAGAAATATTATTCTTAGTTATAATTATTAATTGATAGATTTATTATTATTAAGATAAAATCACAATTTAAAACTATAGTCTCTTTCCTCTCTCTTTCTCTTTTTTATACATTATATATATATATATATATATATATATATATATATATATATATGTATGTATGTATGTATGTATGTATGTATGTATGTGTATGCATATGCATATTATATATAAACACAATCCATAGCAGAGACAGTTATTCAAAATACCGTAATATTTTCAAATAATCCATAATGCGTTTTAGATGTTAGTCTCTCCCCAACATGAAATGTTAGCGAACAGAAAAAAAAATTGATCCGAATCATTTTTCATAATAAAACACTTCCATGGAAAAAATGTATGTTTAGAAAATACAGGCATACATTTTTAAAAAGTATACACATCGTACTAATTTTTATGTTCAGTTTAATAACAAACATAAATTGCTACGAGCAGCCCTTAAAACCATTACACTAATACAGTTTTAATGCATATTTAGCATGTGTTACCATATGTGGCCACATAATTGATCTGTTAACACTTAAAATAACGAGCATAGTTATAAAATATATGTACTGTAATTTATAATTTATAGAGCGAAAAATAATAACATAAAATTAGTTGAAGCTGTGTTTAAAAAAAGTGTTATATTTAATTCTGTGATGTATATTTTTCTTTATATTTATATAATCGTATATCTTTGAAGTTATTAATTTACTAATTGTGTTAATATTAATAAACTTGTAATTGAGCCTAAATTTTCTTCCAAAAAAAAAATTGTATTTTATTTAATATTATTTGATAATGTGAATAAATAAATAACTATACATAAATACAATAGAGGAATAAAGATTCTGTCTGAAATTAAAAAAATCCAAATGTTAAAGACCAAACAAACTAGATAACTGATTTCCGTATAGAAAGTGACTACTAAAATTTATTAACAACAAAACTTCATGAGAATTTCATACTATGTACATGTCGAGCTCGATCGACAAATTAAAAAATAATGTTAATTATTTATTCATATACATTAAACGATACAAATTGTACTGAATTTTTTGCAACATGTCATTCACCGTGAATATTTCATTTTAGAGCACTGTTGAAATATCGGAAGTCATTTACATAAATATTTAAATATTACTTGCATTTTATTATTACCCAAATGAAATAACTTCCAATCCCATTCAAATAGTGAACATTTAATGAATAATTAATTTCAGATGCATAATATTAAATGATATGAAACGGTAAATAGATACGTACTTGTTGAAATCGCACGAATGTCGGTAAAAAAGTTTACAGTTATTTATATATATATACACATACCTAATTAGGTATATAATATACTCAAGAACATTATATACTACCTTTCTTGTATATTAAATATATACTTACATAGTTGTCAAAAATGTTAGCTGTATTAATCAACATAACTTATTATTTTTATACTTTGTAATTTAAATTTAAAATCAAATTATAACTAAATGTATTAATATGCTTATATATATATATATATATATATATATATATATATATATATATATATATATATATGTATAATTTAAAAAGATACTTGGAAAAAAAAACAGTAATTTAAATAATAAAAAGTATCTGTCAATCTTACTCGACTTTGAAAATATTGATGCAAATAATTAATTTATAGGTTATATATTTTAGACTATTTATTATTTTACAAGATTGCTTTTTCAAAAAATATGAATTAACAAAAAGAAGTAAACATACACTTATAAAATCATAAAAGATTGGAAAATGGTATTAATTTGAAAAAAAAATCAAAAATATTAATCCGAAAAATATGTTTTTCTTAATTAATACGCCAAGCATAATTCATAATCTTGTTGTATTAATTATAATAGTACTATTCATATTTCCCAAGATTTATATCTACATGAACGAAATAAACTTTATAACAATAGTACAGACATTCGAAAGGTATTAACTATCATATCTTGTTATGATTATTTTTATCATTTTATCATGTTTCACAATACATTTGAACTTTCTAAGCAATTGCGGATATATTTTATAAAACAGTAGTCATATACATAAACTCGTAATTATTTTCGGTTTACTGCTTTATAAAAGATTCGTTGATAGTCGTGTTAATCTCATTTAATGAGGAAAGCAGAAGATTTAAATAAATTTTATGTATATGTTTATACATTTAACGCATACATACATTTGCTTATTTATATATTTAAACATTTGTATATATGACACACTTAAACCTTTAGCAAAAAGATAAATGTATAATTTAAATATAGGCCTTTTATATTATTTCTAGTCATTTTCAAGCACTTATCTTCTATTTTATCTTTTCATATTGTAGTCATAAAATAATAAATATTCTATACCACTTTCTAATAGTATTTAATAATAAATAAGATATAATAATTTTTTATTAAAAACATATAAAATTAGTATTACAAAAAATTCTGATATATTGTTACAATAATTTATCTTCTCAAGTTATAGTAATAAAAATATAAATACTATATTCTACTTTCAAATAGCATTTAATCATATTTTTTTACAAGTGTAATGTTTGATTTTTTTTAATGTACAATATCTACTATACCTTCACTTATATAAAAAAGTATGACTATTAATTACATTTCTTTTAATTTTTTTATTTAGTTACGTACATTTTGCTCCATATCATTTTCATATGTATATTCATTTCTCTCAATGTTTGATTAAATTGAATTGTAAATTTTATAAAAAAAATATTAAATCTTTTACCTACATAAAAATACAAATTAATAATATCACAAAATATTATTTTTTATTTATTTACTAAAGAAAATATTTAGAGCGTTACATTGTTGATGAATGTTATTGCTGTCAAAGTACACGTCAGTTTATAAATAAAGTGAACAATAAATAATTATACAACATTTTTTCAACATTTTATGATGTTAGGGTGATAGTTCATTTGTGTGAAAGTGAATTCGCTACTGTACCAAAAAAATATTTTATGAACTTGTTAAATACACACATAAATATTGGTTATTTAAGAAAAGAATATTTTTCGATATAACCTGCATTAATATTTATTTCATTCTTTTTTAATTTCATACTGAAATTATATTTAAAGTTTCATCATTGCTTTATTGTACGAAAAGTTTTACAATTAAAAAATGTTTTATTTTATACTTGTACAGAAAAATTATACAAATTATACATTTATATTTTTGGAAAAAAGCTACAACAGTCTCATATTCCATTAGAGAATAATATTACATTTTAGTTCTACATCTTTACATATTCCATTAAATATCTTTTCCCATTGAACTTTATTTCTCTAAATATTTAACATGATTTTAGACCTGCATTCAACTACTTCAGCACATGTTTAAAGACTAAACGTTCTTTGATAGTTGCATCTACACCTTCGAGAATTATTATTAAATTATGTAAATTACACATTCGAACCAGCCATAAAAGCACTTGAACTAAACGTCTGTACAAGTGACTTTTTACACGTTTTTCGAGAATAAAAGAACCTTAGATATTTTTCGTACAAAAAGGAATATAAAATCCATATTATTCTACTATACTGAATCTTTTATAACTGTAGTCATTTCATTTTTCTTTCATATTCGTCTGTGTTGCAATTTGTACTCTTGTTGCTCTTACGATTATGTGCCAATGCTTATTGAATGAATACAAGTATTTGTAATAGCAATCACGAGTGAAATAATAATTTTCTATTGTGTATTATTAAATGAATATTATATCGTTCCATAACTATATTTATCTATAACCTTACCACTTCTAAATTATAAAAAAAATGTATTCAAATTCGATAGTGGTATTCATATAATGTACATATATTTCGATTATTGATATTGTACTTTATGACTTCAATAAATAATTCATGAATTGACACCAGTTTTATTTGATATTGTTGCATTAATATACATAAATAACTGTCTAACCGCCATGTATGTATGTTAATTAGGTTAGTTCTTGACCTTGGGCCAGTTTGCAAAAACTATTGGAAATTGTGTGGTTCTGTTATATTTATATGTGTTTGTATGTATATTTATATATCCACCTAACTGTATTAGTTAAAATGTTAAAATAATGATAACTAGAATGTTTCTCGACTGTGACAGTGTTTTTTAATGTTCTTTTAATATTTCTAATTTACATTTACGTGCGTCGAACAAAATGTTAAAAACACACGCACACAAATAAAATATATTTTATATTTATACCACGTGTAATACGTCGTTAACGAAAATACAATTATTTCTTTTTACGAGACCTAAAAGATATCGTTCATTACATTTTAATCGATTTACTTCTCACTCAGTAAATTATATTTATTACAATTCTACATCCATAGGAAATTTATGTAAATTTAACTATGCAATAAAATTATTTATTAATGTATTTATGTGTATATAAACATTTATAATATATTTTATTTTTAAAATATAACTTCTTGCTGAAAAATAGAAAACGTATCTTTTAAATTATACCATCAAATAATAATTTAAATAATTAAAACTTAAGTTTTATGTGTAAATAATTTTTTTTTACTCTCAAAGCCAACGAAACATTTTATTTAAATATCTGCTGGATTAAATCCTTTCAAATTTTTAAAAATAGTTGTTTAATGAAACATCTACATACGAAAATTATTACAATTGTAATTAAAAAAATTAATCTCTTTATTGTATATGTATTCAACATTTCCATTTTATTTGAATAGCAATAAATTCGTATAATGTATTTTGATAATTATCTTTCATGAAATTTCCATGTAACACCTTTTAATTAATTAATTAAATGTTCACCTTATTGTCTTTATTTTATAGCAATTTAATTAAATTATATAATCTATAATAGTCACTGTACTCTTCAGTAAATTCTTCACTTAGTTTTATCCAACTATCAATCAATATTGCTATATTTAAAATTAATTACAATTTTTAATTTATATTTTTATTTATTTCTGTCGTTTGTAATAATATTCTGTTTTCTTGCTATTGTCGTATTCATTTGCTATCTTATGCAATTGATTTTGATTCAAAATATATCCTTAAATATATATGTATATACTATCTTAGGCTTAAAAATACAGTCCAAGTATAGGGTAAGAAAATTAATTCAAATAAAATATAATTAAATTGTACAAACTTCATCTCTAGAGGTTCAGTTCTGCATTAATAGATAAAGATAACATTTATTGAAAACACCCCTACATCATAAAATTGAATATTTCTCTCTGTTCGAATAAAAAGTTATTCCTGTTTTTACTTATCATATTGAAATATGGATTTAAATTACGTTAAAAATGTTAAAAAAAAATTATTTCAAATACTCGTTTTGAACATCATTTGATTGTATTTTCAAAAAAAATTAATGGAATGTATGAGGATTGCCAATAATGTATATGATATAATAGCATGAATTCATGTAACTACTGTTTCAGATAAAAAAAAACCCCTAAAAACATCGCTGAAAGATAAATAACACATTAATGTTGATAATCATTAAAAAAAATGTGAATTCTTTAACATTTATATTTAGTGCATCGTTACATGTTTTTATCAACGTTACAATTAGTGCAACAGTTCGAAGGTTGTACGAAATCGTAACACATACACAAAAAAGAAGCAACATGAATTCGCAATTATATCAAGAAAAGCGGTTATGTATGTACATTGTGTAGTAGGGTTTCGTGGATAGCGCCAACGTCATTTAAAATAAATGTTTCTGTGTCTGGTATGTAGACATTTCATAGACGAGCACAACACATGCAAACAACAAGGGTGGATTCTGTTGGGCAACGTAACAACGAAACCCTCCCTTTATATCTGTTAGCCAGACAAACAGGGTGTGTGTATGCGTGTGTATTATTCATACAGTCGTGACATGCATGTTTGTTTTTGTGACAGTGGCGGAACATAAACTTTGTAAATACACAAATTGTGTACTTATTAATATAAGATAATAGAACATTATAATTAATTTCTTTTATGTTATGTAGAATATTATGTAGAATTGTATGGTTTAATGTTGATTTTATTAAATTAAGGAAATTTAGTCATTCGTTTAAAATGATTATCTTTATTATCACTACTTTTTCATGTCCAGAATATGTCATTAGCAAATTTATTTCATCATCAATTTTTTATAACTAGTTTCATCTTAGTTATTAATCATATAATCAACATTATTTCTTTAATATATTATTAAATTATATATATATATATATATATATATATATATATATATATATATATATATATATATATATGAGTGTGTGTATGAATATAAAATATT
The DNA here is from genome assembly GCA_029203775.1 of Neoneuromus ignobilis. Taxonomy (NCBI): domain Eukaryota; kingdom Metazoa; phylum Arthropoda; class Insecta; order Megaloptera; family Corydalidae; genus Neoneuromus; species Neoneuromus ignobilis. The sequence continues at coordinate 16,519,126 of CP092095.1, forward strand.
TTGTATGTTCATTAAACCATTACATGAAATAAAATAAATATTTATGTATAATATTTTGTTTAATAATTAAAAAAATAATTATATTGTGTAGTAGTAAAAAACTACGACTTATTTATTAGACATACAGAAAATAAATACTAATGAAATATTAAGAATATGGTGTAAATTAACAAAATGTTCTAAAAATATCGAAATTATAACCTATAAGAAATATCGAACTCTGAAATACAATAAAAATTTAAAATTGTATTATATGGCAAACAAATTGGTACTATTATATCTATGCAACACTTGAAAGAATTTACAAATATTCTATTAATTCAGTTTTGTCTAGAAAACAGAAAATTAGGTATATTTAAGTAAAGAATGTTAGAACTGTCATTAATTAGAAAGTATTACAAGACAGGTATGGAAATTGGGTGTGTAATCGCAATATTAGATGCTGTAAACATTGCTTTATATATATATATATATATATATATATATATATATATATATATATATATATATATATATATATAGTATATAAATGGCCGTCCAAATGTGACACCTAGATTTGTGTTTTATTAAAAAGAAACATATGTATAATTTCTTTTCAATAATAACACAAATGTAGGTGTCACATTTGAATGATCATATATTTATGTACATATGCTTTAATCACAAATAAATAGTCATTATATGGAACATTCAAATTTATATTTTTGTAGTTTTACACAATAATCCAAATAAAAATGATACAAAAGTAAACCTGTTATTGAAAAAAATAGCTTTAAATAATCACTTGTAGCTGTAGTTTTTTTATCTTTCTTATATATATATATATATATATATATATATATATATATATATATATATATATATATATATATAATATTTTGCAATCCAATTATAATTGTATTGGTACCGTGTTAAATTTTTTTTTCATTTTGTCACGATTTCTAATTAAGCTTATAGTGTATATCAAATTATTCTGGATAGAAATTGTTAATTGTTTATATTATAAATATAGTATTATTATTAAAAAATGTTTATGTGTAGACAATGATTTTTAGTTCTCTGTAATTCATCTAATGACATTTATAAACATCCGAAAAATCCCAATAATAAGCACGTCTAAACAGTTCTTCGAGCGTGACAGATTTTGTACGATTTCTGTAATGGAAATAGTAAAAACCCAAGTGTTGTTCACTCATAGAATCTTAATGAAGATATTACACGTATTTTTTGCGACATTATTTGAAAGTACTTGTCATAACTACTTCAAATATTAAGTACACGAATTAATATTCATTAATATTTAAAACTTAAGGTAACGGATTTAATCAGTACAATTGTTTTTTTAACTGAATTTACATTTAATAAATATTAAGTACACCGGTAATAGTTGATTTTAAATTTATAACTAAATTCATTTGTATAGTTTTCTGTTCAGTGTAAAGCGAAATGAAATATTAATGATATTCGTATTTTTTGATTATTTTTTTATTTTATATCTGGAATATTAACTGTAATCTTTAGATGTTTTTATTTATATTATTCTATTTATAAATTTGTTTCAAATACAACTCATATAAAAATTATAACTAGAATTGAAACAAGAACTTGTTAGTTAATCTATTCCTAAAAAAAATATTTTTTATTGTTTTATCAGAAGCAAATCTGTTTTCTACTTTTTATTCTTCTCAAACTTATAATGTAAGCAAAATGAATATATGTAATATATTCAGTGTGTGTTTGAAATATTTTTTCGTCGCATTTTTAATGAATATTTAATTTTTTTAAGACTGATGTTGATACTAAAACATTGGTCGTTAGTTTTTTCTTATATAGGCTTAGTTCTAATTATGTTTAGTTTAAATCTATACATCAATACATACGTTATATATATATATATATATATATATATATATATATATATATATATATATGCATGTATATTTAGCCATCATAGCTGTCTAACATTAAATTTTGTGTAAGATAGTAAACATGAAATGCACGCATACGTATGTAAGTATTAAATCAGTGTTATTTGATGATATTATATTATTATGAGATTTATGTCTTCATATCTAAAGCTCTAGTTTACAGTTTGTACGAAACCACTACTCCGTTAATTACGTCTTACGAGATCTTCATGGAAATTTTGTTTGGATTTGAGTTATGTATTTTAAACATGAAAGACAGACACAAACATGAAATTTGTTTGTATGGACCTACAGCTGGAATAATTCCGTACATTTATATTTTATGAGAAAGGGAAAATAAAAGTTAATAAGTAGGAAACATATGTATTTTTTTTACATTTATGTATTTATTTATTTTTTAATTCGATTTACTTTAAAGTAAATTAGAAACTAAATATCTATAACGTTTATCCCTATTCAAATATGTAAATGGATAACGTACATATATATATATATATATATATATATATATATATATATATATATATATATATATAGAGAGAGAGAGAGAGAGAGAGAGAGAGAGTGAGAGAGAGGGGGGGACTAAATTAAATAATGAATTTTTCAACCGACTACTTTCATTTGAATTAAATGAAATTATATATTTAAAAAAGGATTATCTTTTTAATTTAATTCGAAAATATTTTAACAATTAAAACGAATTTATTTATATATATATATATATATATATATATATATATATCAACATTTTCGTTTCAAAATTCACTATGGCTTTTATTTCAGTGGAATTTTATTTCGTTCAGTTGTCATCGTAAATATCAAGTAAACATATCTAATATGATATCATCCAAAAACCTACACGCAAAACCACAAAAGATATGACGACATATTAACAATTACATTCCGGATTTTCCTATTCTGTTTGTTATTTCATATGCATATTCCTACATATTAAATACTAACATATGATAATTTATGTGTCAAGAAAAAATACTTTGATTTTTACATAAAATTATCTATACAGTTATATATATATATATATATTAAAAATGAAAATATATAAGTTATATTTTTATGTTGTTAACATACGTGTTACAATATTAACTAAAATTTTAATTAATGTTATATAATAAATACAACAGGATATAAAACAATTTATAGACTTGTAAATGCGAATAGAATAAAGCCAATAACTCTATCAACAGTATTTTTTGTAATTAAATTCTTGCCAATTTCTAGCCTTGAACTTGTTTTAAACCTTCAAATAAAAATGAATATGTATCTAGGTACAATCCAATAACTCACTGTTTGTCTAAAATATGTTAGACACGTTTGTATTACTTTCGGACACTAGTTTAAATACATTTAAATGGAATTTTTACCATGTTCATAAAATAACAAATAATTTGCAATATATATATATATATATATATATATATATATATATATATATATATATATATATATATATATATACACATACACATACACACACACACATAATTGTTTTCTCATTAATATCACTAGTTTATTTGCTTTTGTATTCTTTTATCTTGTGTAATGATATAATTAAAACTTGTGGTATAAATATTTATATATCTGAGAAATACAATAACTTTTATTTATTTTAACAGAAATGTAATATTTTTTTATAGAATTGTATTATATTTCATTCTTTTTCCATAATATAATTATTTAATGTTTGTACGTAAAATATTTGGAATATATAAAAAAAATCACTTAATTTTTATTTTACAAAATTTTTTTTAGAATTAATAATGTATATTGAGTATGACATTCTGAATAAACAAACGTATTTTCTAGCTTTTAAATGTTATTAATTTTTTTGTTAAGTAATATCATTAAGTGTTACTTTAGGTTTATATTGGAAAAAATTCCTCTGATAAGTTTTTGTAATTACAATGAATTAATAGGAGTACGGTATAATTAATTAAAGATTGTTTCTAAATTGTAACTCCTTCCACCTATCCTAAACAGGAGTACTTTTATATTTTCATTATTAAATCATTCTTTATATTTTCTGTTTCTTTAATTTTTTCAAATTATTGAGGAAAATAAAAAAAAACTTTATTTTTTAATCTTATTTGTTTTTTATATATATACTTGTATTATTATTATTCATATTTATTATAATAACATATTAAAAATAACAATTTCATAAAATTTTCTAAATATATAATGATCTGTTTTATTGTTTCAGGTAAGCTTCCTATATTTCATTTTCGATTTACAAATATGGTAAGTTATTTTTACATTGTAAGATCTATACGTATATATTTTTAAAAAAATAATAATAAACTTTAATTGATAATAATTTCATATTGAATAAATTCTTAATAGTTTTTTTTTTAATTTGGTATTTTTCAAACATTAGTTTATTATACAAATCATTTTCAAAGTCTTCAGCTTCCTGTACAATTATTTTAGGGCAACCTGACACATGCATTGGCTTCAATACACAAGTTAGTGCATAAACCAGTAACAATTAAATTTTGAATTCGAGCTATTTTACCCCTCCGTCACTGCCACATTCACCCTCTGTAAAAAAAATTCGTTAGAGAAAGATCATAAAAACAGTAACTCAATCCGCTTATAGCGTAGCGTCATAAAAATTAACTTTTATACGAGATGAATGTATGATACTTAAACATTGTACACGTTTAATGTACATATAAACATTTTAACTCTTCAAATCAGCATGGAAAGATGTGAAAGCTTTAAAATTGAATGGAATAAAAATTAATCTACAACATGATTAACATCGTACTTGCTTTTTTGTGGATTAGTGTTTTTTTTATCTATTTATATTTTTGGTTCCAACGAATCTAAACATCAAAGTGAATATACATGTGAGTGATTTTATTTAAAATTAATTGCTGTTCCTCTATTCGTATCGATTATTAGTGGATGCTTTTATGTAACTTTGATTTGAAAATAAATGATATTTACATAACACTAAACTCTTTTTCCAAGCTTTGTTATTAACATATTTAACACGTTATGGAAATCACCATAAATGATGATATATTACGGTTGTTTTCAACTTTATATTTTACGATCATTTAAAAATTCATAACAGCATTTTTCTGCCTGTTAAAAATATCCTAAACCACATATATGCGATGCCGAAAGAGTTTTTTTTTCGCAGAATCATAAAACCGTACATAAAATTTCATAAAATGTAACAATTTTAAATTCATCTCTACTTCCTGAAAATAATATGATTTGTAACAAAACAAAATATTTGACAAATTTGACATTTTGTTAATATTAAATATATATTTTAAATTATTTATATAGAATTTAAAAATTAATGAGTACTTTTTCTGCATATTTCATTTACTACAAAAAAGTTATAAAAAAAAGTATTGTAACCTCTTCATTCATAAACAAATTGTATAACAAAAAATATTCATTTTTATGATATATATATATATTATGATTTTGAAATTTATTATTTTTTATAATAATAATAATACATTATTAAATACAATAAAATTAAATAATTCTTTTCCATGGTATAAAAACTAATCTGTTAATTAAATAACTTTAAAAGAATCGTATTTATATTTTATTTCTCTCGTTTATAATAAAACTATCTACACGTACCTATGTATAAATGATATTTATTATTTTAATTGTTTTTTATAATTTCATTTTATTTTTTTTAACATAAAATAACAATAAAATATAAACACTTTTGTTGAGTTCATTTCACAAAAATTCTAACAATACCACAATTTTATCTTAGTTTACATATTATTATATTTATATGACGCATTTATTTTGTGTTTATATATATTTATATATATATATATATATATATATATATATATATATATGCATTTATATAAAGAGTTATATTAATTTTTTTAAATTAAAAACAATAGTCAATATAGTTTTATTTTCTCTCATTTTTTAAATAAAATGTTTATTATACACACTAACATATACATAATAATGAATACAAAGTTTTGAATTTTTTTACTGTCGTTTCCGATTGTTCATCTGAAATTTAATACAGAAACCATTTGTAGAACTAAATACTGAATCATTGATATACATTTATTATTAAACATATTAAATATTAAACGAATGTTCTAAAAATGTATTATTCAGTATTTCAGTGAACCTCGACCGCTTGTAATTTAAAAAATGGCATGTTTTTTTAGAAATATAATCATTTATGTTTCTACTGTGCACATGTATTTATTCCTAATACTCTTTCTTATTTTAGAATTTGTGAATTCAATTTCATGCTCATAGTCTTTATCCTATTTTTTCTGGTCGTGTTCGTGGCTAAATAGTTATTTTTTATTAAGTCTCACTCGTTTCATTCTCAGCACTAACGAAATAATTCATTGTATAGATATTGCATTTTATAGAAATTGATAATAGCTTATGAAATCATATCTTATAAATAAAAAAGAATTTATATATAAAAAGTTATTTCGAATACAATACACAAGTTATTTAATACTATATCCACTATTTCGTTCGATGAGTTTAATCATCATTTTGAAAACTAGATATTTTTGTTCTTCTAAATATTATACGTTTATTAAAATAAAAAAAACATTTATAAATTAAATAAGAAATATTTTATTTAAACTGAACTAACACATGAATTCTGTTTAAATTACATTCCTCAGTTTTACCTCAGTGTTAATTTAATTCATGCTGAGATATTGTGGTAAATATACTAAACTTTAAAGGGCAAAAAACATTTAAAAATTAAATAAAACTCGTAACAATGACTCTTTAGAAATCAATAAATCAAACAAGGAAAAATGAAAAATTATATCATGTGAACTTTTTTGTAATTTTGTTGAGATGTGTTAAAATAATTATATATATATATATATATATATATATATATATATATATATATATATGTATATGTATATGTATATATAAATATATAACTAGAGAACTCAATTTTTATTGGGTATTTGAAACGAGTTTATTTTTTTTTAAAAAAAAATAAGCTTTGTAACTTTCATTCAAGTTCTTAAAAAATTCGTTTATTGTTCCATAAAAACCAAAAATCTATTTTTGAGTATTGACTATATTTAAGTAATACATTATTTTTCAATTAATATAAAAACGTGTTAAGTATAAAATACTATTTCGTTAAAATAGTACCTCTGTGAAATAATTTCTTAACTTATACTTATATCTCAAAATAATTTCGATTTACATTATATACAGAATTATGTGTATATGTATTTGTGTTTATATATATATATATATATATATATATATATATATATATATATATATATACATATACACACACAGTATTTAAAAAGTTTAACAAAAAGCAGTTTGAATTAAAAACTGGGAATAATGACTCTTTTGAGGTCACTATATCAAAACAGAAAAAATGAAAGAAATTATTTTATGTTGAAATGTATTAAACTAATTTCATGTTTTTTATAAATTTCAACATATATATATATATATATATATATATATATATATATATATATATATATATATATGCGTTAGTGTTTGTTCTCTGGCACACATGCGAGGAAAGTTTAATTAGTTTTCCGTAAAATTTCTACCATATTTCATTTCCATGTCCGTTCAATCATCGTATCGTAGACAGTTTTCCCATAAGAAGTTTTTCACATTCCAACAAGATAAATGTAACAGTACATTTTATATAAATGAAAATATTTTTAAAAAAAGATTTCCGTTACATTACTATACATACATATATCTATTTGAAGAAAAAAAATACGGTATATTTATAAAAGATAACATATAAACTTCAATTTAAATTTATCTCGACAAGAAATAATAATGTGCATTGTATGTTACACATAGAAGAATTTCTTCATATCATTCGTTTAGAATTATCTTTATTGCTATGCACGTTTCGTCCTACTCTTCTATAGCTAAGAGCTATATACTATAAGTAGAACAAAACTATCGACGATCAACTTCTACAAACGTGTGTAAATGTGTAATTCTTTTTTTCCCGTAACGAACAACCTTGCATTTCGATACACCATATATATTTTATACTTGAACTACTTCCTGTTATCGTCCAATCAGAACCGATATTTTTTTTCATACTGATTATGTTTTACATGCTAGTGTAGGAAGAAGATTACTGTACAGTAATTATAATAACAATAGTTCATTATTGTAATTTTTTAATAACATTGTTTGGTTAGTATTTAGCGTAAAGGCGTCGTAAACGGAGGTGTGTGTAGAACAAAAAAAAATAACAACTTAATATGGTCATCTTCATTAAACTTCGTTTCGAACTCTGTTTCATTTTATTAAGAATTTCGCGTACGTTTCTTTTTTATTTTACCTGACAATCGATCGTGACTTGTACAAATATCTGATTTAATCTCATACTTTTTAAATCTAGAGTTGTGGGCCAAGAATGTATGATATCTTTTTTATTGTCATTAATTTTATTCGAAATGTTTATACCTTGTATAGCATCCATAATCATATAAATGATTTGTCGTATTTTGTATAAATTAAAACAGTTTTAAATATAGTTTTTTTTATTTATGTCTAAATTTCTTGCAAAACAAATTTACATTTATAAATCGCACTATTTTGATTGTACAAATTACTCCAATTTCATATTTTTTTCGACGAATTTGTAATTAGAGAATTACAACATTTTTGTATAGGTATTTTTTTATAAATATGTATTATTATATAGGATCATCTAAATGTGACGCCTAGATTTGTGTTTTATTAAAAACAAACTGTACACATGTTCCTTTTTAATAAAAACCAAATCTAGACGTCACATTTGGATGATTATCTTTTTATAAGAGCAGTTTACGATAATAGATGATGTCATCAATTTCTAGAAAAGTATATTATTAAATTACTTAATAAAACACATTAATCTAATAGTACTATTTTTTACTTTTTCATGCGTTATTCTTGATATATGATTATTGACATTGATAAAAGTTATTATTAAAAGAGACAAGATCAACACAAGTAAAGATGTTTCTGATAAAGTGCTTAACTTAAAAAGAGTTGCATGTCCCTTTTGATTGACCCTTCAAAGCCAAACTGTCAGTTCCTTTTTAGAACCACATCGATCATCACTGTTGACATTTATTTTCAATCCTAGCTTTCAAGCTGATTTAGAGCTTTTTAGCTTGCCATTTTCTGAATTGAATCAACGTGTCAAATTCATTTTTAAAAAAGACATCATCCAAAACGAAACGTACAAATACTAAGTGTTGAAAGTTTTTAAAGATTTCTTATTTCAAATGGAATGTTTCTTGATTATTTTTTTACCACTTCTTGAATATATATATATATATATATATATATATATATATATATATATATATATATACTATATATCTCAATATTACTAAATCTCAATATAACAAATGCATTGTGTAAAAATAATGAAAATTTCACTTAAAAATGCACTCTTAATAATATTTTATTTTTCTCAAATTAGTAAAAAATTAAATTTATATTTTAAATAATTATGTATTTATTATTTTATATTAAATTAATTGTTATATAAAAAATGAAATTTATAGAAGTTAGTCTTTGTGGAGTATGTCTAATTACTTATACTTATGTGTGTGTATGTATACATTAACCTCACATTATTATTATATAATGCTAATAATAAAACTTAAATAAAAATATAATTGATTTTTTATAATATAATTGTGCACTTTATAAATGTGTTTTATTCACATACAATCTTTTTTATTATTCAAACACTTGAAGGATAACATCTAATGCTATAAACTAATTAAAAATAAATAATGAATGATTTATGTGAGTGTATGTATGTGTGTTGGTGTATATATATAATCAGTATGTTTATAAATACATAATTGTTCATGTGGAATAAGTAATTTGCTAGATATGAAATAAATTCTTGTTAACGCACATCCATTCATACGTTCAATTGATCATGATTCACTTTTATATATTTTACTAAATTATATTTTCTGTTCACGTTCTGTTTATCTACCGACACGTCAACATATGACGCGAAGCCATCGACGAAACGTTTAGTGTAACTGTATTGTAGTTCGCAAGTTTTTAGGTAGTTATTACCTTCAAATGCACGGCAGTAGTTGGCCAGCTGTTCGCCAGTGTGGAGTAGTTTTCGAATCTCTTGTGAATTTAACGCACACGCATATTTTTATTCATACAAATGCCGCCGCGTCCATACAAACCACTTCGATGTGTAATAACAAATGTTTGATAAACAATCGTTACAAATATGTGAATAACTTGATTGCTATTTTGTGTATTATTGTTTCGGTTCTTTAACATTATTTATTTTCAAATCAGTTTATTGTTTCTTCAGTGCTTCTTGTTTTGGAAATTGTGAAGTTATGTGTTTTGTGTTGTTTTGCTTGTGGTTTTAGTCAACGATACCATTTCATAATATATAATTGAATTATTTATGGTTTGTTATAATAATATTCATATGTGTAATTTAATAACCACATTTATAATTTTCACGTTTGGATTCATTTATACAAAATACGAACAAATATCCTTTAAATTAACAAGTAAACAAATATTCGTGATAGGTTTAAATTCATACCCAAAATTGTTCTTCAAATATTTACATACTTATATATATATATATATATATATATATATATATATATATATATATATATATATATAAATTGAAAATATCTTTCAAACCCTGATAATTAATTATCCATCAACAGGAAACTCAGTTAGGACTATAATCTTATCAATTATATTAAATTATTAGACTATGTATGATAAATAACAAAATTAAATTATTATTTACATCCTTGTATGTAAACATATAAAACAGATCATGTGGTTACTTTTAAAAGATAGGTAATATAACTGTTAAAGTAAGTCCACGTGCGTGAGTGTGTATACACACACTCACACTACACCATTTTAAGTCAGCTTTGTTTAATGGCAATAACAATTGATTTAATTTTGACCTTTAAAAGAAATTTCTATATTTCAAATTTCGTTTTGGCAAAAAATTTTTCTTATTTCTCCTACATTCTGAATTAAAGAATATATTTTATATTTGTTATTTCTATGTATAAATTTATTTAGAATTTTGATTTTATTAAACAATATAATACTTTATGGTTGGAATTTTTTACAACTTGAATGGATGTCATTGGTAATTAATTCGACTATATATACATTTGATAAAAAGTTACATTTGTTTATATATATCTGTGAACTTAAACACATCATTTTGCTTCAATTTCAAATAAAATGAACTTTATTAAACCCTAATAAAAATAAATAAATATATAAATATTCACATATTTCGATGAGTTATAAATAGTATTGAAAGGTGGTTACATTTATTTATATATTTAAATAATGTTGTAAATTCTCTTCATTTAAACACTTGTAGTGAATAAAAAATATGGATTAATTTTTTTATTTATCCAAGTTCTAGTAGTAGGGTACTTTTATAAGCTGCATTTATCTCCTTAAAATTGGTGTATTTTATTGTTGTATGTGGAAAGAAAAATCAGTTTCTCTTTATCATTGTGTATATAACTTGTAAAAAACTCAGAAATATTAAAATATCCATACAAAATAGTCTATTGACTTTTAGAAATGAGTTTTTCTCATTTCCTCTTTAGTTAATTAAACTTAGAAAGCAATATACATATAATATTTTTTTCCTTCACTAACAGTAAAAATAATTATAAAATTTTAATGGACCTTTATTCAAACGAAATATTTGTATCAGCATTGTAATTTATTTATGTTTATATATATATATATATATATATATATATATATATATATATATATATATTATGTATATAAATATGAGATTTATAAGTTACAGCTTACATCGTTTCTGAATTAGTGTAGACCAATAATGATTTAGAAAACAATACATTTTTTATGTTTTTTATTCAAATATTGAATATTTGAAATATAAATCGAATCTTTACAATAGTAAATTATACCCCAGTCTTCACTATATTCAATACAGTTGAAAAATCGATAAAAGCCTAGCTTTAGTTACTTGTAATAACACCCCTAAATAGTATTTATCGTTCTTTTTCCCTCTATTCTACTTACATCGGGTGCATACACACAGATACACATATATGTGTAAATATATATATATATATATATACATATATATATATATATATATATATATGATTAAATTTTTATTAAAAAATATTAAACAAGTATTTATTAAATGCTCATATTATCAATGATCTGTTGTATATATTCAAATCATATTTACATTCATTTATAATTGACTTTATACATCATATTAAAGTGGACAAAATTATATAGAGAATAATTGCATTAAAATGACTTCTAAAAAAAGCACAAAGTTGAAAACATTGAAACAACAAAGTCGAAAATCAAATTAACAATTTAAATATCTAATGATATTCAAAGTACGATATAAGACACATCTGTCGATTTAAATAATTCATTGCCAGCAGAAGAACCTTGCAAAAGAAGTCGAGTGGGCACGACGAAAAAAAAACTGTATTCGCAATGAAGTATGTACATGGTGATAATAAGTTACACATTTCGTCATTTATATAGAAATCGAGGTGAACTTTTTCTTATTATTTTATTTGAAAGAAAAATCACGTATGACAATGTCAACTGCCATTTAGTGATGTCGGTGCGTGTCACGTTTCATAAAATTTCGCTTGCGCGTGCGGTGTTCGCAACGCACGCACTTTATTGCTCGCGGTATCGACACCACACGCCAATCAGCTTGTAACGAACCCGTGCTACACGTTTTTTTAGTTGTTTCTTTTCGATAACGAGACGTGACTAGATCGAGATGAAGATGCTGCGAATAAGAGAAAACGGGAGAGAAAAAACAACTTAAATAACAATAGATTTCGTCAGTTTGTGACGCGCTTTTTATTTTCGATATTGATTTTTGGCATTGCTTGGATTCGTTAATATAATTTAGGAAACCCGTATATTTAAATTGAATAACTTATTCTTTAATCTACGAATGCTTTCTATGGAAACACGATTGATTTTAGTATTTTTTCTGTTTATTTCATCGAATGACTATTTCATTGATATATTACAAAATAATAATCTATTTTCATCAAAATAATTATAAAAATATATCAGTCGTATCTTACTTATTACACCTATTTTCATATATAGACAACAGTGAACTTTTCTTAGGTTTTTTTTAAGTTACTCTCTGAAAATATATTGATATCATTTACCAGATTTATTAATAGAAGAGTATTATATCTTGCATTTTTTGAATATTCCAATATCATCATCAATTTGTTTTTCATAAAACAAACATCTTTTTCCATATTTTTTTTACTGTAAAAATAAAAAAAAGTAAATTCCCTTTTTAATTGCCTTTCAGCTATTATAATTACCGAGTCATCCTTATCTACTTCATTCACGATTTAACTTCACATTGTATGCGGACAACACGTCTCGATGATGATCTTTCGCACTGTAGTAATAGTATGTCGTCGAGACTTTGTCCGCATACAATGTGTTAACAGATTAACAATTATTTTCAAATTAAAACTTTTATAAAAATTTATTCGTTTTCGTTTGGAATTTCTTCGATTTCCATTGCTCCCTCCGATGGTGACTGAGTAGGTATAAACGATACAATTAGTTTTTGATAAGTAAAATTTTTTGCGCAATAGACTTTACCATCTTAAAGCCTGTAAAAACATTTTTTTTAATTACTATTATATTACTGTTGTATAATATATAGTATACAATTAGATCAATGTTTTAAAATTAAACAATTAAAGGAAATACTCACAAATAATATCTACCTGCAATAAATAGCATCTATTTAGATACTATTTATAGATAATTGATAATTTTATAACACCACATAAAATTCAATAAATCTTCAAAATGACACCTGAGAATAAAGAATTCATAGTTATTGTGAGAAATTGTTACAAATAAAACAATAGATAACATCAAAACTGTAATAGGTTTCGATAATTTTTAAATACCATGTGTTTTAATTGTATTTCTTTTATTTGATAAATAGATCAAATGTATATACCATAACGTTATAAAATACTATATTTATGTTTTGTATACATGTACATAACCTCATTTTCACGTTGATTTGATAATTTTTTAAATACCACATGGATGTAATTTAGTATTATTTAGCTTATTATTATAATATGAGATTATATAAATTAATATACTTACTAAAAATATCAATGTAATTACATTAAATAACACTCTTATTTAAACACAATTCACGTAATGACGCGCTCAGCTATTTACTTAGCTTAACTTATAAAAGCGACGCGCATACGGCTTCATACGTCTTTCTCTGTCTATAAGCATCTTATGGAAATTCAAATAAAATTTATTGATCTAAAGTATATATTATATATATATACATAAATTTTACAGTAAATGAGATAATAAGTCGATGAGGTCTGTTATCTGTTAAGATATTTTACCAGTATCCAGTGAAGGTAGGTGTTTGTGTTTTGATATAGACCAAGGAAATATTTTCAAAATATTTTCAAAAAACGCGGTAATGGTGTGGTGCATCAAGGGTTCCGCATCCGAAAAAGAGACAATAGCAGTTCCGCCTCCGAAAAATGCGACAAGAGAAGTTTCACTTCAAAAATAAATTCCCTTTTTAATTGCCTTTCAACTATTATAATTACCGAGTCATCCTTATCTACTTCATTCACGATTTAACTTCCTGTTGGAAGTTGTATATTCTACATTGTATAGATTAACATTGAACTATAGAAGCTTTAGTCTAATAGTCTATTTTTTATAAAAGAAAAATACCGTTTGTAAATGACATGATGTTGATGTTCTATAAAATAACAAAAACATCTTGAGTTGTAAGAGAATATTTTCTTAGATTTTTTTTATATTTTTAATTAGTCGGCTGTTTATATGTTTTAATATAATTTTTTTTCCACAAAATTTGAATATAGTTGTAAATATATTTGTTCATGAATTTATTTATTTTTTTAATAACTTATTTATTTAGATAATATTGTATTTAAAAAGTAATTTTTCTTAAATATTTTTTCTTTGCATATATCTTCTATTTATTTAATAATTTCACTTCAGACTTTGTTATTTGCGTTGTAAAGAAAATATTTTTAATATATTTCACGTGACAGAAAATATATTAGTATTATTTTTATAACTTTTTAATTATTTTTTTCTAACAAAATTTAAATTAATCTTCAAAATTATAAACATAAAACTCATACTTTTATTTAATTATATATGTATATAAATTATAATTTCGAATTGATTATGATTATAATTTTTACAGTTTTAAATTTCACGGATAAAATATACTGCTTTGTTAAATTTTCATAACTGTTAAACTAATTGGATATTACTAAGTAATAATTGTACAGCAAATACATATGTACCGTATTTTTTATATTATAGAAAAACCTTTTTTATTAAATAAAAAATATAATTAACGAACTGAAAATAATTTATTTTTAGTATTTTTTTTCTTAAATTTGCTACTATAAATAGAAAACTAAAAATAAAATATTTTAAAATGTTACAGCTGGAAATAGAATTTCATTGAAAATTTAAGAGGCTGTGTCAGTAAAAATGACATTTCCTAAGCTTTGATTATTAATCTACTCTCATATGTTTGCTTCATGCATATGTGTGTATGTGTGTATGTGTATATATATATGTATAGATATATATATATATATATATATATATATATATATATATATATATATGTGTGTGTGTGTGCGTGTTAGTGTCACGTATTCTTGTATGTGTTTCTGTATATATGTTAGTTTTTTCCTATCTGCTATCTTCAGAAGGCTTGGAGATTCTATTTCGAGACATAAAATAGAACGTCAGTGTGAAGTGAAAGACTAACGAATGCAACAGTTGATGAAAAAATTGAATAAATAACAACGCTATTCTCAAAAAGAGGCAAGTTATTATAATTCAAGAATTTTATTTTAAACAAAACTTGCTATTTTATTTGAAACTTACATTAGTTCATATATACATGACAAACATAGGTTGAACAATCCTGATAGTGAAAATAAGTAAATATTTTTGTACAGACATATTAAAAAAACCAAGTATTGGTAAAATCTATTTTTTGAATTTTTATTGGTAAGTTTTATACATTTCTAAGATTCAACTTTGGTTTGGTTACTTCTGTTAACATTTCATTACATAATCTACATCTCAAATTAGTAATTATATCCATTTTTGCCTCTAGTGACCAATTAATCTAAAAATAGATTTTTTAGCCACTCAAACCAAAATATTAAATTAGAATCCAATCTATTAAATTATTTTTGATTCATAATTTTCATAATATAAACATCTTGGAACTTTTTGATCAGTGTATTTGTGTGTGTGTGATCAGTGTATATATATATATATATATATATATATATATATATATATATATATATATATATATAAATTAATAATACATTTAATTAACTTTATAACAACCATCAGACAATGCAATAAAAATGATTACGAAACAGTAATAAAATGAAGTGTTAAATTTTCTATTATCATGAAGAAAAAAAGTCTATACGTTTAATAAACTTCTTTACATACATACATACATACATACATATATATATATATATATATATATATATATATATATATATATATATATATATAAACTGAATGTATATGGACGCCTATGATTCTATTACTTAATATGTAGTGGACAGAGTAGCAAACGTGAGAATATTTGCAGTAAATATTGATTTGGTAGGAGTAGAACACAGTAAAGTTCATTGACATTTATAATTGACAAGTTTAACGAGATGGTAATGTGCAAATTTTTTTTTCTGAAATAAATAATCAAAATATATTAAATTTAATTTGTATGCATAAAACATGTATTGGTAAAATCTTCGTCTATGATTTAATAAAATAATCATAGGTCATTGCTTTTTCAATCAAACATTGATTTATTAATAAATGTACAATATATATATATATATAGTACATAATAAGCATTTTGATTATAAAATCAATAAATTACTATTTTTATATAAAAATCAAATATTGTGTAATAACGAATATCTGATTTTAATTTTATATCAATATACATACATTATTATGAGAAACAAGTATAATCAGATAAAAAATGTATATAAAAACCTTGCCAATGTCGTTACAGTAGTAATCAAACAATTTTCTTAAGAAGTAAGTCCTTGACCAAAAAAATATTTTTCCATGCACAGGTTTCTTTTTTATTTGTGGTTAACGTTAATATATTTGAACTGTAGAAATTTCTTTAATTTTTTAAATATAATTAGCAATTACGATAACATTAATTAATATTTTTGTTATTTTTAATTATTGTATTCAAAAAAATTACAATACGTATATGCGTAGATTATTAACGATATTTTTTTACATTTTGATGGACTGTCTTATTAGCACATAAATGTATTTTTATGGATCCTATTGAATATTTTATACTATTTTTTTATATCCTAATTATCTGCTATAAAATGCTATAAAAATAAATATAAATATCGATAATGTACCATTTTTCCTGAATACGTTTCAGAAAAAAATTAATTATCTCAACATATTTTTCAAAGACGTCATGTTTATTTTAAGATTGATGTCTAATGATGAACGTAGAAAATTCAAGTAAAATGAGTAGTGTATACGGTTACAAATGCGATAATTTGTGAAATGTTTGCAGATGCTAATTGTATTCATTATGTGTACGTAAATTTCGCGATTCTCTTCTTGGAATTTCATTAATTTTGAATATAAATGCGAAACTATAAATATAAATTGTATACGTGTTTTGTTACTGCTGGATTTTTTTAATATAAACAGTATAATATATTAAAAAAAATATTACTTATTACTCATATATATATAATTATTTATTACTCATACTTCATGTTTTTTCTGACAATGGACTTTTTAAAGTATCAACAATAACTAAATTATTTCTAACTACTAAATGTCATTTAATTTCATTTTTAAAAAAATTCAGTTTCTTGTGATTTCTTAACTAGTTTATATATTTTATCTTCAATTCAATAATTAATTAATTTTCTTTAAATGTATATTTTAATTAAAATGTTTTCGTGTCAAGAACTAAAAAAAAATGGAAATATATGTTTATAAGTTATTCACTGATATATACAAATTTGAACACACTTTCTTTTTTTAGAAAATATCTAACGTTTCTAAGAAAAATAAATTATCCAGTGACACACAATTACAATTATTCAGCTTTAAACATGCTACATTCTTTATTACTTTTTCTTACACAATAATTATTACTAGAACAGAAATACATGTCTAAATATTTTTTAATAACATTTGTGTAAGCCAGATATACTTTTTTTTGTTCCTTTTTCTCTACTCTCTTTTCGTTAACATTATTTTTATTTTATTGTTCACTATTGTAACGAATATTTAATTTTTGTATTATAAAAATATTTTTCTTCAATTCTTAATTTGTTGTATTTAATTATCGTCCAATGCCTTTGGCTTCGAATTTCTTAGATGAAAAATATTAACTAGTTTTTTTCCCTTCATATTTTTTGTATCATCCAAAATTAGATAACAAAAAAAAAATAATAGTTCAGTTTTACAATAATAAATCGTCAGACAGAACCCATATTCGTCCAGATTGATATTGACATTTAAACGATTAATTTTGCAACCCTCTTTTAGAGGAATATGCGCTATATGTGAAACGTCTATTAAGAATGTTCTCAACTATAGTGAATAAAATATAAGGGCCGATAAAACTGCATAAGACGAACAATACGCTATATTGGAAATATAAATATTCTTTGTATGGAATGACGACAAGGCAGATGTATTATAACGATAAAATAGGTACTTTAAATGGCAAAATCAATAAAAAAGTAATATAATTGAATATCACATCCGTGTCACAACAGTCATCGTGTAATAAAAAATTTATGTATGTACGCATTATGAGCCTTTTTCTATCTAATGATTTGATAGATATTCTTTTTATATGTCAATTGGTATTTTTTTTATTTATTTAATACTGAATGTAATGTAACGTTAGTTCAAAATATAATCAAGTTCGAATTATGTGCTAGTTTAACAAAATTATATTTTATCATTTGTATATTTGTACTTATTTAATATAATTTGATTAAAGTTATTTAATGAATTATGTACCTCAAGTATATATATATATATATATATATATATATATATATATATATATATATATATATATAATGTACACATACACACACAAAAATATACATTTAAAAGAGTTCGAGCGAGATTCGTTCTCTTTAGCCGTAAGCGTATTTATTTTGCAGGCAGTTAACAGGTATTTCGTAACTAAAAGAAATAATAGGTGCAAACGTGACAAAATATGGCCTTCTAATCTCGACTCACCTATTTTATACGAGTTAATGGTCTATTAGTTGTTCAGCAGATAGAATCTGTTAGATATGTGTGACATTTATTCAAAGTTGTACAATTAATAATCAATTCCGACCACGGTCGATTAAATTCTGTTTACATATGATTGTTACTTTTATGTTACGAATTTTCAATGTCAAAGCAGTATCGTTAAACAAATGTTGTGGTATCCTCCTCTCGATTAATTTTCTCGTATTTATTTTGTAAAATTGATATTTTAGATATTTTTCTATAAATTCATTATCGTATTGTACATTGAAATTTGATTTATAAACGATTCATCCAACCATCTTTTGAAAGTTCCATTTTGCTATCACTTCATTTAAATATGTACCGATATTAAATAAACTTATAAATTGAAACAATACAGATACACCCATATATATATATATATATACACACACACAATTAAATATACAATTTTTATTAATTCCTAAAAATATCTTCGGTTTTTATTTTTTAATATATAATTAATTTTTCAGTATACCTTTATTTTTCTTCATACTTAAATTAATTTCATGGTCAACTTTTAAAAGGTCTTATTTCATAATAATTGTGCAAGATGCTTATAGACTATTTTTTTAGTTTTATTTTTAAAAAAAAAATCGTTACATATAAATACACTAACTAAATAAATTATTCGCCACGTTTACGATGTGTTGATAAAGATTATTTACATAAATAAATAAATATTGTTATCAAATCGAACATTTTTATTTAAAAATGTCAAATTGTGTACAAATGTTTGTTTAGTAAAAGTCGGTAAATAAGTACGAAATATTAAATTATACAAAACTGTTTATTGTACACATTTCAAATATTTCAATATATTAATAGATTTTTGATTTTTAACAGTAAAAAAATAATTTAGTGTTATAAGTATTGTCATGTGTACATATACATACACAAATATACGAAGTCAGACAATTAAGTAATGCGACCGATTTTTTTTCTCGGCTTGTGGTAACACTGCGAACCTGTAATTCCGCCACCGTAATAGCAGATCCCTACTCTCTCGATTGAGACCTTGACCACCCTCGTACGATCATTTCTTCGCCAGCTGTTTAGTGTTTTGTAACAACGCGCGAGTAGTGCATGTCACGAAAATGGAACAGAGAACATCGCTCAAGATTGTCTCGAGCAGGTTGAAAGTGATCCTACTCTTCTCGATCGAGTTATTACTGGTGATGAAAGTTGGTTCTTTCAATATGACCCCGAAACTAAACGACAAAGCCAACAGTGGCTGTCCCCTGGAGCACCAAGGCCAAAGAAGGCGAGAATGAGCAAGTCCAAAGTGAAAACCATGTTGATTTGCTTCTTCGACAGCAAAGGGGTGGTTCACAAAGAGTTCGTACCACCTGGACAAACCGTAAATCAAGTATTCTACCGCAATGTGCTCGAAAAATTACGAAAAAGGGTGCTCAGAGTGCGTCCAGAGATCGCGAAGACTTGGGTTCTGCATCACGACAATGCTCCCTGTCACAGTGTGTTCAGTGTCTCTCAGTTTTTGGCGTCTAAAGGCATCGCAACGTTACCACAACCGCCCTATTCACCGGACATGTCACCCTGCGACTTTTTCCTATTCCCCCATATGAAAAAATTCGTCAAAGGTCGACATTTTGACTCCGTTGAAGATATCCAAGAATCTGTGACGACAGTACTCGGAGAGGTCCCACAAGAAGTGTTTCAGAATTGTTACGAAAACTGGAAAACTCGCTGGAATAAGTGTATAGATGCGGGAGGGGACTACTTTGAAGGGGATCGCAGCGATGTACCTTAATTTTTAAATATACTCGATTTTTGAATTTTGTCGCATTACTTAATTGTCTGACCTCGTATATATTAGGTTGGCAAGTATCTCCCTTCCGCCTTCTAGTCTTTTGAATTTCGCAGCTATGTATATATATATATATATATATATATATATATATATATATATATATATATATATATATATATATATATATCAGTTTGTTAAATTAAAAAAATCTTTCTTTATGAATTTAAAATCGAAAAGTGTTTTTAATGCTCATAAATTCAAACTTGTTTCAATATATATTCAAATAATTCATAAAACCTAACAGTATTGACTTTCATTTGAAATAGGTTTCAAACTAATTTTATCTACAATTGTATACAATTCGTTTTAAAATTTGAAAGTTAAAATAAATCTTATAAATAGAATACATCGGTTCTAACGGTAAAACCATTTATATACTATTTTTCAAAATAAGATGAATAGCTACTATACATTATCCTTGATAGATAACAAACATTTATTACAAATGATATATGTATTTGTTGTATTCATTTGCAATAATATCCGTTACTAATGTAAATGTGAAAATTTCTACCTACTTAATAAATTAATAGATACCGTTTAAATTAACGTTACACTTTTCATTTATTTAAGAAGTAATTCAAATATTTTTACAGGATATCTATCTATCTATATATATATATATATATATATTTATATATATATATATATATAGATATATATATATATAAATGTATGTTATCAGCTAAATGTATTTATATACTTATTTTATGTGGCACAAATTCCATTCGTTGTATTGTATTATTATCTCAGAAGAAGTAGATTTAAACAAGATATAATCAGAGAGCATGCAAAAAAAGTAAATAACGTAACTGGTACAAAAGCGAATGTCTGTTGTACTTTTAATTTTCAGATTAATTGTACCGGATATCTTAGTCATATGTTTATATTTTACATCACTGTACGTACATTGTCTACATCATATTATATAACGATCAATTTGTACTGATTATTGCAAAATAACGTCATTGAAAGTATTGTCATATAATAATGATTTAGTCAATCGATAAATACAAAACGTAGTACTTTCTAGATTGTAGGTGCGATGTCGGTGTTTTTGTTTCATTTCGTTTCCTGTCATTTAGTATTTATTGAAAATTCACTTTCGGAATATCCGTGCTGTTAATTATATAATTTTTAATAATCATATGAAAATATATTTGTTTGTTTTTAAAAAGTTCGGTATAATTTTCAATATATTCCCATATGAAACTTGATTAATTATAAAACATAAATATTCAAATAAATATTTTTTTAAAAAATAATTATACTATTTTTTTTTACTGATTAATTTTTTACTTAGAAATGTTAAATGTAATAAACAGTAGTGCAAGTATTAAAATATACCATTATAACAGTAATATTTCACACACATACATTAATATAAAAATGTACATAAAATACAAAGAAACTTCACTAAATTATTACCAAAAATATGAAATATTAAACAGTTAATTAAATAACCCAACAGACCAATACACTTGCTAGCACGAAATAAAAATTGATTTTATAAATAAATAGAAAACTTCATAAGATTAAAATTCATTTAAGATTTTTAACCAAATAAAGAAACAAAGATGACATTTATATTCAGTGAAACTAGAATTATACTATATTTCATAAAATTTTAATATTATAGTTTACGAATAGGGACATAAATTTTTTAAATAATTTATTATATATTTAATGAATATTTTACACTATAAATTAAACAATTTATCCAAATTATATATATTGTTAATAAATTACATTAGTATGTATGGATTAATATTGTTTGATTTTTAAATTATAAATATTTTTCCTGAAATGTAATAATTTCCTATAAATAACGAATTTATAAAATGATGAACTTTAGAAGAAATAGTAATATTTAATAATAACATTTAATTCTTTGAAAACTTTGATTTAATTATATATTTTTGAACTTATTTTCCTTTTAAAGCCACGACATTTTATTTTTTGCAATTTATCACTTATTTATTTCACAATTGTTGCCAAATTATGATAGAGATTTTTTTGTTTAAAAAAATAATATAAATTCGTCAATATATTTGTATATACGAGTATATATATAAATTATTTTCAGTTTTTGCAAATCCACAGAACAATCCAATATGTTTATTTTAAAAGTAAATATAAAAAAATAGTTTGAAATGAATATCATAGGTTGAATATAATTGCTCCATTTCTACACAGCATATTCATTAGTGATCTTCCGGACATAATTAATTCAAATATTCCACTCGATTTTCGGAAATGTCTAAGAAAATGAACTTGAGTTAATTGTATGACATTAACAAAATAGCATAAATAGAAGTTTTAATTAAAATGCAACAGTGAAGTAGTGATAAAATGCAACAGAATGGAACTAAATACATTGAAGAGTACATTTATAGGAATTACAAATAGAAAACATTTATTTTTGGCATTCGTTTGAGAAAGTATAGATTTAAATTGACTGATTCATTCATATATTATATTTAAATACTACATTATATTGTCATAATGCTTACAACTGATATATTTTGTAAAACTTGAAGTTGTAAATTGTAGTTAATTTTTTAATATATTGAAAAACAGTAGATTTTAATTTATTTATAATATTGTTATTATTTATCAATAACAATATTATTATTTTTTTATTTGCATTTCTCGTGAAAGATACTCCAAATTTAAATACGTTAAGTGTATACTCCGATCGTAATTAAAGATGACATTTCTGAAGATTAAGTTCGAACATTTACTAGTAACTATTAATAAATCAACCATTAGTAACCATTAAATAATTAATACTAATGTTCAATAATATATCATATTAACGTATATCATAGTCGATTAAGAAACATACATGTAGTTTATATATGTATATATCTGTTTATAAATATTCTTGACCTCTTGGAAAGTTCATCAATACACCTTCACATTCAAGAACGTAAATCCAGAAAACACATTATTTCACAAAGCCATATAACTTTCGCGTCTACTATTTTTTCTAAGGTCTCTTCTAATTGAAAAACAGTCGCGGATAATTCTTTGTAATATATTTTTTTAAAATGGATATTATTTCGCAAATTTCAATTGTATCACACACTTATATATGTAATATTGAAACATATTTATTAGTCAAAAACTATTTATTAAAAAATATTTTTAAATAAATGTACTATTTTAATTGTTCGAATTGTTTACTTTTTACTACTAAAACATTAATGTAATATTCATTTAAACAACATTTTTTTTTAAAAAAAATCCAGTTGTTAACGTTCATCTTTCTCTGTACTCGTCATACTGTTAGTACCATTCGAAAATTCCTTTTTATAATATATACGAATCTCCATAATCTACTTAAAGTGTATTTTTCTAAAAAAGGAAAAAACGAAAATCAATTAAGCATTTTAATTAAAACTCTTCTAAGATTGATATTTTGGTTTCGACAATTTATGTCATCTTCAGTTAGTTAGCTTATATTCACCCAGCTACCTTAAGATGACACGTTGTCGAAACAGATTGTAGAATAATCCCAATCATAAAAAATGGCCTAAGGTTCTAATTATGAAAGTGTTAATGCAACGAACAGGATCATCGATATGGAATCAAAAAACATTTGTTATTCTAATAAAAAATTAATTACAAAAAATATTTTACTAAAATTAAATAATATCACTATTTTATTTAATTTTTCTTTTTGAAAATTGACTTGAAGAAAGATAAGAGGAATTTTTAAAAAATGTATGTGAAACATTAATATTTATAATTTTTGTTATGATTACAAAACATCACTGCAAATGACATTCGTATAAAAAACATTTTTGTATATTAAAAAAATAAAATCATAATTTAAAACAGATTTTTGGAAATAAAGAACGTTGCTATCTCCGTATCTATCAAACCCACTACCCACTTAATTGAAAATGACTACTTTGAACGTCTGCATATAGACTTTTATCCATGTTGATTAATATTTCTTACCTTCATCAATTTGTGCTGACAGTATATACATGCATATATATATATATATATATATATATATATATATATATATATATAACGTTTCCAGTCATATTCTAAATTAACATATAATATTTCATATTAGGATAATCAGACGAATAGCATATTACGTATATAGTGAATTGATGGCCGTTGAATATGGATGACAATTATATGATCAATAAATCATAGAGCACAGATACAAATTGGAACATAGAATATTAATAGGATAAAGTACCTTTGTTAGATTTCTATACTTCTGATAGATATATATATATATATATATATATATATATATATATATATATATAAAATTATAATCATCATCATCAAATTCCTTTTATCCACAGCTAAATAAAGGCTTCTTCCATAACTTAACTTCCACTGATCTAGTGCCTTTTTTTATTATATTTCTATGTCCCATTTATCCATGATAAAAATACCAATTAATGTTTGTTATATTCGTAAACAAAAGGTAATTATTCAAATCCAGCTGAACAATTTCAAGTTCCGAACGGAATGTATGTATGTGTGTGTGTATCAGTTAAAACATTTAATTTAATTAATAATTGTGCGTAACAAATAATAATGACTGAATGTTTATAAAAAGTAGTAGTATTGTGTGGGTGTATATTTAATTTGAACATATTGATTTTTTATCACGCCATACCTTTCTAATTATGTTTTATTGTAAAGCAAATTTCCATCAAACGTAAAATAAATACGTGGAACTGTTCCTGGAAAAGTTATTCTTTCGCACGAACCATTTTATCAAATAAAATTATCTCATTATTTTAATAAGTGTGACACACTTCATATCGTTTTACAATTGACGCCCCGTAAATTTCATAGCGCAACAAGGAAAATGTTATCGTTCGGACAGTTTCATTTAATAAGGTTATCTTATTTTAATAAGCATTGTTGTTATCCGACATTTATATCATTTACTTTGTTGTACATATTGAACGTATGTGAAAAATGAAATATATTTATATCGTTAACTTTTCACTTCTTTGCTTCAGATGTATTTAACCCTTATGTGCGCACCCGGGTACCCGGGTACCCACCTCGTCACATTTTTGTTAATATTTTTTTCAAAAAATTTTTTTCCGATCTGGACTTTCAGATCCTCGCGATTTAACTCTTTACAAATGTATTTCAATATTTAGATGTATAAAAAAAATTTTTTTTATTATAAAATAATAGGTTTGAAATGTTGTTGCTCGCGTGGCGCACCCGGGTACCCGGGTACCCACTACATGAGATATAATTCAATTCACTAAAAACAAGTTTTATTGTTGATGAATGTTCTTTTATTGTTAATAAATGATACAATGGCATAAAGAAGGATTGTGAATAAACAAATTACATTGTTTTTGAAGTTATATTGAACAAAATGGCGCTGTTTACTTGTTACATTCGCTGCATGTTACATTTGTGACAGAGTGTTCATCGCATACCTTCATAGACTTTCGGATTTTTCTGCGTCTTTTAATGACAAGTCTGCTACATACATGACAAGAAGTTACTTTTTTTCTACCAGAGCTATCTCGAGGCCCATCATCTTTCGCAGCAGGATCAAGAGGTGCACGCTGCGGCCCGAGCACAGCTTCGATTGCGGTCTTTGCAAGTGATTTCGCATCGCACTTGGTCATTTGAAAATCGCTCTTCTATCAAAGGCCTCGTTAACTCTTCACTCAATTGCCTCAAAAATATACGCCTTTGATTATTTTCTTTTGGATCATTATTATTTTCATAATAGATTACATAAGCTGCAAGAGCAGCAACGTCTAACATATTGAAAAACATCATGTGTAGTTTCGACTCACCATTGATCCGTATCGACCCGTATTTAATTTCATAGCGTCAACATCATTATGCATACTGAAAGCATAATGTTATCGTTCAGAGATGACAGTTTCATTTAATAAGGTTATCTTATAATTTAATAAGGTGAAATAATTATCCATTACGGCCGCTTCCTCGATACGGCGTTATCTTTTACTACATTTTTCTCGCGTATATCATTTTACCAGTGTTGTCCAAATAACGGGTAAGCATTCTCTGCATCACATATCACCAAATCTTGATACCGTATTTAGCCGGCTTCGACGGAATGTATTGAGTAAATTTGCCTCGGAAAAAAATACTTTTTATATATGTTTATTCAATAAACAAAATTGATTACGTATTTTGCACTAATTAAAACTAGTGGTTGCTTCAGATGTATTTAATTTAATACGAATAGGTGACTCATGTCGCTGAGAAATTTGTTCAATACTCAACATATGAAGTTCATTATATTCATATATTTCTGTTCATTTACATATATCTACAGTGTTATAGAAATTTAGTAGACTGCGAACACACACACACACACACACACTATATATATATATATATATATAAAATAAATTTTAACATTCCTTATAATGTGATGGTCGTTAGGATTGACAAAATCTTTTACGCACCATTAATATTAACTTAATCGTAATAACTTCAATTTCCATGTTTAAAAATGTTTTGCAGTAAGGAGCATATAATTAGATATTGATAATACACTTTTTAAAGACATTGTTAACCAGTTGCACTGGAATGACGTGCTATGTAAGTCAACTGCTATCTGTACCAAATGTCAATAAGACGTACATTGCACGTCGTGTGATTTTTGCTAAGTTAAAATAACATCGGAGTTCAGTTAGCAAGTGTCACACTTCTGTTTTGAAGACATACAAGTGCTTTTTTATAAAACTTCATTAATTTCACATATTTTCATTGAATAATAATCAAGTAACTACAAAACTCAATATATTTTTTTTATTATTATAAAAAAACTATTTTATCAAATAACTATTTTATTCTGATAATAGCGCATCAGAAAATGTTGTATTGGATTTATGTAGATCTTTTATGATTTTGTACACACCCTCTTTTTAGATAACTGGTATTCGTCACCAAAACTGTATCGAAAATTATATTTGCAAAAAATTAATGCTATCGGAACAGTCAGATCTAATAGAAAGAATATGTTAAAAGATCTCGCAGCGATATAATTAAAAACATTTTAAGTTCTTTTAAGATCTTACAATGGTATCTTAGCTGTAAAATGGAAGGACAAAAAAGATATATATTTACTTTCTTCAAAACATTCCAAAGCAGAAATGACTGTAACAAAAAAGAAAAAATATAGAAATTGTACAGACCAAAATAGAAACATTACAAAACCTAATATAGTTTTAGATTACAATAATGGTATGGGGGGAGTAGATCTGCAAGATAGCTATTTATCATCTTTGCCTTTAATGAGAAAATTTGCAAAAAGTTACAGAAAAATATTCTTTTATCTAATGGATATGGAATTTTTTAATTCCTCTGTTCTATTCAGTAAAATAACAAACGTACTAAAACCCAAGAAATACTCCTTTTCAAAAATTCTTAATAAATTTGTTAATCAATTTAAGAGTTTTACGATAATGTTAATATGTGTATGTGTCTAAAACTTTATAAAAAGCTGATTTCAAATACCAACTCGCTACGAATTGCTTTGGACGGATTTACCACGCATGCATGTTAATTAATTGCCAACCCAACTGGTTAATTATTATCTCATCGAATGTTTTTTTTTTATAATTATTTTTTATATCTTTCAAAACTTATATATTTATTACAAAAACCTTCTTATATCTTGCCATTTCCTAATAATATTATTATTCATAGAAATATGTCATGAAATACTAATAATTCTCGTAATATGTGTTCAATTAATAGATAAATAAAATGTCATCATTTTTATCTAATCAAATCATAATTTTCAATTGTAAGTTTCGTGGTATGAATCATTTAAAATCGATTTACTTTGTTTCGAAAGTTATTGATTTTATTTTAATCAAGGTTTTTTATGAATTTGCAAAATTAAATACTGATTTTATGGAAATGCTGTAATTCTTTCTAGTAAACTATATCCTTATCAGTCTATGATTCGCACATGTAATGTTTAATACAGAAGTATATACTAACAAACGTGTTACTGAATTGACAGTTCTAGTCATGGTTTTCATCACGAAGCATTGGTCACATGAGTCACAATTCATATACTACAAGGATTTAATAAACAGTTTTAAGTTAAGTTTTGCGAATCAATGTCATTGAAGTCACATGTGTGAAGAGTGTTATACAAGAAAAAAAGTATAGTGTAGTGTAGTAATATTTATTTTCAAATATTTTTTGTTAAGATTTTTTGAAAGAGTCTTTATACGACGATGATGTTATATGTTTTAATATAGAAGTGATTAGAGCTTGAAATGGTATTCTATTTATATAGGCGTTTGTATATAAATTAAATGTAAATTTAATGTGATTTTAATACTTGTACGTTTTATTCGATCGAGTATTTGGAATATACGAAAACATGAAATATACAAATTTGTAATTTTATTTCACTTTTTTTTAATTGCAAATTCATTTCTGTGTGTTATTCAATGTCGGTTCGAAGAGAATAATTTTATAAAAATTATGCCGATCAGTTCATATTTTTGTCGTGAAAAATTATAGAAAGAATAATTTTGTTTAAACTTGAATTAATCACTGTTTACATATATATGTACATACATACATGCATATTCCCGTTACATATATTACTTAATTGAATACTCAAATGGAAATTCACTGGGATTTTTTTTAACAAACTAATTGTGAAAAATTTAAAAATTACATTTTCGTATATATTTGTGTATATATAAGAAAATAGATGCATATATGAAAATAAATTAATAGACAATTTTGCTAGATTGTAAACATTCAAAAAATACATAGAAAAAATCGTTTGTTATTAATTTCCTTTAAGTATTTGTTTAAATTTGCAGTTTGATTAGTAAACAAATATTTTAAACGATATCTTTGAATGAAAAAGAATTATAAAAATTGTACAAAACAATTTGTATACGCAGCAAATTCGCAAAAAAATAAAAATAAAATTTTATAAAAAATACAGCTGAAATGAAACAATGATTAAAATATTCTAAGAATCAATACTTCGTAATGCACTCATAATTTTTTATAGCGGTTACATCAAAAGAGTAGATTTATTTATGGATTTAATGGGTATAATTACATCTAATGAATTTGCTGTAATGATAAAAGGATAAAATTGAGGTTTAACCTTTCTTCGTAAATAATTTTGAATAAATCTATATTTTAGGAATAAATCTGTCTCGTATTTATATATATATATATATATATATATATATATATATATATATATATATTGTAATTTTCTTCCTTTTTTATATATAATTTAATCTTTGATTTTTCTTTTTATTTGAATGCATAATTCGCCATATTTTTAAAAACCCAAGAAATTTCATAACATGTATATACAATACAATTTAGGACCCTGTATTATAAAATCTTTCTAATGCAGTATTTTTACGATCATAACATGACCATTGAATTGCAAATTAAGAAATAATGAATAATGAAAAATTATTAAAACTTTTATATCTTATGGTATTGTGAGTGAATAATATAATTTTCGACATTATCAAAACATATAGTGAAAAATATATTAGTCTTTTCTATTTATTTTAATTTCGTATTAAAGACAATATCTTGTTTAAATTTTTAAATTAATTATTTATATAAAATCACTTTTTTTTAAAAAAAAATATACTTATTTCCATTTTTTTAGTAGCTGGTTTCATTTTTAAAACAGTTTTTTAGATTTTCGAATATTTTATTTAACTCATATAAGTTGACTTATTAGTTTTTAAAAAAATGATAATCAGTAATAATATTAAATTAATTTTTAAAAAAAAAAATAAAATATTCAAATGAAAAATCTATACATCAATGTATTCAGCTATATTTACGACTAATAAAAACATACCAATGCTTTCTACATAAAATCGCATAAAAATCTCATATTTTTGCATATATTTATATGAAAAATCGCAAAAAAAATGATTTTATGCATATGTGCCATGTCATCATAATATCTATTTATGGTCTACTTAATTTGTGTATTTTATTTCTTATATAAAAAATGCTTGTAAATATTGACTGTTTCCATACGTACATATAAGTTTTCTAAAAGCGGCTTCATTTTAGATGCAAACATAATGTATGCACGTTTAGTTAGTAACATTGAATGGAAAATAATAGTACAGCCAAGGCTGAACGAATGAATCGTGTTTTTTTTACCCATAATCTTCATCTGTATTCTTAAGGTCATAAGAGAGAAAAGATGTGTTCATATTATTTATAATTTATAGTGTTTTCATATATATATATATATATATATATATATAAATATATATATATATATATATAAAATATGATACATAACCTTGATTTTTGTTATAAAATTATAGATTTTATAACAACTGTTGTTTTTATTTATTTATTTGTACTAATATATCTGCAACAGTGTCTACCATTTTTTTACTTGATTTATTACTAAAAAATGGCCCTGTCTTGAATATAAATTAAGGTTGTTTATTTTGATTGCTTGACGGGTCATTTACCTCACATTAAAAATGATATCAGATAAAATTAAATAATTTTATATCATTAAATTGATTTGATTTTTTTTTTAAAACATTATTAAATGAAATATACATAGTTGGATATTTGTAATGTTATTTTCAAATTATAAAAGGGATTCATGTATTTTTATTGTTGATTTTAATTTTGAATAATTGTATAAGAAATGTCTTTACCTCCAATACTTTTATAAAGTACAATTTTTCTAAAATTTAATAAATCATACATGATTGATTGAAATCATTGCAGTCTTCAGAAAATATCGAATATCTTTTTAAAAGAATTTATTTTTCATTTTGTCAATTTATATTGTAAAAACAGATAAATTCATGCAGCGAATCTCACCAGCAAAATATAAAAATTAAATTATTGAAAATGTCGACAACAGAACATTCATGAATAAAGTGCGTTTTAATAAAAAAAAAGATCTGAAGTGTTTTATTTAATAAAAGTGTAACAATAGTGTATAAATAACAATGATGAAAGGTTCGAAATCAGACTGTGTGATAGACATTAGCAGTAAAATGACAAAAAATAAACAACACATTATTCCTGTGAATCCGTTCGCGACACTCGGACGAAAATTTCTAAAGAAGGACAAAAGCAAAAGGTAAATGATGAGTATGATTTATTACATACATTATATATACATATATATATATATATATATATATATATATATATATATATATATTGTATTATTTTAATTTAACCTTAATTAAGATATAATGAAGGCTGGTATTTATGTTATGAATATAATACGACTAATAATGATTAAAGAAAGTCACGAAATTACTTAGTGCCAGTAGTCAATTTATAAACTGCAAACATTATCTATATCGTTATTTAAAATAAATTGTATGTAATTATTTTTATGCTGCCTTGAATACATTTTTATTGTACATTTATTTATACGAGTTTTATACTAATATATAATTGCTTCTTAGTACCTTAATTGTTATATACATCTTTGACACGTTTTTAAATAAAGGTCTTTTTCATATTTTATATTGTCCGTGATTATAATGTAAAATAACCCTGAAATTCTTCAATGCTATTCTTATATAAAATTGTTTTTATTCAAAGAAAATCAAAATAAATTAACGAGTATTTTAATATCTTTCAATATCGAAGTCTAGTAATCATCATTTCAGAAATTAATAATGTTTAAATTAATATTTAATAAATTAAAAATATATTTTACAATATATAAAGTCAGTTACAAAGTAAATGATACATTTATCTATTGTGTCCTTTATATATGTTGTATTTATAAAAAATAAGTCTAATTAATAATTATTGGTCCACGATTAGGAACTACTAATCTGTCAAATATTATTTTGAAGATATAAACATAATATTTGTTAATTGGTTTGTAAGATAACAATCTTAGAACATTTTATCATGTCTTGTGTGAACTTTTTATATATACATACACACACTCATACATAATATGTGAATACAAATTATTTATTCCTGTATCTTCGTATAATTTATCCAAATGAACAAAAGATATATATTTATTATTACTTTAATACGTTTATAAACTCGCACTGAAATACTTGTACATACTACACATTGAGAATTCACAAAAAGTACAAAACTTTCACTGAATTTCGTGTGTAAATATGGTAGGCAGACACGCGTGCAACTTACAAAAATAAATCGCGTCCTGTTTAAAGTTGATATCAAAATTCATGAAGCATGAAAACATTATTCACATCAACAGTTTGGTACTCTTTCATAAGCACTGGAAAGCTTTCGTATATTTTACACAATGTACTGTTACTCATTTTTTACACTATCTCGCTCTGATCACAGCACGTTGACGATATTTGATTTCTCTCTCGCCGTTAAATGATTGAGAGATCAAAGTAATTTGAATTTTGTATACACAATTTTCCTCTTGTTTGAGAATTTTATGCAAACGTATGAAAATAGATATTGAATTTTATCGCTATATTTCTTTGTATTTTTTTTTTGAAGCCATATATACACATAATGAAGTTATATATATTTATATATATATATATATATATATATATATATATATATATTCATTTTTAGCTTGGGAAAGTGAAGTTGACAAATAATGTTCAGAAAATTTGTAACACTTATTTTATCTTTAGTATTCTTACTTACATATAGTATTGTTTCCTGTATTTTATCTGATACTTATAATTACTGACATTAAATTGAATAGCTTTGAAAAATCGTAATTGATTTTATGTTTAAAAAATAATAATAATAATTAATAAATAAATTAAAAAAGTAATATCCCTTAAATAAAAATTCATTATGAAAATAATATACCATTACTCTACCAATATATTAATATTGATATACAGGTTGATAAACTTACTATTTAATTTTTATTCCTTATGTAGTATTTGTAGTACAATATTAAAAAAAATAATCTATATTTATAAATATATTATATATATATATATATATATATATATATATATATATATATATATATATATAAATTCTATAACGTCGAATAAATTTTATAGTATAAAATAATACCAAAAGTAAATTTAAATCCCAATTCAAAATTAACACGGTTAACAAATATTTTTTTCCGATAGTCGTATATTACTGATTTATAAAAGCGTGTTTAAGATAAATTTCATTCATATTGATTGCGGTTGAATCTTATTTTTTTTATAATGTAATGAAAGTTGAAATGTAGGTTTCAACATTTTGCAGTTAAATATATGTTATTTTTAATTAGCGGTTTGTTTATAATTACATTTAAATTAATAGCATCTGCATTAATTGTAAATTAAACTCATTTAGTACTTAACTCTCTTTTTATGGTCAGTATTAATACTATATTTGAAAAGTATATACATGATGGCATGCAGTGTGTTTTTTTAACATCGCCAGCTATTTATTACAGTTTGTCTATTAAAGATACAGAAAAAAAATTCATTTATTAAGTAGATGTGTTTTATTCAGTCTGTAATTATATATATATATATAGTATATACATACTATTTAATTTTATTATTAATGTTTTCATTTAAATCCAGATCAAATTTTTGTTAATTAATTTTTGAACTTAGTACACGATTTTTTAAAAGTACTTCATCGTCCATACACTATTTTAAATAAATTTCAAAGGAAAATATAATCTGTGGAATTCTTTTTCATTTAAATTATATTTGGAAAATCATTTTGTATTTATGTGCTCAACGTTGTACGTGAGTATCGAACTCCAGACTGATGATTCATGCTTTATAGCAATGAAAATGTATTTCCCCTGTACCTTATTAGGGGTGTAAAATGTATGGGAAGAAATTAATATTACATGATTTTTGTACCGAACATTTCTAGGTACAAGTACACAATTTTTCTTTGTTGCTTTTCTATAAATATTTCCTACAAGCTCAACATATTCCTCTTTAATTCATTGATTCTTCAATATATTCAATATCGTTGATGTATTGGAGGAATCGAAGACTTTTTCGAATTTATATATTCAAGTCAGAGTGGTATCTGATACTCATGCATCGATTAATAACTTTCTTTATTATTTGAAAATGATCTGTTGTGCTAATTTCGAAATTTTTTTTATTCGTATGGCTGTGAAAAATCTATTTGACTTTGTAGTAATCTTGAATAATTTTGATAAAAAAAATTATATATCCTCGAAAGTAGACTAATCGGCCAATAGTTTAAGTTTCTTTGTCTCCTTTTTTAAGAATAAGAATTAATGTAACTTCATTCCATTCGTTTGGTATTATTCTTTTTTTTAAAAATCGAATACATATATATATATATATATATATATATATATATATATATATATATATATATATATATATATATATATATATAAGCTTGGAGAAGAAGGAAGTATTGGATCGGTCGAAGTAGAGGATTTTGGGGGAGGCCTTTATCCAGCAGTGGATTGATAGAGACTGATGATGATGATGATATATGTAAATGATGTGAAAAAAATAAAATTAATAAAAAGTAGTAATCAAATCAGACCAAATGAGTTACTAAATAAGACATGTTCATTTATATGAAATGATTATAATAGAGTTTCGAATTCAGATTGTTATTTGTTCGATCAACAAAACATTTGTTGAAAATCGAGCCAATATATATGTACTTATTTAAAAACGATTCAAAACGCTGATGACGACTTGTCACGCTAATAGACTTCATATTTATCGATCAGCAGGTAGGTACAACATATACGCGAATTGCTTGACAACAACATGTCCTGTACATTTTAAAATGGGTTATATCCTGCTTTCGGCGCATGTCCTGCGTATACTAGAGCAAAACAAAACAGTCCTAGACGTGTATACGTATCTCTCTTTCGCATGAGAGCCCGTCAATCGTTTTATAATATTTTACCTCAGTTGCGAACAATATGCAGAGTTGTCAGTCTGTCGTCTCCATTATTAATAATATAATTCACGATATTCGACAATGTATTGTTATTGTGGATTTGAAATGAATTTTTATCTGCACGTAACATGAAGTTACATTTATATCCATAGCAATGGTTAATGTAAGTTTTTTTCTAATTATATTTTCATTGATTTACATGTAAATATATATATATATATATATATATATATATATATATATATATATATAAATGTATCCATACATATATACACACATACATTTTTCATATATTTGTTTAAATATACACTGCTTGTATACCTTTTTTCCTATATAAATATATTTTATATTTTTCAGTTTTCTGTACCATTATTCAAGAATGACATTTTTTTTTTTGAAATAGAAATGCTAATCTGTACCTCTAAATATACACATTATCATTCTAATTTTTTTCTTAATCATTTTTCTAAAATAATGTATATTCAATAAGAAAAATACCCTTGATTTCATTTTATTATTGCGATGTTTACGTTTAGTAAGTTTAATCATTTTATTAGCAGATACTACTAAAATAAAATTAAACACATATTTCAGTCAAGCATATATATAAATTGGCTTTTAAAAATAAAAATTGTAACATATCCAAACATCTTGTTGATTTTATTTTACAAATAAAGAATTATTTTGTGTTTTATTTTTTTACAAAAATCTGTTTATTGTTACCTATGCACTATATATATATATATATATATATATATATATATATATATATATATATATATATATATATATATATATATATATATATATATATATATATATATATATATATATATATATATATATATATATATATATATATATATATATATATGTATACACACACGTACACATTATAGTGTTTAAATTTTTATTAAAAAACTATAGAAAATAAAAAAAAGGATAATTCTAACTGAAAAAGCCTTTTTCTAAATAAATTAATAAAGACTTAAAATTACATATGATATATTTAGTTGAATATTTCATGTTTTCTAAAAGGTATTTTGTGTTCCTTGAATTTTTCCATTGTTATCATTTTTGACGTAAATAGTTATACCTACTTACTTTATTTTTAATATATAAATTTTTTCATTTATATATATATATATTTCACCAGCCCGCCTAGTCAGCTTATGAATGTGGCCAAATCAGTAATCATAATTATTGGTCTGTATTAATTTATTGATTGTCTTAATTTTTCTCTAATTAACTATTTATACGATTACAAATTTAACTTACAAAATGTTAATTGATTATATATATATATATATATATATATATATATATATGTATGGTCATCCAAATATGACTAAATTTATGTTTTATTAAAAAGAAATAGGGGTATAAGGAAACATGTATATAGTAGTTTCTTTTTAATAAAACATAAATTTAGGTGTCACATTTGGATGACCCTATATCTAAGATATTTAAAAATGTAATTATACAAAACATTTTTCTATTTTCGTGACTTTCAGAATCATTCATGAAAATAACTCTGTAATTTCTCAACATTAATAAAAGCTCCACACTAGTCCTCTAATATAAATATTATTTATAAAAATGTATAGTGTCATCCATGACTTAAAACTAATCATTTTAACAATAATCAAATTGTTTTAACGAGTATGAAAGTAAATAAATAAATTAGTCAAATATAATATTATGCGTTAACAAATTTATAATTTTTGATTAGTCAAATATTAGTCGACATTGGTTTCTTTATTTGTTTTAGTTTTTTGATATTTACGGTTTATACAAGAACGATTGTAGCTTGTTAACCTGAGGGGAGGGGGTAATTGATTTAAGAAAAGAGAACATTTACAAAAAAGCAAAAAGAACAAATAATTCAGTCGAAAATATTTTAAAATAGAGGCATTTTTAATTATCAAAAAAGATATAAAGCTCAATTTTATTAAAAAATTGAATTAATTATTTTCATTATTTCTCCTAAGTATGTCACATGATATATATATATATATATATATATATATATATATATATATATATATATATATATATATATATATATAATACTAAATAGTATTTAAAAAGTATTAGTTATTTATGACATACGCTATCATATAATTAAAAAAATGTACAAAGTAATTATAGTTCATCTTTATTTAATAAATATTTATTATTTTTATCTGAATAAAAACGTTAAAAATATATTTCAATCATTTTCAATGAAAAGGTCATTTTAAAAATGCAATAAGCAATAAATGATAATATTCAATTAATAGAGTAATTACTCTTGTTAATATCATTTAGTTGTTTTAATTAAACATTAATTGCATGAAATCTTTTCAAACATAATATATTCATATTTTTATTTCATGTATTGATGTTCTTTTAATAAATAACCACATATGTGTTCGTTTATTTTTTATATAAAATCTTGCATTGAACGTATTTTTATTTAAAAAATGTTAAAAAAAAGCTATCACATTATAACAAGTTCATTCTAAAAATCATTTCATGCAAAATAGAAAATAAATTATCGAGCATAGTAACTAACTCTAATTAAAAAGGTTAATTCTATTATATCAGTTCATTTTTATGACAATTTAACGCTGAAAGAATAATACGTATTATTAACGACGTACTGAATTTT
This sequence comes from Neoneuromus ignobilis, assembly GCA_029203775.1. Classification (NCBI taxonomy): domain Eukaryota; kingdom Metazoa; phylum Arthropoda; class Insecta; order Megaloptera; family Corydalidae; genus Neoneuromus; species Neoneuromus ignobilis. The sequence goes on from CP092095.1 coordinate 16,557,911, forward strand.
CACATAAAGTTTGACGGGAAAATAGAGATAAATTGATGACAATTTTCGAGATAATTATTTTACATTGTTATCCTGACACTGGTTTTATTCTACAAGTAACATTGAAAAATACACATATGAAGATGAATGAAGTAATAATTTTGTAAATATTTTTATATTAAAATTGATATTATTAAAAATAAGAATGAAATCATTAAAAATATATTATAGATATTTTTATACACTATTATTTATTTTTGTAAATTTATTAGAACGATTTAATAGTTAAATTTTTTAAAAAAATATACAATGTGAGATTTTATTATTTTTTTAACTTTGCATTGTTTATTGTTTAATTATTTAATTAAAATTAATTTTGAAAGAAATATTTTTGATCTGCATAATATTTTTGTAAATGTGTCTTTAATTAAAATTTTGTTTATAACTTGCACTTTGTAAATAATATTCGTATAAAATAACTAGATTATTTTATTGTTTATTGATTTTTTTATTCGTAGGTATTTTTTATCCCTGATTCCCTGAAAAAAGATTCACAATTTTGGAAATGCATAAGTAACATATTTAAAAGCAATAAGCTGTATCCTAATGAAAATATAGGAACTTTTTTGGAACATTTTATTTGATCATATGTATTTATTTTCATTTTAATAAAAAGAATATAGATATTTGATATGAAATGATTATAGATTATAATAGATTTTAATCACATATGTATAATTTATTGATTTATATATATATATATATATATATATATATATTCTTTTTATAAATTCAGTATCCTAATTAATATATGCCTGAAACTAAAACCGAAGTAATAATTTAATAAAAGAAAAAGTTTATTATATATAATACATTTAATTTAAGAATTCTTTACGTTTTCCGAAAATAAATCTCTAATATCACGAAAACGTTTCGAATCAGTGAACCAAAAATTTTCTAGATAAATTGTTGATCCTTTTTTGAGAAGAAAAAGGAACGTTGTATGAACTGTATAATGTGTATGTGTATATTATATATATATATATATTTATATATATATATATATGTATATATATATATATATATATATATATATATATATATATATATATATATATATATATATATATATATATATATATATATATATATATAGATATAAACATAATACAGATTTTTTTAAATACTAATTCTTTATCTAAAGTTAAAAAGATTATTTTCAAATATCATAAACACATGTCATTTAGCACCGTTTTTTTTAAAAAAAAAGAAATTAAAAAGTATCTGAAATTCGTTCATTTATGCATAAACATAGCTTAAAAGCTTATAAATTATTATATTCCAGATTAAAAATTAATATGTAGACCTTTTTAAAGAAATACTTTAAAAACTGTAAACCTAAAAAAATGTAATACTGTATATATATACATACACACATACATACATACACATACACGTTCTTATGAATACTGTATAAATTTAGTTAATTAAATTCCTTTTATTTATAGGGAAACATATTTTATTTAATGATTAATTTAAAACGTAATCTTTCATCTCGAAATTTATATATTATACATTTGGTCCGACCGACTGTACTATATTCCTACATTATGTCTTCTGAAACAAATATATATATTTAAATCAATGCGAAGAAGTGAATCTCAAAACGATTATGAGCTGAGAGGATGCTGTAAATATGTCTTAAAACGGTATCAGATTATAATAAACATTATATCCGCCTATATTTAAATCTGTTTTTGCTTTTTATTGCTTGATGTTTACTTAAATACATTCATTCTTTAATTATGTTAGCATACATTTATTTTTTAGTAAATCTGTTTATATCGATTAATTATGATAATTTATTTATTATAATATTTCTTAAATATCACTAATAGATATTTTTTGAAATGATTGTAATAAATACAAACGTATTATTTTTTATAGAATTAGATTTCGCATACTGAATTCTGTTGTATTGTATTACAAATGTGATAATCAATTAACGCCTGTCGTTGTATGTTTAATTATTTCCAAATTAAATTAATTCCCAAAAAATATCACAAGCATCATAATAACTTTGGTATATAAACGTTTTGTATATTTTAAATCTATTCCAATTAAAACTTGTATTAAAATATTTTAATTTATTTACAGAGAGGTTCGAACAGTTGTTCTTAACAAAGGCAGCTCCGGTCTTGGTTTCAATATAGTCGGCGGCGAGGACGGTGAAGGGATATTTATATCATTCATATTAGCCGGAGGACCCGCAGATCTCAGTGGTGAATTACGACGTGGAGATCAAATTTTAAGTGTTAACGGAATTAACCTTCGCAATGCTACGCACGAAGAGGCTGCACAGGCACTCAAGGTACTTGTTTTTTTTTTATTTTCATTAATTCAGTATGTTTTTAATTAAAAACATTAAAAAGTAACTTATTGTTTGCTATATCGTATTATGTATGAAAATATCTTGATTAAAAACTAATTTACCAAATGACATTTATACATGGTCTATGTATTTAGTATCTCAATATTTTTTTGTGTATATGTATATATATATATATATATATATATATATATATATATATATATATAGAGAGAGAGAGAGAGAGAGAGAGAGAGAACAAAGCTACATTTATATAATTTTCATTTTATTTAACAACATAAAAACCCTGTTTATTCGTGCCTACTGAATTATACATGATGGAGGATCATGTGTGTGTGTGTGTGTCTTATATATGAATATTAATAGTTTTTTTTATAACATTATAGTTAATTTAATAAATGTTACCAAAGCATTATTTGGAATAAATAATATAGTTCTAAAAAGGCACAGTTTCGTTCTTGCATACATTAATATTAATTAATATTAATGTCTACAATGAAATCAGTGGTAATGATTCTTTCATATTTATTTCTATAAATTCATATAGAACTTATCCAATGTTTAACATACAGGGTTTGTTTCTTTTTTAAAAAATAAAGTACAATATTTACCTTTTACAACGAAGATATGTATTAGAGTATTTGTTTTTTTTTTTGTATATTTTTATATATAGAGAAGTATGCTAATTACAATTCTCTATTTTTGTAATTAATCCGTTATAAAGATTTGTTTTTATATCAATATTATTTGAAAACGTAATGATTTCATAGGAATTAGTGTTGTAATTTTCAATATATCTTACGCCATCTCATATATTTGACTTATATTCAAATTACATTTTAATAATTTAAATCTTATTTATCGTATTTAAATTATTGTATACTTTAATCGTGCGTACCTATGCACGCAAGCAAACACACATATACACACATGTATGTGTGTGTGCGTCTTTATGTGTATACTTATCAATACTTTTTTGAAATTAAATATTTTTGATTGGCAGGTATATAAAACTGTTCAAAAAACGAATATAAAAATCTTGCAGCTGAATTGTAAACTTTCATATATTTACATTTTATTTCTTTTATACATATATCATATTTAATATTTTTTTAAGCTTATAATTATCATTGATAGACATTAAATTAATCTCATGTTTAAAGTATATAATTGAATTCGTAGATTGAATTTCAAATCATAGTATTTTTTATGATCTGTATATAATTTTAATATCTCTATTTATCTTTATTAACAAATGTAAGAAAAGTCATCGTTATCGTTTTTGCTAGATTAATATTAGGAAGATATTTTTACAGATTCATTCACTATTATTTTTTTCAAATAAATATGTAAATTAAAACTTCCAAACATTAAGCAACTCTGCAGCTAATCAAACTAGTTTTTTATATAAAAAGAGTTGTTAACAGTTGCTAATACTGACTCCTCAATATTATTTAAAATATGTATATCTAAAAATATAACTAATTAATAACTTTTTGCAGGGTACAGGACAGACTGTCACAATTGTAGTACAGTACAAACCTGAAGATTATAATAGATTCGAAGCAAAGATCCATGACTTGAAACAACAAATGTCCCAACAGAACATGACCGGCACTTTACTCCGAACATCACAAAAACGATCCCTTTATGTTAGGTAGGTTTTGTAAAATAATTGTTATTTTTACACAAGTCAATTAATTTTAAATTTAAGATTATAAGTACCTATGATTATTATTTTAAAATGAGAATAAGTATATGTTTTTAATTAATTTATTACTGTTTGTTTTGTTCATTCCAATGTAAACAATATAGTCTTATGTTTAATTTTTACAATAATATTTTTTTATATTTATTTTTTTAAGTACAAAAATGTTAATCATAAAATTATTAATTTTTATCTTTTTATATACATAAATTCCTATGAAGGTAATTAATTTTCAAAAAATTAACTAAACATCTTTTCTCTTTAGAGCGTTATTTGATTATGATCCATTAAAAGATGATGGACTCCCTTCACGTGGTCTCGCATTTAGTCATGGAGATATTTTGCATGTCACCAATGCAAGTGATGATGAATGGTGGCAAGCACGCCGTGTTTTAGCTTCTGGTGATGAACACGGTTTAGGAATTGTGCCTAGCAAACGACGATGGGAACGAAAGCAACGTGCCCGTGATCGTTCTGTAAAGTTCCAAGGTCACGCTCCTTCATCCGGAAATTCAGTGGATAAGGTGTGTTTATTTATTTGGAAAATATTTATATGAATTATAAACTTGATTATTATAAAAAAAATATATTATAGATAAATATTGATTGATTTTTATTTTTCTTTTATTTATATTTATACACATTTTATTCCCCTTCTTTCAATATTAATACATTTACTAATTTTATTTCAAATATTTCAGCAATCAACATTAGATAGAAAGAAAAAGAACTTTTCATTTAGTCGGAAATTCCCATTTATGAAAAGCAAAGACGATAAGTCTGAAGATGGTTCCGATCAAGAACGTAAGTATTACTGTTTGGTGTTTCATTCTCTTAATTATTTGCCATTAGTTTTATTGATTTCATAATTTAACATTTAGTAAAGTTTTAATGTGTAATAAAATAACAATTTTTTGATTATTTTTCACATTTTTTAGAAAAATTAAGTACTTTATTCATCCAAAGATTAAGCACATGACCTAATTAATGAATTCATCATTTTATAATATTTTTTGTGTTAACGTCTTTGTGTACGTAGTTTTGTTTGTGATCAAATGATTTTTTTTCATTGTGTACTATTTTGCGTATTTTCTTTTCCAACTAATAATCTTACTATAAAAATCTATATGTACATTTGAAATATACATTTTTTTCTACTTTATATCAACTTTATTTGCATTTAATTTGTTACATGTTTTTTTTTTATTTTATTTTAACATAAAGTAAATAATGTAAAGAAAGTATTTGTTATAAAGCAAACACATATACACATGCACACACACATACACACACACACAAAATAATTAAATATATTTTTGTATTCAAATAAATTGGAAAATCATATATAAAATTCATAACATTTTATTGTTTTCAGTATTATATTTTCTCTATTTTGTGTTCATACATTATCTTAGCCCTACTTTGTATTGCTATAAATGTACATCTGTATGTTTTGCTTCATTTTGTTTGTGTTTACATCCATACAGCCTCTTCTCCATCAGATTTCCTCAACCCCGACAATAACTCTGAAAGAAACTCTCAACGTGAGTATAACATATTTTTACACAACACATATGAACAACATTTAAAAAATTAATATATTTTTCTATGTGACTTATTCTTAACACCGACTCACAGCTTTCAAATTTCTTTTCTTTATTTCACTATTACCTAGTTCACAATACACATTTAATTTATGACATTTAATCATTTTCTTCTTTTGAGTAATGTGAAATGGATGTTATATGAAATATTTAATTTTTAAAATAAAACAATTTCATATAAAATCTATTTAATTGTTGATGAATTACTAATCATTTTTACATATCATATTTTTGTAGGTATATATTTTTATTAAATACAAAGGTTATTTTTGACAAATTTATTGACTATTAATAATATAATTCAGTAATGAAATGTTACATATTTATTGTTATGTCGCAATTTTTATATTATTTTAACATTTTCTGTTTCATATTTATAGGAAAAAAATAATTACTTTGCTGTACTGTTTATACATGCAAACAAAGCAGTGTATTAAGTAAATTGAAATAAATATTAGACTAATTGAATCTCCAACGCAGACTGCTTATTGCTTTCTGTGTGAAAGTATCAATATGTTTCTTTTGAAAGAAACATTTGTTTTTTGCAAACGCTTAGCACATTTGACCATTATTGCATTATCTCATTTAATTAATAAACAATCACTATAACCAATCTCTCGCCGTAATACTCATTGTTATCTGTTTTTTGTATTACAGCGTTCATGCTTTGCTACACACAGGATGATGCTAATGCCGAAGGTATTGTATGGTTTTTTGACATTAATTCTTTTCAAACAGTTTGTCAAATCGGCTGTGTCATTTCAGCGCACAATATATGTACCAAAATAAAGTTCATTGAAAACTCATTAACTTTTACGTATTGAGTTTTTTGTCATTTTATACGTGTGTAAAAAATACATAACTTATATAATTTCAACCTTTATATATTTTATAAATTTGTTCCAAAATACAAATTTTCATACGAATACATCAATTACTTAATACTGTATATTTATTAGTTTTAAATATTTTTAAAAATTTGAAGAGAAAAGTGCAAGCTGTAGATACAAAACTGTATTATCGTTCCTATTAGGTTATCTTTTTTTGCATTTAAAATATCTTTGTTGTGCAAAATTTAACCATCAGATGATTTATCCAAATTATAAATATACTAATGAAATTTATATTTTACTCTGATAATTTAATATCATATATCTTCATATTATTTTTAAAACGTTATATTCTGGTCATGAAACAACTTTAATCCTATATGATTCCTTCCTATATACTAAAATAGTTCACTGCCAATAAAAGTGTTTAATTAGTTAATCAGTTTTTATAAACAGTTAATTTTTAAAGTTTATGTAACTTCACTTTTGAATTATTTTTTTAATCTATTAACTGCTTTAGAAGTTATATAATTACAGTGATACATTCATTTTTTCAGTATATACTATTTCACAATTTTAATTATATATATATATATATATATATATATATATATATATGTATGTATGTATGTATGTATGTATGTATGTATGTATGTATGTATGTATGTATGTATGTATGTATGTAAGCACGTGTATGTGTGTGTGTGTGTATATATATATATATGTGTGTGTGTGTGTGTGTATATTTATATTAATGAGTATATGTATGTATTTTTATAATAAAAAAAATCATTTATAACTTCTGATGGTTACATAAATGCATAGTTGTTGTCATGTATATTTTTAAATATATTTTTTAGCTAAGTATATTTCAATATATTCAACACATATTTTTGTATTTTTTTATAACATTGCTTTGAAGCTTTTACCTCTTCACATGTTATTAATTTATTTTGTATTTATAATACAATTCAATTATATGTTAGTGATTCCAAATATTTAAATTAAGGACTAAATGTGTATGTGTTATATGTTCCATATAAGTATTAAATAATGGATATATGAGTGTGTAAATATGTGTGTGTATGTATATTTATATATATATATATATATATATATATATATATATATATATATGTATGTATGTACATACACACGCACATACACACTTAATATGCATTTATAAAATAGAATTATATATGTATGTAATTGAATTGATAAAGCCTAAATACATTTTTCAATATTTGTGATAGTGTACACGTTAAATAAACTGGAAATTAGTATCGGAGCTTAATTAAATTATTTTTTTATGGCTGAATAAATTGCATGGTTTTTAATTTAATATTTCCATATAATGCTCTGTGTAATTTGTTTTGTAAATGTTACTGTTGTTGCGATACCGCAAACTAAACTAGTGACCAAATACAGTGAGCTGAAATGACAAGCTTATTAGACAACACACGTGAATACTGTATCTCTATCTATCCTTCGTAGTACAGGTGAAATATTATTTCGTGTTGAGCTACCGTATATGGAAGAGATCACGTTAATATATCTGGAGAATAGAGATAATTACGATTATTGTAAGTGTGCCGTGGATGGTAGAATACCACCGTTGTGTGCGCATGGAGTGATGAAAAATTGGCGTGAAAATTCGCTGCTTTGCGACCGCTAGCAGTTAGTTTTTCCTCGTTTGTGCCCTCAGCCCTACAGTACCTTTGCCCGTTTGCACGACCCCACCACAGTATAGATATAATATCCAGTAAGTGAACTCAGTTGCGGCACAACCTTCTATGTCAAATGTTTCTTCTTCCTCCATAAAAATAGCACAACCACAGTATACATATGATTTTTTATCTGTATACTTTAAGAAGAAATAACAGTTATAGAAATATTCTTGTTTTTTGTTTTTGTTTTTTTAATTATTTAACATTTTAATTTTTGTCATTATTAAAGCTTATAAATAGACTTCTAAAATAGTTACTATTGTTATACTTTAAAATATGAAGTAATGAATTTTTTATAACATTTACTATATTGATAATAATTATTTAAAAGTTGCAAGATTTTATTTAATATTTTATAATCAAATTTAAATATATGTTATTTAATCCCTATCTGTGTTTTATAAATAACTCAATATATATGTATATGTACATATGCACTTATATGTAGATACAAATATACAAATAAGTTGTACGTAAACACATGAATAAAATTTAAATCGTTTAATAAAACTGTATTTCAGTAATTTTTAAACGTATTGTTCTAAATTTATATGTAATGAGTTTTATTTTCAACAAACTTTATTTTTTGTAATAATTGTAAATAATAGTATTCATACTTTCATATAATTACTCTAAAATATTTTCTTAAAATCTTTTTTTTTTTTGATAATTCTGATTTGTTTATATATATATATATATATATATATATATATATATATATATATATATATATAAAATCTTAATTAAATGATCTAATATACTTTACAATATAGATAAAAAATCGTTTTTATGTACTGTGATTATAGCACATTATAATTGTTGATTTGCATTTGTTATTGAATTTCTTCATATCTATATCAAAAATACTAATTCCATCTTATTGTCATGATCTTTTCATAAAGAAAACATTTAGTATAAAAGTAAACAAAATATATATTTATTAAAATATAACTTAAAATATTCAATTACTAGGAAAATTTCTTTTGTTGTTTTGTTTTGAAATTAAGTTAATGAGTTATTCAGAATTAACAGTGAGTAAATTTAAAAGGTAATTTATTTAATTATGGAAATGAATTAAAATGACTATAAATAATTTACATGACATATTTATAAGAAATAAATGACAGTTACAAAAAAATTCTAATACAATTCATCCAGAAAATTATGTTGTAAATGAAATATTTACACTAATACTTTGTCATTTTCACTATATATTTCTATCATCTCTTACATATTTCTTCCTTTGTAGTTAATTAGAAACATTAATGTTCAGTGATATATTTAGAAATAATATAGTATATATTACAGTATAAATATTCAATGTTTCTTGTGGTTTCGCATGTAACCTTATATTTTTTTTTACCATATACATAAAATGGTTTTATATATATGTTTAGATGTATATATGTGTACATATGTGTGTGTGTATGTATGTTTATATATATATATATATATATATATATATATATGCATGCATGCACATATATACCAACATACACATGTGTATATACAATTCAATTCTGAAATAAAACATTTTTGTTATATTTTCCTATTTATATTTTTAATAGATCATTTCTAAACAACTGAGTAAATGTACTGTTATTTTCTATACTGTGACCCTACAGCCCAACTAATATCATTTAGTGGCCAATTTTTTATTATTCCCATTTTAGATATAATTTTTTTATATTATAAATATTTTTGTTCAGTTCTATTGAATATTTTATTTACGGTACAACGTTTATAGTTTGCGGCACGAAATATTCTTAGATTATTCAAACGTAGATTTTTACGGTCGTTACAGAATGCTGCATGGTATCGTTTTTATTACATAAGTAAACAAAATTTTGCAAAAAAAAAAATATAATACATCTAATACATCTCACTGTATATTAGTATATCTGTTTTGTATCGTTTTAACATTTGAAAAATTAATGGAATCACTAATTTCGCTTTCATTTCGACTTTAACGTTTAAAATTTGTCGTTATTTAGCTAGCTTTTATTATAATTAAAAATAGTTAAAAAATTTCAATTTTTAAAATCTGGTATAGTATAAAATTTTCAGTACAAACATTTTAAACACATTACACACATTTATTTACATTCTGTAAATTCTATTCTTAATAGAAAATAATCTACAGGTAATGAAGAAACAGTTCTTTCTTATGAGCCTGTGCAACAACTTCAGATACAATACACGAGACCTGTGATTATTTTGGGACCGCTTAAAGATCGAATCAATGATGATCTTATATCAGAATTTCCAGATAAATTTGGAAGTTGTGTGCCACGTAAGTAATTGTGTATTTTTTATATATAAATTATTTTTTTTTGTAGAAGAAAATTAATTTATAGAAATATTATATAACTGATAATGGAAAACATACTGTATTTATTTATTTTAATCCTGTTTAATGTGACTATAGATACTACACGTAGTAAACGAGAATATGAAGTTGATGGGCGAGATTACCACTTTGTTGCATCAAGAGAACAAATGGAACGTGACATTCAGAACCATTTATTCATCGAAGCTGGCCAATATAACGATAATCTTTATGGTACATCTGTAGCATCAGTACGAGAAGTGGCTGAAAAGGTTATTTATTTATTTTTCTTTGTATTTCATAAGTAAATGTAAACATTTTTATTATTAATTCATTCAGCTGATATTTTTTATATTTATTGTGAACAAAATGTGGAAATAAAACAGTAATTTTTCCAAAAATATAAGATGAAAAAAATCAAAACAAAAATTAATATTATATATATATATATATATATATATATATATATATATATATATATATATATATATATTACAATAAAGTAAATAAATACTGATTTATTAGTAAATTCACTCAAGAACAAAACATCCTATTGATAATTTAAATTGTTATGTAATTTTTTTTTAAAACACCCATAATGTGGAAGTGTTTTCATTCTTCTCTTTGTTTATCAAGCATATCTTGCAAGATTTTATAGAGTGTGCTTTGTATCTTACAGTTAAGATGTGTTTTAAATAGTATATAAATATATCCAATTTTTGGTGAACAGATTTTAGGATGTATTCTATAATAATGATTTTTTTTGTAGACAAGTTTCTTATTAAGGACAAATACTAAAATTACTTAATGTTTAACATATCCACATTTCAAAATTTATTCCATATTTAAATATGTTAGGTGTGTTTCCTATTTTATCACATATTTACCTAATTGTACTAAGTAACTATTTTGTAATTGTGTAATGTATCATATGCAAATAAAGAAAAGCACATAATATAGTTCATACAATCTCTATTATGAACTGAAGAAATTCATTTATATTCATTTTATTATTCTAATAAATGAAGAAATCATTTTATTAAAATAACTAAAATTTTTCCAATAGGGAAAACATTGCATTCTTGATGTTAGTGGTAATGCTATTAAACGTCTTCAAGTTGCTCAGCTATATCCAATTGCAATATTTATCAAACCAAAGTCAGTTGAATCAATTATGTAAGTATATTTTCCTAAATTTCTCTTTCTGTGTATGAAACCTGTAAAAGTTACTTGATATGTATGTGTTATGCTTATATAAAAGTGTATATATATATATATATATATATATATATATATATATATATATATATATATATATATATATATATTGTATATGCTTGTAGTTTATGAATATGTGGTGAGTTTATGATGGACATAAACAATGTACTTATGTATGCATTTATATAGTATATGAACTTATAAATATTTACTAATTTAGTAATATATTATAGGGAAATGAATAAACGCATGACTGAAGAACAGGCTAAGAAAACATTTGAACGTGCAATAAAAATGGAGCAAGAGTTTGGAGAATATTTTACCGGTAACTATTAACAAATGAATTTATAATGTAAAGGTAATTTTAATAAGTAAATTTAAATTTCTTAAAGCTGTTGTACAAGGTGATACTCCAGAAGATATTTATGCTAAGGTGAAAGATATCATTTCTGAACAATCAGGTCCAAATATTTGGGTGCCAGCTAAAGAACCTCTGTGACCCACAGCTAATCGGCCCGGCTGGACACTCCCGCCACGCCATTCATAATACAACCCCTGCCCCATCTGAGGAATCTCAAAAAGTTGTCATTTTTAGTTAATCTATGATCGCAATGCTGTGTAACGTATGGTCACTGATCGATATTAATGCCAGTTTTTGAAACTATTAGAGAACCAATGCCATGAAATCCAGCGTTTCATTTAATGAACTGCAATTTTTTAAAAGGTGCCTCGTACATTCGCTTGCTATACAACAATATTATATAAACTAGAATTCTAGATATATAAATCCTGATATGATACCACAATTGTTTTTTTTTTTTTTTAATATATTTTTCCCCAATAAAGAATGAATGGTACTGTAAAAACCATGTTTTATTATGTAAACAGTTTTTATTAATTTTTTTATATCTTGTTACATCTTTCAATGAAATATTTTATCATAATATTCATTGTAAGTAAAAACAAATATTTGTTTATTTTTAAGGTATAATAAAATTTATATAAGGGAACAAAATGTTTGTAATTACAAACATTTTCATTGAAAGAATTAACAAAAATGTATTCAATACTGCCTAATTACTAATAATTTTTCTATTATTTTTGAACAGAATAATTGTTTCTGATGTTTGATTTATTGAAATAATAATTTTTAATTTTAAAGTTACTTATCAATGACTTGTAGTTTTTATGTTTACATATTTTTTTAAAAAAATCATGATTGTTATTAAAGAACATGAAGTGAATATATATTAATAACTATCTAAAAATTGAATAGTTCTATTAAATTCAGCTTGTTATTTGATAGAAGTTATTAATTAATAAGTTATCTGTGACATTATAATATTTTAATATTATTAAAGTTTTAAAATGAAAATCAAGTTTTCTAACATATTATCAAAACTTCTTGTAATTATACTGTTTTACATATATTATGATTAATTAAATTCATTTTGTTTATAATGAAAGGTGTTATTTCATTAATCCAAACATTATTTATAATTATTCTGAAATGCACTTATTTTAATATTTAATATGTATTTGTATATATTTAGTATTTATAATATTTTATATTAACAAATTATATGTACGAATACCAATGTATGCATGTTTTTTATATATATATATATATATATATATATATATATATATATATATATATATATATATATATATATATATATATATATATACAGAGAGAGAGAAAGTGAGTGTTCATATATCAGTACCAAGTTTATACAGTTTTTATTTGTATAATTAATCTTGAAAAAATATAAATTTCTTTATTGGTGAAATAATATATTCATTGTGCTCTCCAATCTAGATCAAAGGTTATTGCAGCCATTTTTAAAAAAGTTATATTTGCTTTCGAATTGTGTGGTGTTTCAATCAAAATTAATCTGAGCTATTCTTTGCATTCTAAACGGTTTTTAAAAAAAATAAAGAAAAAAAAACAGTTTCTTCGAGCTTCTAGTGTATATTTCAATTGAAAAGCTCTGATTTAGACACTTCATTGATTCGGCGGCGAAACTATTTTTATTTATGATACTACTCTTGACAAAGAGGTTTTAATGTAAATTGATAACAAACATATTAGGTAGCTTTTTAAAAAAAAATAAATCAATAAATCGATCGATATATTAGTTTTTTGTCAGTATTTTTAGTAGGCAGGGGTATTGTATTGTTAAATTATAATAATAAAATATTACAAACAGTTTTCAGATATGCAACATTTGCTCGAATTAAAAAAGATAAAAGTAAATGGTATCTGTTTGTTTAATACCGAATATCAAATGATTTATGTATGTACTTAGATTGTGTATTAACATTTTACCTGCCGATTATTTAAGCGACTTGTACATAAACATTATATATTAAAATATCTCGAAATGAATTCTTATAGGCTTAACAGCCCGGAGTGTTCTTAGCATACATTTTTTTTTTTGTTGTCGACTAATCGTAATGAAATAGATATTGAAATTTTATCACGTGAAGTAGCATTTATAAATCTTTTAATATATATGCACTCAAAAACATCTGTAGTCACTACAAAATTTTTAGAATATAAATCGTAAAAAGTGAAAGTAATATATTGGCTTTATTTAATAAAAAATGTATTTATTTAATATTAATGAACTTTGTAAATCAAAACACTGTATATAAATTTCCATTCAATATCGATTTAAAACTCTTTAATTTTTAAAATTAATAATGTAATTATTAGGGAAATAATGTTGTTTTGAAGATTTATTCAAATAATTATTTTAAATAAAAATGAATTCTGAGTCATTTACTTTTATAGCACATAAATAGATAGTTAATTTAAATGTTTTATATTTTCATTTAAAATTTTATTTGATATATAATCACAAAATGGAATGTAATAACAAAAGCCTTAAATTAATAATTTAGTTTACAGTGTTCATTACAGTTGGTGAACTGTTATAAATTAGATATATCTTACGTCAATAATCAAATTATAAATTATTTAATAGTCATCAGTTATTTGTTTATATATATCATTAAATTGAATATTGATACCATTATATTTACGTGCAGTATAAGTTCAGTAAGAAAAAAACGAAGGTAAACAGTCATACAAACTTATATTTTTAAATTGAAATAAAAATCTATGAATAAAATTTCTAATATTTTGCTCATTTCGATATTGTGACCTTAATCATTCGTTAAGAAAAATGTCTTTGAACATTTGTACATAAAAACATTCGAGATGATGTTGCAAATAAAAAAATGCAGAAGTGATGCTTAAAAATTTGTTTATTCATATATACCAACTTAGGTGTTACAAAATGTTAGCAGAGATTTTCTCTTGAGTTCATTTATACTAATGTACATAATGTTAATGATTTAAATAAATAATTGTAAATGTTATAATTCCTATCTTATTCTTACTTTTATTATTAATTACCTATGTTATTTATATTATTTTACATACAGTGTTCAATCAATAATGTCAAATAGCATTAAATTTCATGTTCATATTTTAGTTATTAAAAAGATTATTGTTATGTGCTTATCGTTATTTACTATTAACGATATATTTGTGGTGAGGGTTTAAATAGAGCTCTATTATACTGTCATAAAATTTATAATTCATGCCTAAATAATAAGATACTGGAATAGATATAAAATATTCCTGTAACCAACATCATTGCATTTGATTTCCACCATCAATTTTACGGCTAGGCAGACTCATCATCGGCTGCGAAAGCTGTTGATAAGTTTTGCAATTGATTAACTATATGTTGCAAACATCTAATTTTAACTCTTCAACAGTGTATTAGGGACTAAAATACATCAAATGATGAAAGAAAATATATTTTTTTTGTACATATCCTATACTGTACGTTAAACACGGCCATAGATGTAGGGCATTCGACTGGAAGAAATGCAAATCAACATTGGTTTCGCACTGCCCTCTTTAGCACCACAATAGGTGCATCTTCAGTTTTAATTTCAAGTTTAGTAGTTATGAGAAAATGTATTTCGTAGAGTTTAAAAAATATCGTTTCAAAAATATTTGCGAAACATCTATGACATATTTAATAGCATTGTTGATACATATTTAAACATTCGCTGGATCTGTTCAAGTTGCCCATAATCAATGAAAAAAATATTTTTGACAGTATCCTTATATGAACGCCCTTAACAAAAGTTAATAGTCTCATATTTCATTTGCAAGATTCCAAAAATTGAGCACATATAAGCATATGGATATTCAAAAATTCATTAGAGCAAGATGTACGATTGTATGCTCATAGTATGTATATATATATATATATATATATATATATATATATATATATATATATATATATATATATATATATATATATATATATATATATATATATATATATATATATATATATATATATATATATATATATATATATATATATATATATATATAAACGTATATGATTCAAATAAAAATGTTTATTTGTATACTGATATAATTTTATAACATTATCATACTTATCTGTTGTATTTGATATATTTATCAATTTTAAAATGTAATTAACTAAAAGATTGTAATAATTGCATTTATTTTTAAATTCAGAAGCAAGACTGTTGTGATTGAAAATGTGAAAAAATATTTTTAATTTGCATTTTTAATTATTAATATTTGTGTTACTTTTTCTTTATGGTTTCAATATATTTTATAGTACAGTAAGTCAAAATAAATAGTGAATAGTAAGTATTAAATATGTTCATTTTATCTTTTATTATATATATACATATATATATATATATATATATTTATATATATATATATATATATATATATATATATATATATATATATATATATATATATATATATATATATATATATATATATATATATATATATATATATATATATATATATATATATATACAAGGTGTTCCAAATAAGACTGAAGGATAGAAAAGTATAGTAAATGATAGTAAGCAAGAAAATGTATGTCTTAATCCTTTCTGACTCATTTGGGTCACTTTTATAAAAACGTCAAATATTATTTTGAAAAGTATTGTTCTTTATTTTCAAAACATGAAGTTAATTATACAAACAAACAAACGAATAGCTTTATAAAAGAGTAATTATTTTATTTTTCATTTATAATTTTAGAATACATTAATAAAGAGAAAAAGAGATTAATTATATGGGAGGAGTATATTATAAGTATATGTAAACATTTGTAAAGCCTTATTCATCCAAAATATTATATATATATATATATTATAATATATTTTGAAATGTTTGTAATTTCAATAGATACAAATACTAATTATTCAAATGATAAAATATGTTATTGGTATTAGGATATAATTTTTGAACTTAATCTAAAGCCCTTTCTAATTCTTTTCGTCGATATGTATTTTTGTAATTGTGACCTTAAAGTACTGTTTGAAGATTTTTTTATTGCGTAAAGTAAACAAATCTATT
The DNA here is from genome assembly GCA_029203775.1 of Neoneuromus ignobilis. Classification (NCBI taxonomy): domain Eukaryota; kingdom Metazoa; phylum Arthropoda; class Insecta; order Megaloptera; family Corydalidae; genus Neoneuromus; species Neoneuromus ignobilis. The sequence continues at coordinate 16,575,147 of CP092095.1, forward strand.
CCTTACATCAGTCATTTTTGAATTTGTTGCCTGATAAATTCTTCTGCTTTTTATGACAATTATATCAAGCAATTTTATAAAAATGTAGAACTTTTTTTGTTAAATTTGTATCTTAAATGACGGTTGATATTTATCTATTTCTTCAAATTTTAATACTTTAAAATTACTTTAGTTACTGGGATTGTAATATACTTTTTTATACAAAATAACATTTAGTAATATTAACAAAATTACTTTTTGTTTGTTCCACTTCAATTTTACTGTTTCATTTAGTTATTAAGATTTTGATTAAAATATCAAATCAATGAAAGTTAATGAAACTTATTCCGGTATTTTTTATATATTTTTTAAAAAATAATAATACTTTTTAGATATTAAAAATGAGTACAATTAAATGTGTGGTGGTTGGTGATGGAGTTGTTGGTAAAACGTGTTTATTAATAAGGTAAGTTCTATAATCAATACTTGATTATATTCGTTATTATATAATATAAAATCATTTCTTTTTATTATATATTTTTAAAAATACTACATTTTATATCTTTATGTTAAATATCATAATTATTAAAAAATAAATTTCGATTTATTTTTTAATTTTAAATATTAACTTAATGTTATTATAATTATATTTTTCTTTTGATAAAGGACATATAAAATATATTTTTATCAAATTTTTAGATTATACATACATACACACACACACACACACACACATATATATATATATATATATATATATATATATATATATATATATGTGTGCGTGTGCGTGCGTGTGTGTATAAAACGTAAAAAGAAATATTTTTTTATAGTTATACAACCGACAGCTTTCCCACAGAATATATACCTACTGTATTTGATACATATGTTGTTAAAATTCCCATAGGAGATGAAATGTATAAGTTAGGATTATTTGATACTGCAGGTATAATTAAATTATAATTATTTTAAAACCATAAAATATTCTTTAAATATTAATTAAAATAATAATATTAAAGTATTTAATTGTCGATGTGTGTTATATTATTTAACATAATATTTCCACATAACTATAATTTCAATCCATAAAAATAAATATTAATATATTTTATAATTCAAGAGATATTTGGTAATAATAATATAATTTCTGTACCGTTGTTGATTCGTTTTGAAGTGTTGACTTTGTTTAAGAAATTAAATATTAATTTTATTAATAATTATCAATACTAATTAAATATTTTAAGATCTCTTATATATTAGGTTGGCAAGTATCTCCCTTCCGCTTTTTTTTTTTTTTTTGTACATAGCTGCGAAATTCAAAAGACCAGAAGGCGGAAGGGAGATATTTGCCAACCTAATATTAAATAATATAAAATTATATCATATGTATATGGTTAAAAATAGTATCGTAGTTTTTTTTATTTTCTTGCTGAAGAGTATTTTGAAATTTAACATTTTTTATTATATTAGAATTATACATTTTTTTTTAAAAAAAAACAACGTTAATTAAATAATACAACGAATTGTTTTATTTAATTTCACACCGAACTCAATTTTAAAAAATTAATAATTTACTTTTTTTTTACTTTTATATTTTTTTATTTATTATTTGATTTTAGGTCAAGAAGATTTTGATAGAATAAGACATTTAAGTTATCCTCAAACAGATGTTTTTATTTTATGTTTTTCGGTAGAAATTCCAACATCATTAATGAATGTTAAACAAAAGGTTTGATTGGAATTTCAATTATTGTTTATTTGTGTATACGTTGTAATAATGTTCTTTTATATTATTAGTTGTTAGTTCATTGATATTATTTTTCTATGTCTCAGTTCTAGTCATTTTTAGATAGAATAATATAGGCTGGTCCAAATGAGACTAAAAGATAGTAAAGAATAGTAAATGGTAGTAAGCAAGTAAATACATTTCTAAATCCTTGAATTTCATTTCAACCATCCTATATTTTTATATACCTATCAAAGTATTATTTTATTTGAAACCATCTTTAGAACTGAAACCATTAGCAAATAATTACGAAGTATGGAAGAAACTATTGAATTATGTTTATTTTATAATATGTATACATACGTATATATATATATAATATACTTTTCTTACAGTGGGTACCAGAATTAAAACAATATTGTCCAAAAACGCCAATTATCTTGGTAGGTACTAAAATTGATCTTCGAAATGATCGTACAACAATAGAACAATTATCTAAACGGAAACTAAGTCCAATCACATTCGAACAAGGACAGAAATGTGCAAGAAAAATTAAAGCAGTTAAATATGTAGAATGTTCTGCACTTACTCGGGTACATTTTATATATATTGTATTGATAATATAATTTCAGGTATTCGACAATCAGTATTATTCATTTTATTCCTTGATGATTATCATATGACCACGATGAATATTTTGATAATGGAATTATAATATTTAGTTTTTATAACATAGCGCTCTGACATGAATATTTAATAAATTTCAGAAAATAAAGTGAATAATAACAATATTAAAGAATATTATTAAAAACCTTGTGATATTAAGGCGAATAATTGATTTGTGTTAAAATAAATTTACCACGAGAGAATTTTAGGTTCAATTATTTACCTGTAATATTAAAATAATCGACGTTATATACAAATATATATATATATATATATATATATATATATATATATATATACATATTTGTAAATATTTATGAATAGATATATTTTTGTGTTTGTATATACCTTTGTATATACATATATTTCTAAATTTTAGGATGGTGTTAAAGACGTATTTGATGAAGCAATAATGGCAGCAATTCAACCAAAGAAAGGAAAACGAAGAAATAATAATAATTTAACTTGCGGAATTATATAAAATTAAATTATTATAATAATAAATGAAGTTAATTGTACATATATATATATATATATATATATATATATATATATATATATATATATATATATAAACACACACATTGATTTGATAAATGAACAAGTATTTTTACGTTTCTATTAATTTCGATTTAATTTAGTTAACATATATTTGTGGTTTATTATCAACATTTATAATCTACGTAATATGATGTATATAAAGTAAATGTTAATTTTAGAACAAATATTCTTTGTATTATTAAAAAAATAAAATAATAAAAACTAGTATCAAAATAATAGTGTTATAGACTACAAATATATATATATATATATATATATATATATATATATATATATATATATATATGCATGTGTGTGCGTTTGTATATATAATTTATATTTTACTTTAAATATTTAGAACTTTTTAATTACCTTTAAACTTTTAAATTATTTTTATTTAAAGTGACTAAAAAAAATAAACTGAAGATTTGATGTATACAGTAGATAATATCCTAGCTCAAATTTAATGCCCAAATTTATATATAATCAGGATTTGTTACGATACTTTTTTAATACTGTTTACAATGTTTTTTCTTTTTATGTTATAAACCCAATTGTTGAGTTATATGAATTAATTTGATTTAAATTGAAATCTTTATTTTTTTATCTAAAAAGTCAATTATAAGATAAAATGAACATGCTAATCAATTCAATATAAGTAATAAAAATATGACTAAGAAGAAAAATAAAAGTACAAAGTTATCTGTTAGATAATTAAAGTTTTTTTTATTTGTTTAGTAAAATATTATACTTGAAATATTTAATTTAACGTTATATATTTTAAACTTAGATTATAGTTTTAAAAACTGGGAAATACTATGTTACAAAGCAAATTGTAATCATTTGATATATATCATTATATCAATTTATATCAGTCCACTGCTTAGCGAAAATTTCATTGAATATTACCATTATATATATATATATTGTTGTTTTTTTTTTTTGAAGAAAATAACGTGTTAAATATTTATTTCTTTGTATTATTTATCTACCTTTATCGTACTTATTATTATTGTATTTAAATATAAATTTATTTTTTACTTAAATATAATTTAAGTCTATATACCAATTTCAATTATTTAAAAATATTTTAGGTGTTATTTGTATTTTATAAAAATTAGAAAAAAATTATCTGCATTTGCTAATTTCATTTTCGTCGACAATTTAAGGTCAATTATACAATATATCTATGTGCAAATATATTTTTTTATTGTTAATGCCTTCATCGTTGATGAATGTGATAGAGAGAATAATTGAGATTATGTTTTTATTATATTATTTGCCTTCTCTCTCTTTATATATATATATAAATATGTGTGTGTGTGTGTATGTATATGTGTGTGTGTGTAAATATATAGGTATTTACTTCTACGTAAGCATGAAGGAAAATTTAATATATAAAATTCGCATTTTTTATTGATAACATTATTTTAACCGCTGAGATAAAAAAATTTAAGATATGGTTATCTGCTGAGTAGATTGTATTTTTAATATCAAAACGTTACTGAACAAAAGAAAAAGAAATTGATAAGAATACATTTCTATTTTATACGTATTTCTGTATATATATTTAAAATATGAATACTTTATTCTTAATTTTATAATTGACATTTTCTAAATTGTATAGTTGCAAATTAGTTTATTTGTTATAAAAATGTGTTCAATAAAATGTGTAGTTGTTGGAGACGGAGCCATTGGGAAAACGTGTTTATTGATAAGGTTCGTTATATTTGTTTGTTGAAGTTATAAAATACTGTTTTATATATATTAGAATTTAAATACTTTATTGAAATAAAATTTTAATTATTAGTTTTGATACTAAAGAGTATATTTTTACAATTTTTTTTAAATTATGTTTAGTAATAATTATTATTAAGTATAATCATTAACATTTATTAAACAGCACGTTTTAAAAAATCTATTTTTTAAACTTTTGAAGATATATATCATACGTGAATATATTTTAATTAAGATTTTCAAATATTTTTATTTTTGGTTCTTCAATATTCTGTATAATTCGGCAAAGTTTTTATTGATTTACTGATTTTTTATATAATTACTATAATATCAATAAATAGTTCTGTACTATTCTATTAATGCTGTAGAAAAAGAATTTATAATAGTTTAATTTATTTCATTAATCAAATTTTTATATTATTATATTTTATTTTATTTATTTTTATTCAAATCTGACAATATGATTATTCTCTGCATATCTAGATAGAATTGCTTTTAATGTTAATAATGACAATATGTTTAAAATAAGAAATGTGTTATTAACCACACAATGATATAAAAGACTAATTACTATTTTCGTTTAATTAAAGATTTAATCATAGTATTCATTGTTCAGTTATCAACTTATGTACATTTTTAAAATACTTGATTTGATATTCTTACTGGCTTGCAGGACAGATTCATTAATTAAAATTAATTAAATTTAGAAAGTTGTCAATAATAAATATTTTTTTTAATGTAATTGAATAAAATATATTTTGTTATAGAATATATTTTGAAAAATATGTATAATTATAATATGTAATAAATAAAATTGTGCATTTATATAAATTTTTAAGATTTTTTTATGAATTTCTTTTAATGATTTTATATTGAATTCTGTTTGAATTATATTCATTTCTGAATTTTTGCAAAGAAGTACTTAAATTGTTTTCAATAGTTATTCAACAAATATTTTTCCTACGGAGTATATTCCAACTGTATATGATAATTATGCTGTCAATGTGTTTATCGGTGATGATGTACATACATTGTCATTATTTGATACCTCAGGTATGTTAAAAGTTTATTATTTATATTTTATTTCATACATCATTTTTTCTATATATTAAAATTTAATATCATTTTAGATGGCGTTACTAAAATATTTTACTATTAATTTTTTAGTGAATTATTTCATAATAAAAATAGTTGTTTAAATTACTATATTATTAGTATTATATTATTTTTATGGAAATCGAGCAAAAGTGTTATTTTCATAAACCATTAATAATGTGCATTATATAAAATCATCTTGAAATAATTTTTGTTATATTTTTACTCAAGTTATAAAATGTTGCAAAGTAAGAGAAATTATTAATGTATTTTCAGGTCAAGAAGGTTATGATAGATTAAGACCAATATGTTATCCCGGCACAGATGTATTTTTAATATGTTTTTCTGTTGTATTTCCCACATCGCTGCAAAATGTAAAAGAGAAAGTAAATATTTATATATATATATATACATATGTTAATTTTTATGTTATATTTATTCATATATATAATTTCATTGTTTATAGTGGGTAATTGAATTACGACACTCTTGTCCAAATACTCCTATTATTTTGGTTGGAACTCAAATTGATAGTCGAAATGATAGTAACGTAATTAAAAAGTTAGCACTTAAAAACCGTACCCCAATTACATTTGAACAAGGAGAGAAAATGGCAAAAGCTATTAAAGCTGTAAAATATGTTGAATGTTCTGCATTAACAAGGGTAGGCACATTTAAAACTAAGTATGTATGTATAATATGTTTTAAAATATAATTTTTTTGGAATAATAATAGGAATATAATAAACTGTTTTACTATGCTTTTTTAATACATATACATTATTAACTACTATATAAGTTACTGAGTTAGTAGACATTCAAAGACTTGAAAATAAATAGAAGTATTGTTAAGATGAAAGTAAGAATATATGTAAAAGAGAAGAGATATTAAATCGTTTAAATTATAAGACAATTTTAACATTCAAAAGGAATTATCAATGTTTGAATATAATAATGAGATGATATATTTTTATTTTTATTTAATTTGATAATAATAAATAATAACACACAGAAGTGATAATATTTTTTTATATTTTAAATATTTGACTTATGACTAAATATTTGATTTATTACATTATATATATATATATATATAATATTTGTTTGAATCTAATGATAAATTTTACTGATTTTAATTTTTTTTCATTAGGAAGGTGTAAAGGACGTATTTGATGAAGCGATTTTAGCAGCAATGGAACCACCAGTAGTAAAACGACAAAGAAAGTGTGTTTTGTTGTAATACACATACACACACAAACACACACACACACAAATATATATATATATATATATATATATATATATAACAATCTTACAATTTGACCACGGAAAGGGTACAAATTTTAAAAAAGTAATTAAATATATAATTAAAAGTTGACTTTTTAGAGTAAATTTTCAGTTTTTTAAATTTGATTTAATGGCCTTTTAAGAATATTTTTAATAAGGGTACATTGCCATGAAGAATTACTCACGAAAATGTTTGTACAATAATTTATTTTTTGAAAATTCACACATTGATGTATTTTGTTATACTGAATATAGTGGAAATACGTGATAATAATAAAACATATAATTAGCACAATATGTGTATATATATATATATATATATATATATATATATATATATATATATATATATATGTATGTATATAATAAGTTTTAGTTATTAAATAGAATCAATAAATAAATATACTCTCTCTTTCTCTCCCTCCCCTCTCTCTATATATATTAAATTGTTTAGACTGTACATTGTTGTTGGCATTGGAATATATATTTATATAATTGATTCTATTTAATTATACAATTGAGTCTGATTATATTGGAAGTGATAAATATTATTTAATTAATTATAAATAAGTAATTTATATTTTTAATGAATAACAATATTAGTTTATGTTTATGTATATTTATTTAATAAACAAAAGTGTTTTTGATATGATAAGGAATTTTTACTTTTGTACACAGTGATTATAATAACATATTTTTTAGTTGAATTAATTATTGTTTACATTTTTAATACTATTAATACTTTTATTATATAATAGTTAATTGATTTATATTGTTATTAATGGATCTCTTGAAGAAGAAATATATAGTTAATATAAATTTATAAAATAAAAATTGAATTCTTGTTATAGGTAAAGAAAGTTATGAAATTGCCTAATGCAAATTTAAAAAATACATTTATTTGAATATGTAAAACAAAGAACTATTATTTGACTGTTTGTAATTAAATATATATGTAGTTTAACACAATTTTGAGTTACTAATATAATTAACGTGTAATCATTAGAAAAAACACTTAAATTTATTTAATTATTAATGTATACGTATAACATTTTAATTTTTGGTAAATGGCTCATGAAAATAATGGATGTAGAATCCTATACGGAAATGAAAAAAATGAATTTAGACAGAAGGATTTGGCTATAGTGACGAGGTTTTGCCTTCAATGGATAATGGTAACTGGAAATATAAATTGAAAATAATGAATTAATTTATTTCTTAAAATATATATTATTTAAGAGAATTATGTTTTTTTGTGTTTTGAAGAAATATTTAAAAAGAATTACTATTATGATTGTCATAGTTAATTTATGGTTATTATTTTAACATTTATTGTTTTAATTGAATAGAATTAAGATTGGCGGTTTTTTTTTAAAAAATCTTCAAGAATTATTTAGTTCACGTTTATATCGTTCTGTATTGGCGTTGTGTAGTTTGAAGTATTACAGGTGTTGGCCAAGCCCCTTCTGACAGTTTTATGTAAAAGAGTGTGCTTTTCGATATTTCGGTATTATTTTAAGTTGAATTTCACCTAAGTTTAAACAAGGTATTTATTTTTCTATACGTGCAAATTGTACATATGGAAAAAATATAAATTTTATAAATGACGCTGACATAAAATGGCGTCATGTCGTCAGTACCTAAGTGATTCGTCATGAAATATTTTAAATGTTTATTTAATATTTGGATTTAAATGTATATTTCAAAATCAGTTATAGATGTCAAATTGTTGTGTGTATTGTAAATTTCGAATTCATATAATACTAATATCAATACATAAATTTATCGGTTTTTAATATTATTTTGATTCCAATGATTGATACGAAGTTGCAATAACTTTCATTTAAACTATTCCTTCCTCTTTGAATAATAATATATTTTAGGAATACAATTTTTTATTACAGATTATAAAAAATGCAGACAATCAAATGTGTAGTAGTAGGTGATGGTGCTGTGGGTAAAACCTGTTTACTTATTAGGTAATTTTTTTGTATATTAATTTGTGACAATTTCTAAGGAAGTTAATTTTCTTTTAGCTATACAACAAATAAATTTCCATCAGAATATGTGCCAACAGTTTTTGATAATTATGCAGTTACTGTAATGATTGGAGGTGAACCTTATACATTGGGGTTATTTGATACAGCAGGTAATTTAACATGATCTTATTTAATTTTGTGTTTTTTAATATGCAGTAAACTTTTATTTTTTTTAATTAGGCCAGGAAGATTATGACAGGTTAAGACCATTAAGTTATCCTCAAACGGATGTCTTCCTTGTTTGTTTCTCAGTTGTTAGTCCTTCATCTTTTGAAAATGTTAAAGAAAAAGTAATTGAAAATAAACATTATGTGTTATTGAATTATTTTTTAATATTATATATTTTTTTAGTGGGTACCAGAAATAACACATCATTGTCAAAAAACACCCTTTTTGTTGGTTGGTACACAAATCGATCTAAGAGATGATGCAGCAGTTATAGATAAATTAGCTAAAAATAAACAAAAACCTATTAGTTTTGAACAGGGTGAAAAATTGGCTAAAGAGCTTAAAGCAGTTAAATATGTTGAATGTTCAGCACTTACTCAGGTTAGTGAGGATTGATTAATAATTTTTTGTATAAAATTATATTAATTTTATGATATGTCTGAATTCATATCATAAAAATATCATCTACAAAAATAATAAATTCAACTTGAGAGTATTTAAATTTTCGTGAGATATTAATTTTTTATAGAAAGGCCTGAAAAATGTATTTGATGAAGCAATTCTAGCAGCTTTGGAACCACCGGAACCAGTAAAACGTAGGAAGTGTGTGCTGTTGTAATAAATTTAATCACCGGTCTTACTGTAGACGTTGGTGCGAAAATACAAAAAAATCGTATTATATTTTAGATAGATGAATAATTAACATTTGTATAAAAAACAATTTCAGTATGAGAATCAGATTATTGTTTTTAAGTTGTAATAGAGCTAATTTAATTTTAAACATTTGTTATATAATTGTTTCAAATTTGCCATACTTCGGAACTTCATTTTTACATTTGAAAACTTTTGCATTCCTTTAATATATACAGCATTTGTACACATCAGTATGATATTTATTTTATTTATAAATGTGGTGGTGAGATCTTTGGGAAAATATTTAGCAAAAATTATGAAATTATAGCTAATAAATTTGTAGCTATATTTTCATACTGAAATGAAAATGAAGTTTCGTTGTTTATTACTATTATTATTTTTTTTTCTTTTTTACTGAGATTAGTGGTATTTATAAAACCACTTTTGTATTTATGCATTTTTTTGTATTGTATTTATTTTTTTCTTATAAACTAACTAGTGTTTTTCAACCAATTTGCAAGAATAAGATTTAAATTTTGCTAATGACACATTTATTGTCTTTGATCGAGTGAAAATTGTGATTTTTGTAATGTTTATGTGTATGAATACTATTTTATACTGAAATATTAATCAAATTTTAAAATTAATGTAAATATTTCAAACTGTTAAGATGCTTGTAATCCTTGATTTTAAAGTAATAAGGTAACAGTTAATATGTTTTGTACACATAAACATATTTGATAACACTAGTTGTAAGTAAATTAACGAGTTTAACATTCTAAAGTCCAAATTTTTTGCAAGAGTAGAAGAAGTTGGTATAAGTGAAGAATATAATTATTCAGTGAGGTTGTAGATTTTAAAATGGAAAGAGATAATTGACTATTAAAAAGGAAGACTTGTACTACTTTTGTTGACATATTTATCTTGTATATTTCTATATCCATATGATAAAATATATAGAAAAGTATGTTACTCTGCATTGCAGACTTGTATCGACATTTTTCAAGTAGTACGTCAACTATCAACTTGAAGATTTATCATTTGTACATAAAACATGAACCGATTCTGTATAAGAATGTTGTGTGTATGAATGTATATTTGTGAAGATGAAAATATGAATAAAAGTTTAAAATTATACTTTTAATCTGAAAAAAAATGTATGTTTGATTTTAACTAATAATCTATAGTGTTGTTTTTATGTCTCCACTCTTATGGGTGCTCAATTTAAGTAACTAAATGTTTGTGATTCTATAGTAGAGAAGAAGTAGAAAGTAAAAATGGAAAATTTGTCAATGGAAACTTTTTTTAAAGTTATATTACAGTGAAATTAAATAATTTTAATTTATATTTGATATGTTGAAGGTAATTTAGGATTTTTCACTGTGAAAAGTTTTTAAAGTAAAATATATTAAATATTACTTTTGATGTCCTTTTAATTGCCTGCTTGTTTATATATATATATATATATATATATATATATATATATATATATATATATATATATATATTTATTTATGTGTGTGTGTATATGTATGTATGTCATACAGTTTTTTAAAAAGAATTTATTAAATTTGAATGTATTGAAAATAATGTAAAATGTTCCAATATTAAGTTTTTATTATTATGTGAATCACAAACAGTTGACTGGAAATTATTTAAGAATGTATTTTGATATAAAATGTTTATTTTTTATTGATATTGTTGAATGAATTTGCAATTGTCAACAAGCTTTTTATAATATACTCTTTAAAATGTTTGCTATAAAGGGATTCCATTTCGTAAGTGCTTATAAACATGAATATTGAAAAGAAGAAAAAAACAATACCGTAGATGGGTCAGGGTCATGTACTACTATGCAAAGGAAATTTATTTTGAAAAACAATATTTAACATGTAAAAATAAAAAAAATTTTTTATTTACATGGTACATGATTTTGAGGAAGATGTATATATATGTATACATGTTTATATATGTGTAGATATGTGTGTGAGTATGTATATGTGTGGGCATATTTTGTATATATATATATAAAATATGTACACATATGTATCTACAGTATACGTGTGTATATTTAACATAGGCTGATAAATTTTTTATTCCAATTGTAACATTTCACACAATAAAGTATGTATTTAATAATAAAAAAGTTTTATTTATATTTATTTTGTTGTACATTTAACGTTTACCATATTTATTAATTATTTAACAATTTTACTTTTTTAATTTTCTTTAGGTTTTGTGATTTGTGAAAGAAATTAACTTTTGAAAATAAAGTTATTTTGATTTGTATTGATAAAATTATTTTGTATGTAACATTTTGAGTAGCACACAAATGAACATTTCGAATTTCAAAACATTTGGTTATGTGAAAAGGATAGACTGGGAATTATTGATAATTTATATTAAAAAGAAATAGTGTTTTCAATTTTCTTGAATTAATATAGTAAAAAAAGTCAACAATAAATTCGAGGCAAGTATTTTAAGTGAAAATTAATTTTTAACCTAATAAATAAAATTATTTTAGTCAATTTAAGCTAACGTATTATAATCGGATTATATGTTTCATTTGTTCAAAATTATATCATTCAGTTATGCAATTTATTTGCCATTTAAAAAATACATGAACGTAGAATTTATTTGAATAATTTAAATATTCTTCAAATGTTAGAGGTATTTACTGTATTTATATACTTTATTTAGTGTGATACTACTATTAAAATATATATACTTTTTAAATTCGTTATTTAATTTCGCATCATAGTATCTTTGTTGTTTTATTTGTAGGTTAGAAAAAATACGTTGGTTGTTATAGATCTTTTAATTGTTTATATTATAATAATTTTATTTAGATAATATTCGTGATCGTTCAAAACTGTTTTCATTTTCAATTAGATGTAGCTGCATTTTTATTGTATATTTAACTATGAAAATTGTTTTCCCGAATTCAATAATTTCGTGTAGTGTTTTCTTTCAAATAAACTTATAACATTCAATACAGTATTAATAAATTTGTTGTATTTTAATATATAAATTTATTAATATAACATTCGTAAATAAAATCATTAACAATATTATTATAATCTTATTATTAACTTTTATTTAACCAACTGTATTGACCTTAAATAATATTTACTTACTAGTCGTTAAGAAATTAGAAACGTTTTAAAATATTAAAACTTGATATAATTTGCGAAATCTGTAAATAAATTGTTTTATAGTTTCTAAAAAAAACCTATAAAGTCAAGTTATGTTTACTGAATTATTGAATTTTTTTTTTGATTTATTATATGTTTAATATTATAAGTTGTCAATATGTATTGTTAAAATAATTTTTTCTTACCTATTTGTTACAGTTAATTTAGTGCGAATCGAACGTTTGTCCAAATATTTTTGTGATTAACTATTGGCGAATACCTCATATAAGCATTAATTAAAATTTGCTTTTAAAATTACCTCAAAGTTTTAAATAAATTGACTGTTAATTAAGTAAAATAACAAAATTAATCTAATTTAATAATTTATAAAAATAAGTTAGAAAAATAATGCTGTTATTTTGAGTTAAATTTAATATATATTTATTATAAATTGTTATTAATAGAAAATTTGAAAAGAAAAATATAGTTGATATTGAGATTTCTAGAAAATAAGTATTTACGAAATAGGGAATTTTAATGAATCATAGGGATGGTTCACTTACGGAAACGTATATATAAAACATATTAAATTAATGTTTTGCAACAGGTAGATTTTCAGAACATAGTTAAAAAATTTAAAATTATGGTAAAGACGTAGTTTTCAATTTAATAAACAAAATGATTTTTTTTAAAAAATGGATCTATCATTTTTTTCTTATGACTATATCAATATAGATACAAATATAAATAATACAAATATACATACGTTTATATATATATATATATATATATATATATATATATATATATATATATATATATATATATATCGTTAATGACTTGTATTATTTTATTATAAAAAAATATAATTCCAAGAATATAATTGTTTAAAAGAAACTCTAAGTCTTTGATGTATTAATTTGTTCGAATTGTAGACATTGGAAAATCCCACCTGAGATGTAAAGATATTACTACTCAGGGTCAAATTAAATATACTGATCTTATTACTACAATTTATCAATAATGTTTTGTTTACATACTTGTACATTTTTTTAGTATTAAAATAATTGTTTTTAAAATGTTTATTTTTACGACTTATTTTTGACGTATAGTTGAATAGAATGATATTTAAAGTTGATAAAAACTTAAACATAAATATATGTATTACAGTCATTTTAAGGGAATATATATATATATATATATATATATATATATATATATATATATATATATATATATAATTCTTTGATGATTTTTGATTAAGAGCACCTGTGCATGTATAAATATGCAAACGTATTTTTTCTTAAATAATCATTTTTATCAAAATAAATCTTTTTAACATTAAATGAATGTTTAGTAATAGAATTTTTTGATATGTTAGATGTTTTAAATCAAGTTTTTTATAAATTTAAATCATTCAGTTATTGAAAGATTTTCAATTGTATTTAATATATAATTTCTACATAATTATTTTTATTAGCCAAACGAAAAGAATATAATAATGATATATTTTATATAATAAATTATATATTTTTTTATTAAAAATGTTCGTTAATTTTATTATAAATATATTTCAGTATTATTTTATATAGTCGATATTTTAATTTTTTTTAGAAAAATATTTATTATACTGTAGAATATATTGAACATAGTTTATAATGGAATGAATGGTATGATATTGGTATCCTGTATTTGCTTTTGTTCCATTTATTCATTTTTCTTGCAATTGATACAAATGTTTTCTATAAAGAAATATGTTATTAGAATTTAAATTCATATATTCCAATCTTCATGGTCGCACGTACATATCAAGTGAATATAAGTAAATTACTCTTGACTCTGAAGAAGATGGTGAATACTAATGTTTATTTCTTGTTTTGCAAACAAACCTATGACATGGACATATGACATGTAATTCAGTTCCTTGTAGACAAATGTCAATGTTACATTTGGTTTTATCCCATTGCAATTAGGTTAACATATGACTATATTTAAATAAGACAATGCATTAACCTTCTTCTTCTAAATAACGTTGAAAATACTTTTATGCATACTATTTCTTATATACGTATGTATGTGCATAAGATATGATAAGAAATATATATATTCTTTATTATTAACAATAAATATAAATTACTTGTTATATAAAGAATTTAAAAATCACGCAGATAATTTCATTAAAGGTGAAAATAAACAACGAAAAAATATTTATAAAAAATCAATAAATATTTTTTTGCAAAAATTAATATTTTTCAATATTCAGACATTAATAAATATTACCATTATATGTTTTGTCTAAGTTTGGATATTTGTCGCTATAGAAATATAAATAACTCAGGGTTTATAAAAAATGGAGCTATATCTAAATCTTTCATAAACGCATAATTACGTTCATATGATTAGATATAAAGCTAATCGGAGGATAGAGCAAGGATATAATTCAGTGATTTTTAAAATATATTTTCTTTGATTATTCCTAATTTGTACGCCACTTAAAAATACATAATTTTCTAATCTCTTAATTTTATAGAATGTCTCTTTTTCATTTTCTTTTCATAAATGAGTAATCGTCCTTGTGTTCACATATGTTGAAGATTTATAGTAAGTGATATTTTTTGAGTAGTGATTTTATATTTATAATGAAGAAATTTGTAACAGTTTTAATAATATTCTTTTAAATATTATTAATGTTAAAAAAGGTTAATTTTATTTTTTATAAAAAATGTCATTGTTATAAAAAACTATGAATGTTCATGTATATATGTGAACAATTGTCGGTAGAACATTTGATTTCGTATTGAATTAAGAAAAGTATAATACATTAAACGGAATTCACTTAAATGCATATAAACATTAAAGTATTAAAATAAAATCCTTCGTTTTGCATCTGTGTAATTCATCGTGTGAAGTCAATTTTATGCTCATGTTTAATTCAATTTGAGTTACGTTTAGGAATTTTTTGCGACTGAAATTCACGGTCTTAACAGAAAGGATACTTTGCATATATATCAGAAGCTGAAATAATTCATTGAAAATGATATTCAAATTGTGTAGACTGTTATAAATGGTTGTATATTGAAATCCGGGTATATGTATCAAATATTCGAACACCATACATTTATTAGAAAAGCGTCAGTGATTTATTTAAACATATCAACTTGATATACAAATCATGTTTTTATATATTGAATATAAATAAAAAATGATTTGTGTTCAGACGGATATTACATTATTCATTTTTTATTTAATTCTTTATTTTTTTTTATTTTGGTACATGTGTGAAATTAAGAAAATATGTTGTTACGGTTAATACTGTTTTCGTGTACAAATCGAAAAAAAGTTTTAAATTTTAACTTGATCAGCAGATTGAAAATATTGAGCAATATTTTTAACGATGTTACAAAAAATAAATGGAATTTAATAATTCACTGAGTTGGAAAAATACTTCTTGTTTATAATTTGTTAAAATATTTATTTTGCTTTTTAGAGATAGTTTTATTTCTTATAAAAAAAGATATTAGAAAATAGTAATTACTTAAGTGGTGATTAGAAAAAATATTTAATTTTAATTTGTGTATAGAAAATTTATTTTGTTTAAAATGATTTTTTAGATTCAATTCTGATTGTATTCGTATGTATTTAAGAAAATAGATTAAGTGTAGTTTGAAATTAAACGATGTAAATAACGTGCATGTGAAATTAAATGACGTAAATTTTGTTTGTGTGTGGGCGGATGTGTGTACATATATGTAGATTGTTGATTACTTGATATAACTAATGGAAATATAAATTTATCTATTTATTATTTTCACATTCAGTGTTTCGTAAAAGCTTCAAAACTTAATAAATGAAAAACATCTGGAATACATTTACGAAATCGAAATTTATTATCCGTATATTAGTTCTACGATATCTATCATCAGTTTCGGTTTAATTCTTGAACGAAAGTAACATTCTGCAAATTCACATGCGATGTAGATTTTGCGAGATTCGTTGATTACTAAATAATATGGTATGTTTTACTGTATCCATATCTTGTATGATATGAACGAATGTACCTAATCAAGGTTATTTTTTATACTCATTTTTCATTGTCTTCTACAGAAATAATTCGATTTTTTAAAACTCTTATTACAAATAATAGATGAAATTCTTTTTGCATGAATCTTTTCTATTTCACATGTAATAAAATGATATAACTGGGAACACCAAGGTTTGTGGTTTAACATGCATTGAATTTGCCCTTTATTAATAACCACAGCTTGTCATAAACTTTGTGACTAATATTTAAAGGTCCCTCTGGCAACATAACGAAAATTCCGAAACGGAATTCGATAAATATCAGTCATTGTAAGTTGCTTAAATATTTTGAAAATTATATTTGAATGTCATTTTGGTATAGGTTTACAAGGCACTTGTTTATTATTTTGAAATTTATTTCGTTTACATCTGTTTTGATATTATTATTAAGCATTTATTGAATAGGTGTCAAGGATTTAATGTGCATTTGAAGTTGTAAAACATATTTTCGATAACGTGTATATATATATATATATATATATATATATATATATATATATATATATATATATAATATTTTTTACATAGTTATATATTTCATAAAAATGAAAATTGGTAAAATCAAAAATATAATTTTATATCTTAGTGCATATTTATTTTTTATTACAAAATATTAATTGGGCTAAATATATTATCTCTACATTCTATGAAAATTTTAAATTAACAAAACATTAATTGTGTATTATTATAATAATTAATTATTAAGTCATAAAAATGTGCAAATGTATTTTTATAAAATATTTTTACATGATCTTTTTCTAAAGAAGTGAATTATAATGTTATATAGAGATTGCTTCCATATTTTAAAGATTTAAGATTATTTTTTTATTATAATGACTTTTTTATTATACATTGACGATTTATTATTTTAATATAAAGAAACAAGACGGTTTATTATATTTATATGGAAGTTATATTAATTATTAGAAAAATCTTATAATGTTTTGTTACCAAAATAAATAAAGTGAAAAGAATAATTAAAAAAAATATTTTTTTTGTTCCAAATTTTGAATTGGTATGCATTTATTATCAAAACATCAATGATGTACACAATACATACATACATACATACATATATATATATATATATATATATATATATATATATATATATATAATTTTACACTGTCATCTGACAATCACTTTATTGCTCTCATTTTTTTTGTATGAAGGTATTAAATTATTTATTTTAATTAGATATTTTCAAAAAGTATCCGGTCTTTTCAGAATATTTATGGTATAATTATATTCGATGGTGTTAGCAATTTTTCTAACATGAGATTTGTTAAATATATACTTCAAATTTATTACGTGTTTTAAATTTATTCTCAGTTATAAAAATGATAGATTCTT
The DNA here is from genome assembly GCA_029203775.1 of Neoneuromus ignobilis. NCBI lineage: Eukaryota > Metazoa > Arthropoda > Insecta > Megaloptera > Corydalidae > Neoneuromus > Neoneuromus ignobilis. Next base: position 16,593,583 of record CP092095.1, read on the forward strand.
TTTATGTCAAAAATAAATAACATTAATAACGTATTTCATTACTTTAAATTAGTAAAAAATTTAAATTTCAAATGATCGGTCATTATTAGTATTAGATTTTTTTTATGATTAGTATGTGTATTTTTTTATTTGAGAACACATTTATGTAATGTATTGTATATGCACACGGGCATATACAAGAGTCGTTTGATAAGTATGGTAAAAAAGTAAGAAAAACTAAATTGAAAAATTTAATTAAATTAAATAATAAATAAATTTATCATACTTATCAAACGACCCCCATATATGTACATACGCACCATAGAATATTGAATATTGTATAGTTGATGAGTGAAGTTTATTTCGAGTGCTAGTCTCTATATATCAAAATTTGTACAAAGGATTAAAATTTCGTTTTTGGAAGTCCACTTACAAATCTTATTTCCTTGTTATACATAACACAATATATATATGGTCATTCAAATGTGACTCTAGATTTGTGTTTTATTAAAAATAAATAAAAGAAACTATTCACATGTTCCTTTTTAATAAAACACAAATTTGACGTCACATTTGGATGACCCTATATAATAGATATCAATTTAATAATTAATAGAGATTTTTTATGTTAAAAGCTTGTTGGTTAACACTAGATTTACGACAGCTGATTATATACCTATTTTTACTAAAATGGGTCAATTTGCCTCATACATCAAAATTGAAGTTTCTTGAAAAAAACAATTTTAATTTAATTTAAATGATTCATTTATTTTGAAAAAACTTTATTGAAAACATTTTTAACATGTAAACTTTGTTTTTGAAATGCATTTTCCGCAGACATTTTTATTACATTTAGCACAAAGGTACATCTATTTCAATTGCATGATGTTTGAACTTGACAATTCTTCAATACTTCCATACTATTATAAAATGTCCAAAATTTGGACATATTATAATATAATTTGGAATTTTTTTAAATTTTTGAATTTTTTAATTTTTTTCGAAAATTGTCAGAAACTTACACAATACTTCACCCCTTTGATCTTTTTTCGTTTTTTGCCAAAAAATATTTATTCGAAATCGGTAAATTTAACAGTGGATTTCTATAGTGTAAGGCCGGTGGGATAGTGAACGGCCGTCGGTTTCACTCTAATATGCATAATAGAG
>CP092095.1:16599728-16607228 GCA_029203775.1 Neoneuromus ignobilis
ACATAGGATTGCAAAGTGAAATATTGAGCTCGAATTCTATATTAAAAATTGTCTTTGATGCAAGAAGATTAAATTTAATGAAATTTTAAAATAGGTCGATTAGTATAGAGATGTTATACCATATAACAGTATAAACATAATTAATTGTAATACAATTTTTTAAAAATATTTTCAGTTATAATAATTGGTACACATTTCATTGTCTTTTTTCATTTTATTGTATTTTAATTGGTGTCAAAGAAAGAACGTTTTTTTTCTTCTTTAATAAATATTATTTCTGTGTACTGTAATAAGTAATGTTGAAAATTTAGAATTTTAAAATGAAAAAACATTTAAATAGACTTTTTTGTGAAACAATTATAAATATTATTAATTGATATAGTCTATATATTTTTCAAGAAAATAGCACAGAAAAGAAATCAATGTGTCAATTTTGAATTTAATTAGCAAAATATGGAATGAAAGTAATATCTTTAATTATATTTAAAAAAAAACCCTATATTTAAAACAATGTTAGGTCACTAAACTTTTAAATGACAATGAAACTCATTTTACACAAGGCCAATATACCTATAATTGTTGTACACTTTACACAATGCTTGTAAATAATTATATATTCACGAACACCTTCAATAATTAAATATTTAAAACTGAACATATTTGGATTACTGAAAGTAATATTAATGAATATACTTTTTTGCAAAGGTTAGAATGTAAATTGTTTAACATTACAAGGCAACAGAATGTGTGCATGTTTGTTATTCTTATATTTTAAATAATTTAATTTATACAAAAAAATGTAAAGAAAATAATATAAATATGAGTAAGAAAACTTGTATTGCAAAATAAGATTTTTCCAGTTTATTTTCTAATCGATATGAATGTGTTTTTTTAAATAAAAATTTATTACAATAAATTATATACAGATATCTATAAAAAATCTATAATAATAATTATATGCAGGTTGTATTTACTTTTTTGTATTACAATTATAGGTGAATATTGCATGTATGTATATATTTTATACTTTGTCAATAATATCATTTTACATGTATATTAATATATAGATTGATTTATCTATAGTGTCAAGTAAAATAAATGTAGGAAAGGTAAATAGTAATAAAATATGATGCAAAAAGGTAGAGATATATAAATATACTTTCAGGTTAAGTGATTAATTTTAAAATGGCACGTTTTATATAGAAGTCTAAGTGAATTTACAAATTTAGTCACTTTACACTATTTCTCATATATAACTAATAATTTGTTTAATGCATTATAAATAATAAAAATATGGAAAAAAATCTTAAAATATAAATGATGAAAAATTTAAAATAGAAATATTGTATTTTTTAATATAGATATAAATAAGTGATTAGAGATGAGATTTTATTTTTGTAATCTCTAAGTATGTCATTATGTAAAAAAGGATAGAAAATAAAATTATGAAGAAATATGTACAGATAGAAATAGTAACTAATGTAGAGTAGTTTGTAATGTATTATTAAAATATCTAATGTAATTTTAAAATACATATTGTAAATTTTATTTCTAAGGAACTTAGTTTTGAAAATGAATTGAATTCATAAAAATACCATAGTCCTTGTTTATTTTCGTTTGATTAGAATATTATCATTCAACATATAAGAGAAGAATATTAAAATCATATTAACTATTTTATTTGTAAAACGAGACAGATTTTTAAAACCTTTTATAGTAAAAATAAATTTGTTATTTTTTTTTCTAAATATACATTATAAAATGGAAAGATTTATTTACAATTTATAATGAAAACCAATATTATTTTCTCTTATTTTAATATCAAACACGATATTATATTTGTTATATACAAAAATATCCATTATTCTTTGCTGCCCTTTAAACATAATTTATCAAAAAAAGATTAAAATTTATGTGTATATTATTAATGTTTTAACCTATACAGAGTTCTATGTAAAATTTTGAACTTGTAGAAAATACAGATCTTTTATTATATTAACTAATTTCCATTATTGCCTAGCTATAAATGATAACAATATTTTATAGAATTTAAACTTCTATATAAATAAATATAGGAACAATTAATAATGATAAAATTATTGATTTATTTTTATTTTGATAATTTAATTTTAATGTTTATTCTTGTTTTTTGTGTAAAATATTTTTAATATAATAATTTAAACTATAATAAATAAATGTATAACTCTATTATTTTCTCAGTTATCACTTTTAGATTTTTTTTACATAAAATACATATTTAATTATAATTCAAATATTTAAACGAAATTTTAATTTCAATACTTAACAGACTTACTCAGTTCAGTTTATAAACAATGAATTTAATAGTTTAATATATATATGTATTTGTTAAATAAATATTAACTATTATTAATTCGTCAATATTTGATCATTTTAATGGCATTTAAATAAAATTCAATAATTTATTTTGTTATTTGAAGAATATAATTTTATTATTTATTAAAGAATGAAATAATCCAAAAAAATATTTTGTTAAGTAGTAACTTAGATTTAATCTTTTTATTTGTGTAATTTATTTTCTTTATTTAGAATATCTTTTAGTCGTTTTAAATTTATTATTATTTTTAAACTAATTATACTTGTTTTAAAACAGGTTTTTATAAAAAAGATTCATAATTATTTCTACAAGTATTATTAATTCAAACTTTTGTATGCTTATCTTGATTGATTGAAGTTTTTTTATTGATTGATTTTTTTCCTACAAGAATACGTCTGATATCATACAGATCGATATGAAATTAGTTTGAATTCGTTCTATTAGAATATATTATTTATGACAAACAATAAATGCTGATTAGATTTCGATTTTCACAATTATAAAATAATTAAAATAAGAACAATGTTTCGTTATAAGTTTAATTTTATTCAATTAGGAATCATACATAATACGTTTTTGATTTTAGTTAAGTGTTTTCTCAGACTTAATATTAATATTTACTATAACAAAACTTTCAGATACCTAATTAAATAGAAAAGATCGTGACTTGTCAAACGGTAAACGAGCGATTTTCATGACATAGGGTTGAATTTTTATTAGTTACAATGCGGAAATAAAATTTAATATAATATATACAAATAAATCGTGTCTTTATATATATATATATATATATATATATATATATGTATGTATATAATTAATTCGGTAGGAATTTGCGTATAGTATCGATTAAAAAATTCAAATGTCTCAAAGAATTTCATAAAATAACTAATTATCGAATGTTATAGTTTTCATGTAATAATTTTATAACTTACTAATAAAACATATTTATATATTTTACTAAATATATTTAATAAGTAGTTGTGTGTTCTAGACAAAAATATAAAGAGATTAAATTGTTATGATTTTTGTTTAAAAAATATATTTGTTATATTATTTCGTCTCAAAGTTTCTTGAAATAGATAATTAATTTTAAAATTGAATATATTACTCTGAAAGAAAAATATTTAAATTTTTAAAGCATAATTCATTTTAATTCACTATGTTATTTAGTTATATTTTTTTTACAAAAATTAGCATTATATATTAATAGCCTTTTTATTTACCTAATTATATAATAAAATTTATTGGGGAATGACAATTTATTTGCGCAAAAAATAAAAACAAATATTTTGTGAAATTGAATATTTTATTCTACTAAAACTATAGATGAAGCAAAAGAAAAGTAATAAATTGTTATAAATAAATTTAGTTAAATAGGTATTTCATGAATAGTTGTTTTTATTACTTTTTTATATTTTATTATATAGAAAACATTTATTTTATGAACGTGATGGTCTTATTGAACTCTATAAATTAACATATGTCGCTATCGAAAATAAATAACGCTAATACACATTTTTGTATCGTTCTTTGAATTTTTTTACAAATACATTTATAGAATATTTATCGTGTTAAAGTAATTTATTTATCGAACCAATCAAAATAATGTACAAATACAGGATATTCATACTAACGATAGATAAGATATTGTCCAGATAATAAAATTTATATATACACACATGGCGAATTTAGTAAGATATTGAGGATAAATAATTCTATATATAATTGTTTGTAATTATTAAAATATGAAATCGAACTTTTAATTTTTTTAAAACAATATTTTTATAGATAATAATATTTTTTATATTAATATTTACTATAACAAAACAATATTTTTTAATAAATTTATGTTTATAATTGCAATTATAAATTGTTTTTATTGATCATGTACCATAAATATATATTAAAATGAGAATTAACACGTCATTCAATTTCTTTGAATATATTAGTTTGCGGAAATAGCTTTAAGGGACGGAAAATACAGTAAAATGATGATGCTTGATTCATAAAGCATGTTTTTGAGAGTATCAATCCACTTAATTGCTTCACTCTGCTTTATATATATATATATATATATATATATATATATATATATATATATATATATATATATATTAAATGATTAAAAAATAATTACATAAATATATAAATTAATATGTTAGTATTTCAGTTACTACTTAGATAATAAAATCTATAAATATTTCTTCTATGTTAAGGTATAGTAAAAAATGATGATAATTCCTTATTTTTTCTTTTATTTTCCTTATTTTTTATGTAGAGGGATTTAACCAATGACGGTATAAATGTATATTCACATAAAACTGGTTTTTGGTAGTTTACATGATTTTCAGAATTTAATTCCTTATTTCAAGAATTTCATATATAGGAGTTACTACCAATGAAAATATTCAGTAAATATTATTTAGTGATGAGCTTATGATCAATTTGTACAAAGTATAAAAAATATTTTTAAAAATATATTTCTTTTAACTTTATGGAATATATGTATAAATATTTATATTGATAATTTATTATTAAATATAAGTAATTAATTTTTTTTTATTGTTACGTTTATTTCATTAATAATTTTATAAAAATGATGATTGTTCTGAAATTGATCGAAGGTAAGCTGTAATAATTTTATTAAGGATGTTGTTTGTATTGGTTTTTTAATTAGGTTCATTTGATATATATATATATATATATATATATATATATATATATACACACATTACAATGATTTATTTTAAATCGCTTTTAACTTTAATTATTATTACGTGTAAAATATTTAAAATTTATAAACACGTCATGAAATTTATACATTATATTTATAACGTGTTAGTATAGTATTTACAATTTTAAAATATATATGTTCTGTTTATATTTATTTGCGAAGAAATACATATTTTTTCCACATTTTTTGTGTTAAATATTTATTATGTTTTGTATAAACAATTAATTTATTATAGTTTTATTTGTAAATATGTACAACTATAATTATTATTACTCTATTTTTGTTCACTGTTAGATAAAGATTTACCCAAAATTTTGTACTTCTACTAATCTAATGTATTTTTTCCATTCCAATGAATTTTCTTATATCTTTCATCTATCCATCAATTTTTTCTAGACCAATCTATATGTATATATATATATATATATATATATATATATATATATATATATATATATATATATATATATATATATATATATATATATATATATATATATATATATATATTTCTAAATACATATATATTCGTAGAAATAAATTAATTTAATTTATTATTTATTAGTACATATTATTCAATTTTGTCAAAAATAACTAAAATTAAAATATGAACAATATAAGGAAAAATTGAAACGTCAAATTTTTATAATGACAAAATTGTTTCTATTGTAGTTTAAAATTATATATATATATATATATATATATATATATATATATATATATATATATTTAAAATGAATAAGTTTTTTAAAATGATTTTCTGTCAAAATATGTTTTATATAATTACTATTTTTAATAAAAATATAAATTTATGTAATAATGCAATTAACAAGGATTTTTTTTTAAAAAAATGTTATAAGGTTATTTCTGATTATTTTTGTGTTTTAGAATCACGTCTTATATTTTTTTGTACTTAGTTAAAACACTGCGTTTTATTTCAAGGTATACACATTTTGGTCTATAAATTGTACAGAGAATTTTGATTTGTACACAGTGTTTATAAAGATAACATCTATTTAATATATGCAATGCACAATACAATTTAAGAAGGTAGTATAATATTATTAACAGTACAAGGGATTTTGAGCTTTTTTCCATCGTTTTACTTTATTAATATTTTTGGTAAAATTGTTGGGTATTTTTTGTTTTATACTTGTATAACTATTACCACTACTCTTTGTCACTACAGCTTTTGATATAAAAAAAATTTTTATTTATTTTATTTTATCTGTATAAATTAAATTTAAATTTATTAGTCGTTATTATGTTAACAAAAATCAAAAGCAAGAGCTAAATATATATAAAAAATAATACATTCTATGTATTTTTTTTTTGTGAAGTACAGGATAAAATTTTAACCATTTTGTTACGGTGGAGTTAGCCGTTTTTATGTTACTGTTCTACGGAGTAGTTGAGTTACTATTCTATTAATTAATTAATGCGAAATTGTTAATTCATATTGATGAGTGATTATGGTCATTTTTTGTATTCAGAAAGCGTTCAATGTTGTGTGGCTATACTCATTTTAAGTAACTAAAGGATTAATAATTTTATACAGTGAACTGAAACTGTAAATATACTATTATTTCATTAATAATATATAGAAATGATTGTTTGATAAAAATGATACTCTATTTGAAATTTCATTTCTTATTCAAAATACTTTATACGATTTATGTTTACATTGACTATGTGTGAGGCTACGTGCGAATAAACTAAAATATCGAATTATTGCAAAGTAACGGAAAAATGTTCAAAACAGAGCAAAGCCATAAACATAATCACGAGAGTTCAATTCACGATCTGTCGGTCGCTTGGCAGATTGCAAAAAAGCAAAAAAAATGATTGTCTTGTGCAGATATCACGAGTGTGGACGTAGCCTCCGGTGGTATTATCAGAGCTAGAGCATATCGCAAACGCTGCAGGCTGTCCTACCCACACCTGACTCATATAAATCTGTTTCGCGCTATACGCGAACTTGCATTCATTCACCGGCATCTGAACTACAAACATAACCTAATCGTTTGCAAAGCATTGTTGCACGCACGCGCGTATACGGCGGTTTGGATCATAGCGCTGACCCACTGCGTACGGCCTACTCGATTTTTTTTAAAGAGAAACTGTTCCATTGGGCAATATCTGTTACGTTATATCAAAGTGATCTATTACCATTGGTAGTGCGAAACATTAACTTTACATATCACAGTGAGATTATAAATACACACGTATAATTTTTTTCATATACTTAGACATAAACGTTTATATAAATAATTGACTCTATTTTTGAATTTGCGAAAATCAGTGCAGCGCTGTGCGTGTATTTAATTCGTCAAAATGAGCAAAGAATTCGGTAAGGAAACAAGTGTTTCATAAATATATCATTAAGTTATTTAAAAGAAATATTTTA
>CP092095.1:16609728-16637228 GCA_029203775.1 Neoneuromus ignobilis
AACATTCTCATTGACTATGCTAGTAATTGAATCTTTTTTCACGTAAAAAATATTTTGTTGTATTGTACAATGATGTATTTAATTACTTTTTAGTGTCACAGTGGATCTGATGTAGTATTGTATGAATAAAAAAGTATTTATACTTATCAAATTATATATGTTTTTTTAAATTTTATATTTATATATTTTTATATAATTATATTCTTTATTTTTTAAAATAAGTTGAATATTAATTGAAAATATTAGATAAAAATAAGTAATTAAATAAATAATATTTCAGAATATAATTATTTTAAGTTGAAATTTAACATTGCATATGACAGTTATTTATGAATTTTATATGTTTTTAGACTTGTATTAATAATCTAATTCAAAAAATGGCATTAAAATGTTCCATTATCAATTCATATTTCAAATCATAGGAATACTCGATTATTGCAAAATATTATTGTATAATTTAACTAATATAATATTATGTTTAAATTTATTTTATCGTATGTTATTTATATACAATAAAGATTAGCTAGTTTTTATTTTCAGTTTACAAATATACGCATAATTACGCATATATATATATTTATATGTGTGTGTGTATATATATAAGCATAAAATAAATAATTAATTGTTCAATATGGAAATAAATGTAAATTGAATGGAATATTAATGATTTTGCATAATATTTGCACGGATATATAATTAATAAAGTTTACACTGGTGAAATTTCAACTTGGCGATCGCAATATTTCGATTATATCCCAAATTTGGTGATATTGATTGAAATTAAAGATAATTTCAGATTTATTTTCAGTGTATGATGCAAGTTTTTTTTATTATAATTGAGTATAAGAAGTCTGTCCTAGTTGACTAAATTTTGTATAAATAAACGCGTGTATTTTGATATATAGATATGTATATATATATATATATATATATATATATATATATATATATATATATGCATATGTATGTGTAATCTGTGTGTGTCCTCAAAATTTAAATATCATATTGTCTATTCAATATAAACGTGTAATGAACTTTTATGTTTGTAATCAATAGCTTTTATTTTCAACATAACTTTTTTTGTGTGTTACTATTTTCACCAATATTCAAGATAATCTTTCTGTTTATATAATATTTTTTTTAAATTATTTTTGCAATACTTATGAGTAGGTTAACGCTAATAAATGCTGTTTGAAGATACTAGTATATAAATGAAATATTTGGCTGTCTTTTGTATACTTGACAGTATTTTATATTTGTAAAAAAATATTCACAATTTATAAAAAAGATGTATTAACTAATATAATGTAATTAATTAGATATTTCTGTTAATGTTCAGTATGATTTTATTTCAAGGAAAATTCCTGAAAAATATACGATTTTCGTAAATACAGGAAAATTTTTAAATCGTTTTTTGATTATAATCGTTTTTTATATATTTTTTATAAAAGGATATAATTTCCTGTTTCCTCATATTGGAAAGAAATATTATATAAAAGTAAATATAAACGGGCAATTTATCAGGTTTTTCTTCAATATTATTGACGTAATTTTTGAATGTTTTTAAGGTAAAATAAAATATGTCATTGATTTTATTATTATTTTATGGATTTAATATTTATCGAAATTTTTTCGTTTTTAATTTTCCTCAATAATTAATAAATGATATATATATATATATATATATATATATATATATATATATATATATATATATATATATATATATATATATATATGTAATAGCTTAAATTTATGATTATCTATTATAGGGATATAATACGAAATTTTTAGTTTAAATAAAATTTGCAAATACATAGAAAATAATATTTAATTCTATTAATTTAAAAGAATACATTTTCTAAATGTTAAAGTATGATTATTTGCAATAACTAAATGTATTTTTTTAAATTTTTATAATAAAATAAAAAAAAATAATATGAGCACGACACGTAAATACAAATATATATAATAGTTTTTTTTATATTGTACTTAATATAATCAGATATAAATTCGAGTACAAATAAATTATGTTATAATATTTTAAAAATATAATTTTAATTGTTCATACATATCATTTAGTTTCATAAATATTAATTTTTTTAAAAAAATGATTTTTAACTTATTCATGATTTAAATAAAGGGCATGTACTTAAAGTTTAGTTTCTGAATTATAAAGTTAAATATCAAAAGTTTAATTATTATTACAACGTGTAATTTTATATACATTGAAGCTTTAAATTTTACTATTTATTATTTAATCTTAATAAATATATACAGAGGTATTTATATATATCTTTTATTATAAAAAGGTATTAATATGAAGTAATTGTAGATATACTATATATATATATATATATATATATATATATATATATATATATATATATATATATATATGTGCGTGTGTGTGTAAATATGTATCTAATAAATATATGTTTAGCTATTTACCGGACATATAACGGATTACATTTATTTATAACATGTTTATTTTTTATTTCATAAAAAATTAGACCTGTCCAGACACGATAGTCATTCACATCTAGTTTAAAATACTCATTATACAACGTGTATATGCTACAAAGCAGGTATATAATTTTCATAAAATTATATATGAAGATTTAAAAATGTATGTACGTATCTTAAGATGTGACAGGTTAAAATAGAAGTGAACTAAAAACAAACCTTTATGTACTATAAGAAACGAAATGTTTCATTAGTTAATATAAAAAAATGAAAAAGTGTATAGTGTTTATATATATATATATATATATATATATATATATATATATATATATATATATATATATATATATATATATATATATATGCATTCATGTATGTTATTATCTATTTGATCATTCTACGTAAGCGTACGAATAAAATTGTGTCAATATGTTTAAATAATGTATTGTTATCTCATTAAATTATATTATCTATGCAAACAAATCCCTAGTAATTCTCGCGCTAAATCCTTTAATCTTTTTATAAACTAAAGAGATGCTTGAAAAAATATATATTGTATTCTACTGATAGATAAATAAATTTAGTTTTTATATGACGATAATAATATACGTATAATAGAAACAATTTTTAAATTATCAATGACATTATATTCTGATTATTTTTGTTACATGTTCAATATTTGTTTTCATAGAAAACCTATTTGAATTTTTTCAATTTTCTGACTTTTTCTTTCTTTACATAATTAATTTTTTTATTATATATAACACACGATGTTTCTGATTCTGAAAATTTTTAAAACAATGTTATGTTTTTCGTTTATCATTTATCTTGTACTAAGAAATAATTATTGATTATTTTAAAAGAATAAAATATTAAATTTGAAAATTTTCTTTTGTACGAGTATAGTAACACTATTGCAAGTTATATTAGTGTATTGAAATAAATTATTATTCTATTATTGAATTTTTCCATTATATAATATATATATATATATCGATTAAGAATCTCCATAGTCAATGCAGATTTAGATTATGCTAATCCTAAAAACACTTTTCCGATAGAAATTAATAATACTGAAATAATAATATATTCTAATTTTAATTTTAAAGTTATTTTTTGTATGACTGATAATTGATATGTAAGTATCAGACAGATAAATATCACTCGATTGTTTAATATTCTGTTATAGTTATAATTTATTACCTTACAGTCATTTATATAAATTAATCAACAGGTAACGGATAATTATTTCATCGTGCTTCTGACATAAATTTATCTTAATAACAGCTACTGTTTAAATACTTTTTTAGATAAACTCTGATAATTTTAAAATTGTTCTAAATATGTCACTGAATACAATTGGCTAAGAAAGTACAAAAACACTTAATTAATTTACTACAAAAGTATAATCGTAAATAATATATTATATGTATCTAGTACAGATTAAAAAATGATATATTTTTATTTTATGTAGTTGATTATTTAAAGAATTTAATTTTATTCATGTTAAATAATATATTTTTTCAATTGACTTTTTTATTTTAACCCTATATCTCTCAAAATTATTATATATAATAATAAAGTTTTATTTAAAAAATATTAATATTTTTATAAGACTTAATAGTATTTTAAAATATTATTTCGTGTTCAATTTTCACATTTTTCTAGTTCAGTTTTCGATTATAGTTTAAATATCATTTTATATTTAGTACTGTAAATTATTTTTCTATAGATTAATCATATATAAGTATTAAATTACTAATTATCATTAAGTTTTTAATTGAGGAAATGTATGTTTCAATGGCCATGCCTCAGCATCTTTAGAAGGCAACTGTAGCTATTTTTATAAATATATCATTGCTTCAAAATTACCCAACTATTAATATATTTAGTAATTTCTTATTGTTTACTTTAATTAAAGTGATCATTAAGGAACCAGTGATAATTTTATTATAATTTTTGAGATGTTTATCGAGTTATACAAAATTAATTTCTTTTTGGTGTACAAAAAACAATGTATTATTAGAGAGATGACTATTATTTATATTAGTTTCTCTTAATTTATAGAGGTTTTCAAAGTTAATAGTTTTAATTGAAAGACTTGTAGCATTATTGAAATATAAATGTTTTAAAATAAAGTGATTACACGAAATTTACAATTTATATAAAAAAAATATTAAATTTGTTATTATTATTATTCATATTGTTGTATTTCTTAATTAATATTCATATAAGTATTATTATTGTTCTTATATTTCTATAAATAATTATTTTGCATATATATATATATATATATATATATATATATAACAAATTATTTATGTTTTTATATATATTAATTTTTTAAAGCATATATAAAAATGAAAAGTATTTATAATAATTCTATTTATTGTATCAACTTATTTTTATATTTTTAAAGTTATGCACTTTAATTTGTTGTTTGATATTTAATTTTTTTTAAAAGTGTATGGTAGACTTTATGGCAAAATTTTATTTAAATATAAATATATTGTAGTGTATAAAACTATACTGCGTCAATCGTTTCATTGAAAACAGAATAAACGATTACTTTATTTACATTTTAAAAGTCACCTTAGTAAAGATACTCGTAGTTGAATTTTAAAATAATAGTGTCATCTATAAAGCTAACCAATAAAATCAAGAAATTCTTAAAACAGTAAATATAATTACATATGAAATCTATGTACATTGTTAATATTCACAAGCAGTTTCATTCTAAGAACACATGACTCACTAAAAAATAGCAGCATAATTAAACGGTTCATCTCAATTTTTGTTATGAGCTTTCGAAATCGTGCACTGCATCGCCGATTGTTGTTTTCCGTCGAAGATACAAATTCCAAACAAACTATTTACGTTTGTTCTCGTGAAATTCGAAGGTTAAATAAATCAAAATTTCTAATAAATATTAATCGTGAAAATAAATAATTATATGTATTATAAACAATGAGTATTGATATTACGTTTGATTTTTTTTATTTACTACTCGTGTATTGTATTTATTTATTTTTCCAATAAGATATTCTGTTTTCTAGTCCATGAACGAGTGTGCAAATTATTCAAGGAAGATATTTTATTACACTATTTCAATTAGTTAATGGATATATAATTATTACATGTTTGTTCGTAATTCATTCCGGGAGTTTTCGTGCTATTTGTCTATTCATTAATATTTTGATTGTTGTAATGATATCTTTATATAAATATTTCGTGTTTTTTACGAAAATATATCCCTCTTGTAATTATTATCTGTTTTCACATATTCATAAATACATGAATAAATACTTTCATATATAATTGTAAGTACGAAATATTAATTTTATTTTTTTTAAGTTAGACGAATAAAAAGTAGAAGTTTTATTTTAAAATATTCTTTATTTAGATGAATAGTTTTGTTAGTTCATTGCACGCTAATTATATTTATTTAAATAGTATTAATTTTTACGTAAATGGATGAATATTTTTTAAATTGTATTTTTCATCTAATACAAAAATATATACATATATATATATATATATATATATATATATATATATATATATATATATATATATATATATATATATATATATATACACTATTTTTTATCTTATACATAGATAATATATGGTAGCATTTTGTTTAACAATGATTCCTTATTTATAACTATTCGAGGATAAAAATTTTAATACATGTGAAAATTGTGATTGTTTTTATAAAAAAAAATTAGACAAGATGTAATTCATTTCATTTGACAAGTTTATATTAATTACTTTAAAAAATTCTTTCAGATAAGCTTAGATAATTTTAAACTTGCCAGTTAACGTGTTATTCAATTTATTTTATTAATAATGTGTTTGAAATAATTGATATTTTTTATTAAAGTATTAGAATATCAAAATAGATACTCATTGTTTGATGAGCGTTTTGATAAAAAATCTTTTTGTTGTTGATTTGTTTGTGAAATTGTATTTAATTAATATCATATTATTATAAGATTTTTCAATAATGATAAAGTATTAACATTTGTATGTTTTTAATTTTAGAAATATTTATTTATATTTAATATTTCTAAATATATGTAAATATCATTTATATTGATGTATTTTGTTATTATGACATAAAATACATTTAGATAACGATCCTAAGTTCCTTATATTTAAAAAATAAAATAAATGCAGAGATGATTGTAGGAATGGAAACAAATAATGTTAATTATCAATAATTTATATTTTTATTATAATAAGTTAGTATTTTTAACAAACAGTTATAGATTTTTAAGCTGTTAAAATAATTAATTTTTAAAAGTTAGTTACAGTAGTCAACTGTATAATTTTCTAAATTATTGTTTTTAAAATCTAATAAAGTTTAAGTATGCGAATTTGCATTATAAATTCGTGGAATTTATTTATTATAATTTATAAATTACAAACAGATTTATAATTTTTTTAAAATAAATTTAATAGAAAATTAATAATAGTGTAATTTAGAATATCTTTTAAATTATATATATATATATATATATATATATATATATATATATATATATATATAATAACTGTTTTTATTTGAAATCAATTTACAGTTAGATAATTTGTTTATTTTTACTACTTTGTTGACATTTCCAGTAAACTGACATTGAAACTGAATAAAATAAATTATGTTTCTGTTTATACTTAGACGTATTCAGGAGAAGATATAAACGAAAGCTTTCTGCCACACCCGAAGGGTAGGGCTGTTCGTTTACTACCTAACGTTCCATATATATCGTTTGTAAAAACGCACCCTTTCAGTCTCTAATAGAATTATTTATCTGTCTTTCGGCATCAACAGAAAGACAATGATGACAGATATAATAAATTAATATATATGATTAGTCAACAAATTTGTAAAACGTATCTTATCATTTAAAGTTTGATGAACTGTTGATGAATATATTGATATGTTAATATTTCAACACTATGTCCATACAATTATCATGTATAATCATGAAAATTGATAGTCGGAAAATTGTCTCTTGTGATATTATGAAAATTTAATTAACTAGACATACATACACACACAAATATATGTATATATATATATATATGTTTGTGTTCTGAAAATTATAATAAATAATACAATTCCTTGTCCTAATTTCGTGTATTTTGTATATTATTGTTCCACGAATTATGTTTTAATTGAACATAAATGTCATTTTTAGTTTCAACCCTAATGTGTATTATTTTTTGATAGATTCCTTTGAGTAAAACGGTACTTTTTATCTAATTAACACCATATTTTAATTTTAATGCCCATGAGAAATAATTTATATATTCTTCCATTTTTGTTGATGTTTTTATTTACATATTTTTAATTTGAAAGAGTTTTTTTAATGAATGAAAAAAATATATTATTTAATTTATGCATATATTTTACACACAACATTTATAAATAGTTAAAAAATTAGTAGGCAACAAGAATAATATTATTTTCCGTTAGTTTAATATTCTAATAGATTTTTTTAGAAAAAATGAATAATTTATATATATATATATATATATATATATATATATATATAATTTTGTATATCTGACCAACATTAGCATTCGAAGTTATAAATTATATACATATTATAAAAATGCTAATTAAATCACGTATAGCACGATGCAGAGGGTTATAAATTCAGTCATTAATAAATGTATGGAAACACATTTGACATTTTGTGTAGTAGGCAAGCCTGGCATTAAACGGATCATCTATTCTATTATATTTCCGTCAACTGGGAGCTAATTTTTTATCCATTAAAATAGGTTGAGTAATTTAAGTAATTCAGAGTATAATAGGTTAAATAATCCATATTTTTTACAATTAGAATTTTATAAAGAAATATAAGTGAGTAGAAAACTAATATTTAACGATATAATTTTTGTAACTGAATTTTTTTTATTAAATGTACTCTGATGTATTTTTTTTCTTATTGTATCTTTTAATTAATAATGAACAAGTATACATTTTATTACATTGCAATAAACTTGTATGATATATTTCATATTTTTCTATAATGAAGATTATAAAAAATCTTTTATGGCTTGTTTTTTTTAATTTAATTTGATTTATAATAATTATATTTCGTTGTAATTGGATATCGTAAAATGAAGTATACGTGCGGGAAAATAATCTAAAATAAAAATTTACATAAAACGTTAATAAATACTTCATGCAGTAATATTTATTAAAAATGTAATATTTCATAAATTTACAAACATAAATGTTTAATTATAAATTACAAAATATTAATTTTGAAAATTAATTATGTGCAATATTGATTTTTATGAATTTATTATCATATTCTGATTCTACAATATGCATATACTTCGAGTTATTTACATTCTTCAAGTTAAGATTATGAGATATGTAAAAGTGAATAAAAAAAGTTTCAGATTCGATAGAGTGATTTTATTTAATTATTTATTTATGAATAAAAATCCATTCATAAACAAACAACGCCATGAAATTTTATTTAATCATGAAAAGAAACAAAATCAATTTATTTAAAAAATAAACTGAACTAATCAGAATGTTCAATTATCAATACTTTAAAAAATTGTAACGCTAGTTTAGTGTCCAATGCGGAACGGATTATGAATTTTTTTATATACCGAATGTACACAAAGAAAGGATGTCATATAATGTTTGGCAAAATGTTTGCGTCAAGAACGAACGGAGACGCTTGGTGCTTCTTTGACCGCACAGAGACATTGGACATTATTCAAGAACAGCAAGAACCGATTGACCCTAACCTACACGCACGCGTCGCTTTGCGCAAGGCCCTGTGTGCTCTCATGTGTAACCAAGTAATATAGACACATAGAAGTCAAGTTCGTGACACCTACGCTATTACAAAATAGACGTCGGTAGGTGACTTTTTTCAGGTAGAGCTCCGTATTCAATTCTATACACGTTTGTTTTTCTTTTTGGATTCTTTAATAGCGTTTTAAAATGAATCGTTTCAGTTCAGTGCACATTTACAAAAATTCAATGTGCAACTAACTGTTTAAATTTAAATAATTCATGTACAAAAATGAAATACCAAAGTAACTATTTGTATAATTTTATCACGTCTGTAAAAATAAACTGATGTTAAATATTAACATATTTATGTAAAAAATAATTTGATCTACTACTTGCTGTTAAATAATTATCATACATAAACCCTTTTTTTATAAAAACTATTAAAACAATTATTTTTACAAATATGTTAATGTGTCTTGTTTATAACATTTTGATTTAAAATAAGCCTATCAGTCAAACAGCTTATTTATATTCTGCTTCTTTATTACTATTGTACTTTTACTTCAATAGATTTATTTTTTATAACAATTTATACAATCATGTCTTATTATTCGTATCATATTTTCTTGTGGTTTTTTTCATTAGTTACAAACAGTGTTCTGTACAGAATTGTTAAATTAATTATATTTCTAACGGGTAATGTTTAAAGTGTTAATGAAAGATGACCTATGATAGAAGGACGGATTCGATCACTAATAATTATATTCACACTATTTTTGAATATTTACCTTTTATGTACATTTTAAATGTATGTACATCATTAGAAAATCATTGACGTGAGAAGTCTATTATTAGATTGTATTAAAATATATAGAAAATGTTTAGATTTTTAATTAGGTATTTATATTAAGAAATTTTACTCTACAAAATTTCTGTCTATTTTTCTTCAAAATGATTAATTTATCTTTGTCAGGATATTTGAAAGTTAAAATTAATATTTAAAAATATATTTAATTTTAGATATTTAAATTAGCACCATTTTTAGATTTACATTATTATTTTTATATAAACTATATATATATATATATATATATATATATATATATATAATATGTTTATGTTAGCATGTCTACATATAAATACATTACAACATATTTATTAGTAATCAAATTATATTAAATCAATTTTCATATTACTTTTCTTATCAAAGACTTTTAGTAGTTATTACATACATATAGAGAAGTACTTTGATCATTTTCTTGGAATATTTTTTTTAATTTAATATAATTATTTATAAAAGAGTATCTGTTTTTTCGAAATATAAATTTCTATAATAAATATTGAATGAAGAATAATTTATATTGCTTCAATATTCTTTTGTACTAAGTACATATAAAAGAAAATAATAAAAATATTTAATTTATTTTATAGTCTATATAATATTTTATGATTGAAATGTTTGATATAATTAATGTCAATATTAATATTGAGTGGTATTTAAAGAAATTTAGAAAATGTTCTAAGATGGGTATGTGAATATATAAATAACATAATTTGAAAATAAATTATATATTTATTGAAATTTATATACATATATATATATATATATATATATATATATATATATATGTGTGTGTGTATGTGTATAAACAAAAATACATGAAAGTATTAAATGGTGAAAAAACATACTTTTATAAGAATGTTACTTTATTAGTATTATTGTTTGTACGTCAGTAAATGGCTGTAATTTTGTCTGATAGTTAACTGAATCATGCCATAAAAAAATCTTGTTTATAAATATAATACATGCAATAAATAACAAGTATGTATAAAGAAAATTGGTCATGCAAGCGTGCATATAATTTGATTCCGTTATTTAAGATAATTTTCAAGTGAACTTCTGCATGTAAATGCAATTTATGGTAGATTTTAATATTTGAATTGTAATTTTGTTCGATTATTGATTTTTTAGAATTGTAATTATCAATTAAACGGTAACATATATGTATATATTATTTTTTCCGTTAAATTATTAATCAGTTAACATTAACATATTTAAGAGTATTTAAACTGGAAATTACGTTTAGTTAATAAAACATGTTTACTAAAATTCACAAGAAAAAAATCTTATGTGAAAAGGTTTTATTAACTGGCTTTTGAGAATGTTAATATACATTCCTAACATTTTTCAAGTTAAAAAAAATTTGTAATTTGTACATATATATATAAATTTTATAAGATATAATATTTAAAAGATTCTGATACATCTTTTAAATTGTAAAAATTTCATCATTTAATGGAGATACTGATTTATAAGATGACATTTAAGATAAAAATCAAAATTATTTTAGAAAGATCACTTTCACCTACCCTATTAGTTGACCTTGACCTAGACTATAAGAGTGTCTAGTTTAGAGGTGTAAACAGCGATTAATCAAAATGCGCAACACATCATTATATCAGTCTATTGATATTTAATATTATAATAACATAATAACTCTAATACTAATGTCTGTATTGAAATTTGAATGTTTGTCTGTATTTATGACCTTTTGTTGGATAGTATTTACATTATATATATATATATATATATATATATATATATATATATATATATATGCGTGTGTGTGTGTGAATGAATGTGTGTTTCTGTGTGTGTGAATAGATTGGTAAAGTACTATGTTTTTGTTTATTTTCTAAGAAAATACGTATGTATTTCGTTTTAAGTAGTATTGAAACTGTCATCAAATTTGTGCTGATATTTAATTGAATAGTTATATAATATATATATATATATATATATATATATATATATATATATATATATATATATAAGTACAAAATAATACGCAAATGTAAAATACACAAATTTGCTTTTAGAATCAATAATTTGTACGAGTGTTTGATGGTATAATAAATCAAGTTTGCATAGTGGTTATCAAAATATTTGTGTGTGTGTGTATGTGTATATTAAGATCAGGTAGAAATAAACGAATCAAATCTATTTTTAACATTTGATTGTTCCGATGACATTTGCGTACATCTACGTAGTACTATATAGATATAGATAGATACACGTTGACACATTTTTTGTCGTTCCAAAAGAATTTTCTATAGAATGCAAAGATAATATTGTGGTTGTTGACAGGTAATTTCGATTATGTCATTTTTTTACTCATGACAATGATACTCCGAAATTTTGATGACCGGTGAATCATTTTTTGAATATATTATATTAGATTATTCTATTGTATACATTTTTGATGTGATGTTTTAAATAGAGACCATCTTCTACATACTAATGTAGGAGTATGTCTGTTTTATAAAATAATTCAGTTTTTGGAATCGACGTATTAGAATAAATTACTTTATTATAAATATTTTTTCTCGGATATATTTTTTTCAAATTTAATTTCATGCTTAAATTATATTATTCATTCAATTGTATTTTTCTAAAAAAATCTTTTATTTGAAATAACCGTTTTAAAATATTGAAATATATTAATATCTCCACAAAACTATTAGTTTACAAAAGTGTTCAATAATTACATATTGTTCACTCCATTTATCAATACAAATTTCGTTGGCCATGCCATTAAAATCAGAGAACTGTATTATTTAGAATTTAATACTATTTATTTTAGATTTTTATGTTATGGTATTTGATTTATTTAAACTAAGTGATATGTGTTTTTATTAATATTAATTTCAGAATAATTATTTGTAGAAATATGATTTTATTTTCAATTTCTTATTATTTAGGAAATTACATATATAATAATTTTGGAATTTTCAGTCAATTATTAAAAAAACATCCAATTTCATCATTGTGTTATAAGAAAGCAGACTATTAAAAATAATTTTTGTGGTTTCCAGAAATTAACATATGGTACTATTAAAAGTTTTAAAATATTGTAGCTGTTTAATTTTTAATTATCAAATGGTTGTTAATATTTTTTTTAATTACTAAATAATAAATTATTTATAAGGTGTTTGCGTTAAATTTTTATAAATAAATATTTAAGGTAAATCTTCTAATATTTATCATTAATATGTTAATGTTAGAGTGAGGTTGTTTATGTAATTAAGACGAACATTTTAAATATATTTCTATCGTACTTAAAAAACAATGATTAAATATATATCTTAATTTCTTTCCAACATCATGAGATTTTATAAAAGCGTAATAATCATTTACTGCACACTTTCTTTGTTAATGTATATTTTTTTATATATGATATATCATCAGAATACGCATCATATTTTTTTCTATAAAAATATTTTATAATTATACATTCTAACGATGTTAATAATACATTAAGAAAACAATCATTATAATGTAAAAATAATTAAATTGTAAAATACATTTTTAATTATAGATATCATTCTTTAGATATCTTATAACTTTATAAATATAAGCACTAACATAACGTTTATTAATTACCAATCAGAATATAAACATTATAATATATATTAAATAATGAATTTATTTTATATTATTTATAACAACTAAACAAGTATTTCAATAAGTTTATTGGTACTAATATTTTTTAATGTCAACAAACCTTATATAATCATATATATATATATATATATATATGAAGTATTACAGTTAAACTAAAAAAAATGTTAAATTGAAATATATGACAATAAACTTTCAATTACTGAAAGTTGTCTTTTTCTGAATCCGGTATCTAATTTTTAATAATATAGATATATCTCTCAATCTAAGATAATTGAATTTTAAAAAGTTGTTGTTTAGATAGTTACTTACGAAATAGTATATCGTAAATTGAAATCTTAACGCTTGAACAACTAATATTGCCGATTTACTGACTTCTGTTATTGCGAATGTATGTACATATATATTTCATGGATTTATTCGTGTAATATATCAATGAAGGTACATATGCATCAAATTTAATTAAAAAATTGCTTAATATTATATGTAGATGTAACATTATATGAAAGTTATAAAACATTATTAGTTCAATTGAAATGAAAATCAATTAAAAAGCAATTTCCTGGAAACATCATTTTAAGAACACGATCTCTGCCAGTAAAAAAACATTTGTTAGGAATAAACATGTGTAATTGTACTTTTTTTTCAATTTTAATAATTCAGTGAAATGACTTCGATGAAAAATGTTTATTTGTAACGTGAAATGTTTTCTTCCTTTCACTAAAGAAAACAATTGTTTATTTGTTATAACGTTCTCCAAATGTCTATTTATTTTGGTAATTAGATTTTTTTGTTCATAAATACTTATAGGTAGATAATTCGTGTTGTAACGTTTTGATAATAGAGATTGATCATGTCAAGTCGAATAATCTGTAATATTTATTTTTATATTTATTAATTTATTTGTATAATAATATTATACAAGTAAATTAATAAATATTATGTAAGGATACAATTTTTATTATTTTAGTTTTTCAGAAGGACATATCTTTTATTCTTTAAATAATTATAAAAAATACATTTAAAAACTTGAAATGATACAACAACTATATTATAATGATTTAAATGAGATTTTTTATAAAAAAATTGCACTAAAAATGAACAAATAAATATTAATTAATAAAAAGCATGTCATTTTTATAACCTTTAAAATAATAATAATGCTAAAAATTAATGTTTTATTGAATTGAATAACTCAGATTTTTCTTAGTATAAAATAATAATTTTTAATTATAATGAGATGACGTCGTTAAGAAAACTTAATTTTACTATATATTAGAATTTATTACATATTTAACCTCTTTAATTAGTTCTTTTTGTGTATATAAATATATATGTGACTCATAATGTGTAAAGGTGTATAAGTTATTAATTATAAAGAAAAGATAAATTACGAAATAATACTAAAGATTAAATTTGATATTAAAATCGAAGGTTATTCACTTTAGAAATTATTCATATTCATTAAATAGTAACATTTAATATTAATTAAAACAAATATATCTCTGATTTTTATATTCAGTTTTATTAATTTGTGGTTTTCTCAAAAACAATCTTGTATTTTATTTTAATTTCTCCACTCGTGTCGTTTATATTTCAGATTAGGTAGAGTCGATTCTATATAACGATTTTTTAATTAAATAAAAAGGTGTAATAAAAATTATATATATGAATATAATAACAAGCGAATCAATTTGTTTTTATTATTTGATTGCATAATTAAAATCTCGTAAATCTTACATTTTTTCATTTTCATATTTTTGATTGATTTATTGTTAATTTCTTAGATGATATCAATTCTTTCATAAAAAAATGAAATTACAAGTAAATTACTTTCGAAACGGTCCACTAAATTCACCGACACTTTTAATAATAATATACGTATATCACAAACGTATGCTATATATCAAAACTAATTGCGTATAATTACATATAAGAATGTAACTAGTTTTATTTGTTAGTCAAATTTACACAGTGATACTGCATAAATTATATTTCGTATCGTGTTCTATCGTAATATGTTTCGCATGCTTTGTTTAAATAATTCGTTCTGTCCTTAAGACTGACAAAATAAAAATAGCATACTGGACAAATAAGGAATAAATAAATTCGATACGAAGGACTTTTGATTATGATAATTTTTCGAATAGTGTATAATAAAGTTCACATCAATATCAATCAAAGAAATCATATGGGCGAATATCGTTCAAATATTATTGAGACGCCGAATCAATCTTATCGGTCAAAAGGCAAATTTTAAAATATTATATATATATATATATATATATATATATATATATATATATATATATATATGCGATATTAAAGTGCATATATTGATTTCTAAAACATACATTCTATATCATATATTTTCATTTATAGGCTTTCATTGAAGCCAAAGTATATTTTAATCAATTGGCATGAGTTCTTTATAGCAATTAACACTTTGAACTTTTTTAACTAAAAATGAATAACTCAAACTATTTTAGCTTGCAGGAAGTAATTTATATAAATGAACAATTGGAAAAATCGAATGATTATGTGATGTAAATTTATTTAGAATTTTGTTGCAACTCATGAATTTAAATTAAATAAAAGTTATTTTTAAAGTAATGTAAAATTTAAAATGTGGAAAACAATATAATTAAAAAGAAATACATGTATATGTTTAATTTTTGTTTTACATCATATTCTGAATTTTTATTAATTGTCGTTATTTAAATTTTATTACTTGAAATGTAATTTTTTTTTAAAAAATAAAATACCAAAAAATAATAATACAAAAAAGTGTGAGTTGTTTAGTTAAATTTCCATTAAAAATACTCATATTTTTCAGAGTTTATTAAAATAAATTTAGAAATTATTAAAAAATATAAACTTGTATTACTTTTTTTAAGATTTTAGCAATCATTTTATGATTAACAGAATATATATTGTATATATATTTTGTATTCTTAGTTTATAAAAAAATATTATTTTTTAAGAACAGTCAGTATTATGTTGATATTTTAAATTTATAAAATTATTTGAGTTATGAACTTAATGATTAAAAGCTAAGAATTTTATTAATGTTGATTATAAATTAAAGATTTGTTTCCAAGTTATCCATACTTGACGATTACAAATGTTATTTTTTAATTGAGTAAATGCATGCATATATTTAAATATATACAGATATTCACATATAAACAAACAAACACACACATACATACATATTTAATTATTTTCATTTCTTATTAAGTACATACAGAAAAAAAATAATTTATGTATTTGTTTCATTTTGTGCTACTTTATTTATGAGTACTGAATTACCTTGAAAAAAAATATTAAGACGAAATAATTAATACTAATTCAGGTAGTTATTATTAATCTTATATGTTATTTCAATTTGTGCTTATATTCTATTAAGATACATATTTAAATAAGGTAAAGTAATAAGTAAATATATCAATATTTATGAGAACATCATCTTGTTTATTGTTTTTAATCCATATAGGACAAACAAACATTTTCATCGCTAATAAATAGATAGAATAATTACCTGAGATCCGACCTCTGAAAAATCACTTTATTATGTCAATGTCGTTTTTCTTCTCAATTACGTAACATCTACTAATAAACAATATATCAGAGACGAGTTTTATTTTACATTTTATTAAAAAAAATTAACGACCTTGGCCCTACAGTTGAAAAGTAACCAGCATGCGATTTTGATTCATATTATTATGAAAATTAGCGTGACTGAACCTTGACATCGTGATTCTTTGACAACAATGTCATCATTTATACAAAAAATATGTATTTAAATATATGTAACGGCATATTAATTTCTTATCTAAGAACAATCTAAACATTATATCTAGTAATTTATTTCTATTAAATTTCAGTTGTGTTCATTTTATTGTTTCCATTCATTATGTTGTATGTATTAAGAGATAAATAGAATGTTTTATTTGAATTGACATAAAGACAGCTACATAGTTGTTACAATAAATGATATATAAATATTAAATACCAGTTAAAAATAAGACAAACATTAATTGAAATTAGAAATAATACAATGAAAATATACTTGTAAGTATTATCACTTTGTTTTTTATATCCATGACTGGCATTTTAAAAAAATCTTTTTTTAAAATTGAAATTGAAAGGAAGTGAGATAAACATTTTATATAAAAACGTTCATCATTTCAATTGAAAAGAGAATATATAATTTCGTTAAATATTAATAAATACACAAGATTGAAGTTTTATGAATTTGAAAAGAATTTGACGTGCGTGCTTCGTACGCTTCAAGCAACGTTAATGTACGCGTGTTCGAGAAACATTATAGTAGTATAAGATTATTTTCATTGTGATTTATAATTGAATATTTTATATTAGTATGTATCATATTTGACTTCTAATAAGAAGTAAGTTATGCTAGTTTTTATTGTTAATAGTTGATTTCTTTTAAAAACGTATTTTTTTTTTGATAAATTCTCGTTAGATTTAGAACATTTTTGTAGAATATTAATTACTTTATTCGCATTTTTTTACTTTATACATTGAAAAGAATATGTATTTCTTTCTCTCTATTCAACATTGATTTAACTTTGAAATATTATGAATGAACAATTTGAAACATTATATATATATATATATAATTATGTGATTTATGTGCATTTATATAATTTATTGTATAATTTATGATTATATAAAAATCAATACTCAATTAATTTTGATTAATTTATGAGAAATTTGTGTAAATATGATTTTAAATGAAATACTTACAGGTCATTACCATGAAAAATAAGAAAAGTAAATTTTATATTAAATATTTTTCGAATGTAGTTAATTAAAAAATTCTTTTAAAAATAATAATTATAATTTTAATAAAAACGTTAATTATTTGAAGTCTATATTTTATAAGAATTTTTTACAAAAGTATTTTTTGTTAATTTTCATATAAATTTTATATTAAAAATTTACTACATCTGTAATACCTATGTTTATAAAATTTTTAGGAATAGCTTTCATATTTTCATATATGAAAAATATTTTGATATTATTTTTTTAAAAATAATCTTTTTATTTATCTGTCTGGATACATACAGAATACACACACACACACACACACACACACATATATATATATATATATATATATATATATATGATTTATGTGCATTTATATAATTTATTATATAATTTATGGTTATATAAAAATCAATACTCAATTAATTTTGAATAATTTATGGGAAATTTGTGTAAATATGATTTTAAATGAAATACTTACAGGTCATTACCATGAAAAATAAGAAAAGTAAATTTTATATTAAATATTTTTTGAATGTAGTTAATTAAAAAAATCTTTTAAAAATAACAATTATAATTTTAATAAAAACGTTAATTATTTTAAGTCTATATTTTATAAGAATTTTTTACAAAAGTATTTTTTGTTAATTTTCATATTAATTTTATATTAAAAATTTACTACATCTGCAATATCTATGTTTATATAATTTTTAGGAATAGCTTTCATATTTTCATATATGAAAAATATGTTGATATTATTTTTTTTAAAATAATTTTTTTATTTATTTGTCTGGATACATACAGAATACACACACATATTATATATATATATATATATATATATATATATATATATATATATATATATATAGTATTAAAAAAAATACATTTTCTATTCGATAATTCGCAAAAAGAGTTCGAGTACATTTAATTTAAATAACGAGCGAAAAAAATTAACAATCGTCTAATAATACATATATAGCTATGCGAGATTTAATATAAAATTCTAAAACGGTAGTTACGTAATCTAAATGAAAGTATCTGAATTAATGCTTGTAATGTTTTATAACAAACGCGGGTGTAGCTCAGTATATTTAACTTACAATTCTTGTGGTTTTGATTGTTGTGGCTAAAATCAGGCCATCGTAGTCATTAACAAGTTTGCATATATTTTTTGCAGTGATTGCCAAAACAAGTTGATACTAATGATTATATATATATATATATATATATATATATATATATATATATATATAATGTATTTATATATTTTAATGGAATTATGCATTATCAATTTAATTTTTATGACAGAAATGTCAAACTAAATTAATGTATTTGTTTAAATGTATTTCTTGTTTTTTATTTTCTTGTTGACTTTTTTACAATTTACGTTCATATATTTGAATTTGTATTTTATGTCAATTATTTTACGCTTGTTTAAATCGTTTATATCAATTTATAATAATAACGTAATATCTTACAAATTCCCAATAGTATTTTTCAATTTAAAATTTGAAACATTTCTTACAGTAAAAATAATACATTATTTTTTAAAATGTAATGATACATTTCTGTACATATATAATAATATACAATATTTATCTACATATATTTTTTTATTTTCAGGAGCACAAAACATTTTGGGTTTGACGGACATCACTGATAACCGTAACATATGGCGACAACTAGCTGCAGAGCTTTTAGGAACCTTTATTCTAGTCCTCATTGGATGTGGTTCGACAATGTCCAATTTCACAGAAGGGTACAGCCCTTCTGTTCCACAAATAGCACTCACTTTTGGGTTATTAGTTGCCACACTTGCACAGGTTAGTGAATTCAATTATGATTTGTAAGTCAGTGTGTAAAAATAAATTTATAGTTTAATTCTCATTTTGTTTTTTGGGTTATTAGTTGCCACACTTATATATATATTAGTGAATTCAATTATGATTTTATAAATTTTGTGTAAAAATTTTAAATTTAAAAAATGTATGATTTTTTTTCATCATAAACATTTTTTTTTAGTATACATACATTTTTTAATTTATTTTATATCAAAATGTATGATTTGTAATAAAAAATTAGATAAATTTAATCTTATATAAAATTTTGATGTTAAATATAAGAAAAATCTTTTATTTTTCAAAATATTTTTAATAAATTTTAAAAACGATGTCTAGAGAATAAAATAAATGCTTCTTTTATTAATTAACCAAATCATTGAATTTTTTAAAAAAACAATGTTTATTTAAATTAATTATTATTTTTTATATAACAAATATGGGTTGAATCAAAATTTCTAATAAAAGATTTTTGATTAAATATGTTGTACTAATACATTTTATTAAAATTATTTTATGAAAACCAGTAGTCAACATAATAAAATGTCATCACGAAATTGCTTTTTACTTTAAATGATAATATCCATAAAAAATAAATACGTTAATCTAATGAGAAGTTTAAAATTATATTTATGTATATTGAAATTAGGTATGTGATTTTAATTATATCATAAATTCATATTTTTTTATGACATTTTTATCTCTAAAAGTACTTGCTTATACAATTATTAAACAATGAGTAGATATTTGTATAAAACATACGGTGGTTAAATATCTGTACTGATAAAATTTTATGACATATTTTTTATTATCAGACTTTTATAACGTCACGTTAATAAATTATTTAACTATTTTAAAATAACTGAATATAATTTAGTTTTATTAAATATGGCACGAATTTTTCAAATAAAGTACCTTTTAACAAAACTACTTTCGTAAATCTTAATAAGAAATTTATATTATTCGTAAATAATTCGGTTGTATATAAAATTTCAAACCAACTATTATTTTTAATTTGTATTTTAATAAGATTAAGATAGAAATAAAAAATTGAATCGAATAAAATTTAAATATAAGTAACATCTTATAGTTACATTGGAGAGTAAAAAATTAAATATTTTACTTTAATAAAAATTATTAATAATTGATACATGTAAGTTTCTTTATTGAAATTTAAGAGAAATATTCAAAATTTTTTTAAAAAAAATTCTATAAAATATATAAATTGTACATAAAACAGGAAGAGATGAACATATTTTTAAGTACTGAATATTTTTGTATTTCCAATGAAATAATATCGTAACAACATCGAATGGCAAGGTCTTAAGACATTCCATCGACAGTGTATGTGGAAAGGTAATTAGCGGAACAATTTCTCCGATGTTCACTCATAAGCTTACAATTACACTTTCATTGCCACTAGTGTTCGACTTCCCACAATACAACGTGCAATCACAACCATCCGAGCGGAACACGAACACGCGGCATTGAAACGCGCACAGCGTGACGACGAAGTTCAAGACGTTCGTCTTCATGGATAACGTGTCCGGCACGACGTTGCTGTAAACATAGTTTACCTTGAAATGAAGCTTTTTCGCACGCGAACTTTTTTTCTTATTTTCGATCGATACGTACGACAGAGCTTCTGATATAATGCGGTGTGTTATTTTTACCTGTTTTCCGGTATCAGAACATGTTTCAGTTTTAAATACCGGACGTTACAGTTTGAAATAAGATCTGTATCAGGCAGAATTTTTCACTCTCTTCCATGTCTGTAAGCCGTTTGTTATTAAATGTAGTGATTTAAGACAATACCATGTTATCTAGTTTTCAGTATGTAGGTGAATGGTGAAGATTTAATTGTCTTGTTTGATTATTTCTACCTAACAATGTGACCTAATTCTTTTACTATTTTTAACATTTTATTTATGGATATCTTCAATATTTGATTACATGTTCAAATTTAGAAATTTATCACTTTTTAGATTTACGTTGTATATATAATCTCTTTCTCTCTCTATCTATCTTTATATATATATATATAAAGAGAGAGAAAGAAAAAGAAAACTATTCAAGTTACTTTGATATTGGATAAATATTTACAATTAAATTATAATATAAAGAAAACTGCATGTCATATCATATTTCCAAATTATTTTAATGTAACTAAATATCGTATTACAATTTTTAAAAAAATAATAATTTAATATAAGTAATAATAAAAGGATTTTCATTCAGTTTTTTGTGAATATATTGGTGCCAAATTTATAACTGTTGGATTTTTTTAAAAAAATATTTTTCATTGTCTTTTATTTTTTAATTTTACTATCTATCACACACACACACACACATTTTATATTTCTCTCACACACATTTTATATACACACATATTTTCTTTTTCTCAAAAAAAATGTTTATTTATTATTTTAAAATATGCCTATATTTGATGGATTTGGAAAATGTTTAAAAATTGTAATTATGTTATTTCAAAGTTATATTTTTGCGATTTTAAACATGTTCATGTATTTTTATTATGACTTCATAACTGTGACATTCAAAGTTCACATTCCAATTGTTGAGTTTGTTAATCTGCGATAAACATCATTCTTCAAATTGTTTTATATCATTTTAACTTCATACAACAAAAATTTACATATTAGTTGCTATTATATTTTGTAGTTTTCCAATTGAAATAACCATAAAATAAACCATTTACAATTTAATTATATTATAAGTTGAAGTATACACATGTTTATGGTACTTAGAATTTTTAATGGAAGAAAATTTTTTCTAGAAAAAATAAAACTTGTTATACACGAATAATTAATTGTTATATTTTAATTCACCAATATAATGAAATATTTTATTTAAAATGAAAAAATATTATTGTCATATAAAAATAACTATGCACTAGACTTCTTAATTAAAAATAAATTTGAAATTAAACAATTTTTTAAACTTTTCTTCACAATTTACATTTCTTACAAAAATCTATTATTTCCTCTACACAAAATTCTATTTATAATCCTATATAATAGATAAACAAATTATATTTTCCATCAAAGTATTATTTTATTTTTTACATATTTATTTATAACACAAATAATTTAAGACTTTTTAAGAAAAAACATTATGAAGATAACAAAATTTATAGAAAAATTTATATAATTTACGAATAATTAAATTTCTTTTTAGGAATAATTAAAACTGTAAATATGAGAATCTTTAATTCACAGCCAAATTATTAAATACTTAGCAATAAACTATCTAAGAGTATAGATATGTTATCTTATTTATAAAAATGATTTAAACAATAACCGTAAATAGTTTGCAAAAGTGAAGAAGTACTTGTTTGTTTATTAAATAGATTTTTTATTTAATTAACATTTAAGTAATTTGATATTTATTTTTTTATTTTTTAAATCTAAAAGTTTTTTTTCGTCAAGATGATAAAATTGATGATATATCTGCTTTAAATGGGATTTCCTGTTGTAATTTTATTAAAGGTTAAAGAACTGTATGTAAGGTAATTTTATTAAAACTGTCTTTATATATATATATATATATATATATATATATATATATATATATATATATATATATTTATGTTGATATTCGTAAATAACAGTATCTGTCTCCTTCCTTCATTGCGTGTATCGCGGCATTTAGAGAACATAACCTTGAGCTTTTGAAATAATTCAGTCAGACTGTAACTTCGTGACGGAAGCAAATATTTGCATTTATTATTTTTATATATGTATGCATATTACGTATGTATAGATTCATCCTGTTGGTAGTACATTATTTTATTTTATTTTTTGGACACATATTTCGTTTCTTACGATAAGCAAATTTTTGTGAATAAATTTATACATTAATATCCTGTTTGTATAATTAAGCAGAGAATTTTTTAACCGACATGCGGTTCCGATAAACATTCTTTACTTTTTTTATTTGTACATATTGTTAGTTTTAATACCAGGTGTTATTTATTTTAAACGATATCATGATTCGTTTGGATTAAAATATTTGTTTTTTATTAATTTGTTCACACTTTTTATATTAGATTTTTATTTCTTCTGCTTGTAGAAAATATAATGTTAGTCATTAAAAATTCTTGTTTTGATTTGAGGTAGTTGAAAAGAATAGTAATTAATTAGCGTGCAGTAGTATTTTTAAATTAAAATTACATCATTTATACTTTTTTTTAAAAAAGTCACTTTTATTCTATATTATAAAATGCAGTTATTAAAATTATAAGTAATATTTTGTTTGTGTGTATTTGTAATGATTGATTGATAATATAATTATTTATTTATAAATCAAATGAATAAAGTAGTTTATAAACAATTGTTTATTGATAAAAAATAATTTAATTATCAATTATATTTCATTTAAATAAATCAATAGGTAAAAATAAATTACTTTAGAAATAAAACATAAATGTGTTACGAGTTAATATATAAATAGTCTGTTTTATTTTAGCATAAATTTTATTAATTGTCATAACTATCTCACTACATGACAAAAAAATTAATGGAAAATTTTTAATAATTTTTTTTAAAAATGTTGTCTGTACAGAAGTTATTTATTTATATATATATTTATATGTGTGTGTATGATAAATTAATGATTTTTTATTGAGTTATGTATTATTTTGGTTTTGAATACTTATGAAACTTTTACAAAATTTTGTTTAGATAAGTAAGTAAATAGTTGTATATTTTCTTTTAGTCTATCCTTGAAATAAATTTATTATTTATTTAGAAATGTGGATGTCAAAAATAAAAATATGATACTCTTATGCACTCAGTAACATGTACTCTAAATTATTTCTGTAGTTTTCTTGTCTGATAACAGAATTTAATATCATAACTAAATGTTATTTTTCTATTATGAAATAAATATAATGATTCAACAATGACATGACATAAAATTTATTGCAAAATTAGTTAAGTAATAATAGAAGAAAATAATTAATTCTTTGTATAGAAAACGACTAACCTACAAAATACATATTCGTATAATTGGAATATTCGTTGATCAATTATAGCAAAAATAACCGTGAATAAATGTTATGACTTATACATAACTTCTGAATAGTACAATCAATCATATACTTTTTTGCAAATTGCTTCATTGTTACGCTTTTTAAATAAATTGCAGTTTAGCATTTGCTATTCTCGCCTTTAGAAAAATAATAATAATTCCACAAATGCTTAATTAATAACGTAAAATTTTATGACCTTAATCCAGGATGACAGATTTATTCAATCTGAGTCGAATCTGACAGCGTTAACTATTTCGCAAAGATCTGTTAGAGTAGATCATTCGAATATACAATAATCCAATCAGAACGTGAGATAGGTTAAATGTTCACATTATAATATATAAATAATATATTCGTGGATTATGTGTCTGTTATGAAATTCGTGTCATTTCTCAACAATGAATTACATATTACGAATCAATTTTCAAATGGTTTATTAATATAATTTAATTTAGATATTATTTGAAAAGTGCCGGATATTGCTGACATTCTTTAAATATCTAATTACATTTGTAATCGCTTCTGTATAAATTATTATGTTGTTTCGATGATGATGTATTTCTAGATAAATTAATATTTTAATTGTAGGTAAAAAATCTTGTAATACAAATAAGAAATGTTCGAACAAATAATTTTAATTGAATGTATTATTTATTTTCATAGAAATGAAAAAGATACAAGTTAAATAAATACTTTAAGAAATTATCTATTTCCGTTACAACACTTGTAAATTCTTTCAAGTTTCTTTAAACTTGTTGCGATGAAACATATTTTTTATTGATTTTATATACTTTTATGTATTATTATACAGAGTATTTTTATTAATTTATTTTTTTATAAAAATTATATAAATTTTTCTATAAATTTTTTCTACATGTTTTTTTCTTAAAAAAATCTTAAATTATTAGTGTTATAAATAAAAATGTAAAATATAAAATAATACTTTGATGGGAAAAATAATTTGTTTATCTATTATATAGAATTATAAATAAAATTTTGTGTAGAGGAATTAATATATTTTTGTAAAAAATGTAAAATGTTTAAAAAATTGTTGAATTTCAAATTTATTTTTTAATTAAGAAGTCTAGTGCATAATTATTTTTATGTGACAATAATATTTTTTAATTTTAAATAAAATATTTCATTATATTGGTGAATTAAAATGTAACAATAAAAGCTTCATATTTTATCGTTACTCGAACTAAATCAAAACTTCCTAATTTTGGGAAATAACATAGAATAATTGAATTCTAATGAAAGATTTTTTTTAATAAATGCACGACCTTTAATTTTTTAGGAACATGATTACGTAAAATCATTTTATAATACATTTTGTTCAATGACATTAAGTATTGAAAAAAACGTTTTACCTGAGTTTTTATCTAGAGATATAGAATAAGATCAAATTCTTCTTAGAAACACCTCTCTGTCGCAGATAATTACTTTAATGATGCATTACTTTTCATACAAGACTGCATTTTTGTAATATTTTTTTCGTATGTATATTTTTAAAACAATTAAATGGGGCTATTACCAAATAGAATAAATATTTTAAAATGTGATCATTCTTTTAAGTAAAAACACAAATAAATTATTGTATAAAAAGAAATTTTAGAAAAATATTTATGATATTTTCTTTTTCAAAAGAAAGAGATTAGAAAAAGTATAAATGGTAAAAGATACTTTTAGATACACTTGACATCCTCAACAACATTAATCATACAAAAGCCATTAATACTTGCACAAAATAAACAATGTGTTTATGTATATGTACTATTGTTTAAAAAAAGAAATTCATTTATATGTATACAATATAAAAGTGTTAATAACCTACATAATTATTATAATTTAAACACGAATTAATTGAGATTTCTGAAAGTGAAATTTTATATTGCGAATATAAGCGTGAAAAATTCGCATGAAATTAGAGCAGTGTTTACAATGTCAGTTTAATTTTTTCTAATAAATTAATCTTAAATCAAATTCTCATTATTTTAAAATCATATTGTTATCCATTCATAAAATTGATGTATGTTGATTATATACATATATAATTTATTATTATACATGGATTAAAACATTTTTTTTGTATTTTAACATTATGAATTA
>CP092095.1:16642228-16807228 GCA_029203775.1 Neoneuromus ignobilis
AACGAAAATGTATTTTATGTCCATCTATTTGTTTTGGATTTTGTTAATTGTACGGTCGACTGAATTTTAATTTCAGTATTCGATTTTGGATTTGATTGAATATAGAGTATGTCTTTTAAATTGTACAAGTCATTTGATTATTTTATTTCTTTTTATATTTCATTCATTTCACATTGCAGATTAGTCATAGTGTTGATTACGAGTATAAAAAATTCGAAATTATTTTTTAATACATACGGTAATCAACATTTCTTTTATTGAATATTTCTATCGTCAGAAAATAATGTTATAATAAAAATTTATGATTATTATATCTATAAATACTTATAAAGCGTTTTTAATCCTTAAATCTGAAAAATAAAAATATTTATTATTTCATCATAGTTTGTATTCATTTTTGAACAAATTAAAAAGTTAACAAATTTTTTAAATAAGATTTTGAATTGTATATATATATATATAAAAGTGTGTAATATTACATGTTTTTACAATTATCTCATATTTATAGCATTAAGTCGCAAAATGCTAGTAGTTTGTCGACTGACAACAATGTAATTTACTACATTAATAAAATTTCAAGTGAAACCGCAAAGAAGATAATTTATACCGCATGCTTTTAACGGCTCGTTTAAATTTCTCCCATAGCCGGTGTCACAACACCGTTCGTCGTAAAAATGATGGACCTCTAATTGTAATATAGTTGTCTCTAGTATCACTGACACAGTGAAATGTTATAAAGACTTGCGACATTTATATTTATATTATTTAGCAGGTTTCTGCGAATTCCTCAATGACAACGTGCAATAAACTTCTGCGGTAACTACGAAAATCACGGAAAAAATATAAATATTGTGAAAGGTTGATCACGATTTTGAGATCAAATCATGATGCAGTTGCCAGTCTCGTGTCTGTTTTATATATGTTTGATTTTGATTATGTTTTGCCGCTATCGATCATCAAATAATTATAAATAACTTTAGAATTATACTGGAAATGAGTTCAGTGTGTACTTAAAAGAATCGTTTTTAAATAAAAGATGTAGGTGTAAGCCCTGGAGTGATACCATGACGTTTACTCGGTAATCGATTATGGTATCACTTGATTGCACATCATTTGAAATTTCTTTCATTATCATTGAATGCAAATGAGATAATTACGACATCGGTTTATTGTATATTATTTATAACAAGATTAATGTTAAACAGTCTGTCAGGTTCGATACAATTGCACTTTCTTAAGAAAACCGACATTTGTTTAGTGTATATACGTTGATTAAAAAAGTCAATATAAATATTTTTCATTTTTAGCCTACAGTTATTGTATATAATTTGAGTTATTCAATTAAAATTAATTAACAAAGTAAATGTTGAAATACGATGTGAATAAAGTAAATTATATTAATTTTAGATTAAATACAATATGTGTTTTTGATTTAGCTCGTTTGAACTTTTATGTTGTTCATTTTGTTTTTATAATAAATTTTATGAGAGATCATAATTAAGTTTAAAATAACATTATTAAAAAAAATGTACTACTTTCCAATTGTGGTCTGTATAATATAAGAAATTTTATTAATAAATCATATGACTTTAAAAATTTTTTTTAAGAATATTAAAAATATTGAATTTTAACCAACAGTAATTCACTAATTAATTTAACACTTAACATTTAATTCTTTGTGATCCACTGATGAATATCATTTTATATTATATCTTCTTCTGTTCTATAGTTTTAATGTATTTTTGGTGTATTTAATTTACATATGAGTATTAATTAGTTTTTTTTAGAATATATTAATTTCATTACCTTATTTCTATTGGAATGTAATTTATAATATATATATATATATATATATATATATAATGTGTATCTGTGTGTGTATGTATGTACAAACTTTACATTACTGCGTAGGTTTTATAGTTAAGAGGTATCTTTTCCAAAATAGGAATGTTATATAAAAAATTGGATAGAAACATTAACAGTAATTGTAATTTATGTCTTTATAAAAGACTTTTCCTTAAGTAATTAATTAATGAATGTGTTTTGTCACAGAATATTAAATAAAGTTTTAAATGTGATATTTAAATATTATGTGCATATATGAAAATATTTTGGTGACTGAATTGAAAGTTATTGTATGCTAAAATTGTAAATAAAAATATTGAAGTCGATATGTAATTAAATATTGTTTCATATCAGCCTCGCCTTTATGAATGGAACATTGTAAAAAAAAATTAATAAACAATAAAATACTTAGCACATCTTAAAATATTTAGATAGATATTTAATAAAGATTTCGACATTTTTAATAATGTTAAAAGTTCATTATATATATATATATATATATATATATATATATATATATATATATATATATATATTATATCTATGGCACTCATAAATGTTAAGTATGTAACCACAAAGCGAATCTTTTGTGTTTATTTGTAATATAATATATATTTTGTAACAAGTCCCAATTATATTATATATCTAAAAAAATGTAGGTAATATAATACGTGTTATTTTTCTAAATAAGAATAATATTTTGATTTAAAACTATATAATATATAGGAAAATAAGATTAATGTTATAAAAAAGAAAAGATTATAATAATATTATTTGTTTTTTTGTATTTATTAAAGGTTATTCTATGCCTTATAAATTATTTATGTACAAACATTTAATTTAAATGATTTAATATTTTTATAATAACACATATTAAAAATAAATATTTTTATATTCATATTTTATATTGTTTTGAAAATCCAATAAACGTTCATATATTTTATTTAATTAAATAATTTATTATTGAAATATTATTGAAAAACTGTGAAGTTGTATTGTAGTAAAAAATAATTGTAAATCTTCTCAAGTTTAAATTATATAGAAGTATTTTTACTGAAAAAATGAAATCTTCATTTAAATTAATATTTTTAATACATTATATAAATATAATTCATCAGTTGTAGTTAATTAATAAAAATGATCTAATCCCTAAATAACACGTTTTAATAATTAAACATAGAGTATTTATTAATATAAATTAATTTAGTAATATATTTATCAATTGAGCAATATGAGTTGAATTAGTCATTATTTTAAATATTGTAACATTTTATATTGCTTAAAGTAGACATTATTTTGTGAAAGTGGATTTAGTCATAGACTCAATCTATAAATGTAATTGAAGTTAAACTTAAAATTAAAAATTATATTTACATTCAAAAAAATATAGTTTTGAACAAACTTTTCAAAACTACGATCATAAAATTCCATTATTTATAAAAAAATGTAAGATATTTAAAAATATTAATAATCTATAAGTAACCTAGAAATAAACTGACAGTCATTACATTAAATGAGATATATTGTAACAACTATACATTTAGAAGAAAACTCGAAGAAAGATCATGTTTGATATTAATTATGATCTCATTTGAATAGCATATAACAATTTTAGATCCATATATCACAAAAACGTGATTTTAAGCAACTGTGCCGAAGAATTGCATGATTTACATTGACTAGAACGTTATAAATCTGGTAGCTTCGTCGACGTTTAAAAAATGTATACAACCAAGTGAAGTAATTTTGAAAAAAGATCTCATTTATCAACTTCAGTTCAGTTTGTTTAAATGTGCTTATATAATATATTGTAATCTAGATTAATAATTAATGATTGTAGATTTGTAATTAATTTATATACAAAGTACACTTATTAATGAACACGCGATATCTTTATCTGAACAGTTTACACTTTTAACTTCTTGTAATGTTAAACTTTTTGTTCATGATTAGATTGTTTGGTTATAAAATACACTATTCAGTTTAATAAAAAGATTGAATATAAATTTTATAATCACGCAATATATATATATGCATGCATGTATATAAGGATGTATATATTAAAATATTATTGATTACCTATTAATTATGATTCAGCTATGTCGTCACTTATCCAATAGAACACGAAAGTTTCGAAATGAAATTTAATAAATGTAGTACATATTTGGCATGATTTTTTGCAAAAAGTCATCTACAAATTATAATTAATCCTCTGATCTTTGAAATATACGCTTTAGTATAAAAAAATGATAGTTATAATTACTTTTTTACGACTCGGTAATAAAAAAATTCGCTCTAGTTTCGTAGGTGTTCCGTCTTCGACAAATAATACGAGCATAGATTATTATATATTAATTTATAATAATCATTGGCGTCGGAAACTCGCGTGAATTAATACTGATATTACTGCAAGAATAGAAAAAAAGTTTATACATTCATCATTTGAAACAAATCAAAACGAATGAGAAAAAAATTATGTTAGCGTGTAAATGATATACAAGTCAAACGAGTGTTTGTATGTACAGTGTAAAAAAGAGAAATAACAATTTACAAAATCGATCTAGATCTTTGTATGTAATAGCGACTGTTAGGATCTGGTGTTGTTACGTAAACCCTAGCGTACGGTGTATGTACATACATACATACATACATATGTATATAAATACGTACGAATGTATGTATGAACTGCACACAACTGAGCGGTTCTGTTCAAAAGGTTTTTTGTTGCAAAAAAGAAAGCTCTGTGTATAGATATATGAAAATTTAACATCATTATACAATTTTTTTCAATGAATTTATAATTTTGCTTTCATTTTCATATGTGCAATCGTGAATTAAAATTTACAAGAGCAAATTAGTCTTATGAATGTAAATACAAACTTACGTATAATAAACTATGTACACACACACACACACACACACACACACACATATATATATATATTGAGTCTTAAGAGTAATAAATAAATTTTAGTAAAATAATGTTTAATAATCAAATAAAATATAAACATAAATAATGAATAAATTAAATAATTTAAATTTCAAGTTTATCAATTCTTTTATTAAAGTAGCTTAAAAAAATGCGACAAGTACGTTAAAAGGAGTTAAAAAGTCAACGTGTGTTCATTATTTTTAATTGTTATTAAATCTATTTTGAATAATAATTATTTTATAACTTATAAAAAAGTCTATCATGATTTATTGAAATAATAAGGATATTTTTATGATATAAATATAATTTGGAATTGTTTGCTTTGAAACTGTGACAAATTCAATTTAACACAAATGAATTGTTACTCAACAGCAAAAAAGCTGTGACAATGATGACATCGCCATCGAAATGCACATCAACAGACTATTGTTATAAACAAAAAAAATGAAAAATAAGTGATTACTGATCTCTTTAAAACTTATTGTGGTGTTAGGGGTAAAAATTTATTTATGTTAAAATGTAATTTGAAAATTTATTTTATTTAAAAAATATTATTTTAGATTACACAAATGAATTTTAACCCTAACACCACAATAATTTAAAGTGTTCAATAATCACTTATTGTTCACTTCAAACAAACGAAACTTCATACAAACTTAAACTCACCCTTCACTCATTTTAGCAAACTATTAATATAAAAAGCTAAAGGTAATTCTGTCATAAGTATACAATAAGTGATTATTGAACACTTTAAATTATTGTGGTATTGGGGTTAAAATTCATTTGTGTAAAGTGAATCAACCACAGTTGCAAAATAACCAATATTATTTTAGATTTGTAATTCGAGAAGAAATTTGATTTTGTAAAAAAAAATTGTTTGTTTATATTTATGTAGATATATGAGTGGTTTGAAAGTAATATTAAATTCAAATTCATTATATTTTTACAATTATGTAAATTAGAAAATATTTCTAGTTTTATATTACTTTTTTATGAATATAGAATTATATAAAGATTAAAATTTAGTAATATGATTGAATATAAATCTTTATAATATCATAGATTCTAGATTCACCTCTATAATTTTTCTAAATATCACGACAGCTAAAGAAATATCGTTTTTTATATTTGAATCTAAACTTATCGTATATATTGACAGTTTAGTTTTGATTTAAGCAATTCACTTTCAAAAATGAATTATGTATGTTCATCAAATTAAAAAAATTTTTTTATCATTTATCTAATAGAACATTACTGTTTATTATTTTAATATCACTATATTTGAATTGCAAATTTGATTTTTTCGAATAAAGAAAATCTTGTCACGTGCTTAGTTAATTACGTGCTTAGATAATTAGAAGTGCCTCTAGTGTTCAGTCGGATTTTGTATTAAATACGAGGGTAGTCCCATAAGTACCCAGCCTGACCTAAAAATGGCGGTAGTTGTTTGAAAAATATCACTGTATTAGAAAGTACACAATCTATAAAGCATATGTTGTAAGTTTGAGGACGCCACGTTGTTTAGTCTTTGTTTGGCAGCCATCAATAGTGAACGTTTTCAGTGAATTTGTGAAAATGGAGAAAATTGGTCATCGTTACATGATACAATACTTTTATTTGAAAGGCCTCAGCCCAACCAATATAAAAGCTGAACTGGATTCTACTCTAGGTGAGTCTGCTCCTTCGTTTACAACAGTGAAATATTGAGTAGCAGAGCTTAAACGAGGCCGTACGAGCTGTCAAGACGAGCATCGCAGTGGTCGACCAAATGAGGTGACGACTCCAGAAATGGTGAAGAAAATCCACAAAGCGGTACTGGATGATCGTCAACTGAAAGTGCGCGAGCTACCAAACATAGTAGGCATTTCAAAAAGTGCGGTACATCGCATATTATCTGAAAATTTGGACATGAGAAAGCTGTGTGCAAGATGGGTGCCGCGTTTGCTCACACTCGTGAAGATGTTTCAATTGAGTGTTTAGCGAAGTTTCACAGCAACAAAGCAGAAATTTTGCGCCGTTTCATAACCATGGATGAAATATGGGTCCATCACTTCACACCCGAGACAAAAGAACAATCAAAACAATGGACTGAAAAGGGAGAACCGGCTCCAAAGAAGGCAAAGACCGTTTCATCTGCAGGCAAGGTCATGGCGTCGGTTTTTTGGGATGCGCGTAGGATAATTTTCATTGACATCTTGAAAAAGGAAAAACTATCAACGGCGAGTATTATGCGAACTTATTGCAACGTTTGAGCGAAAAAATCAAGCAAAAACGGCCGCATTTGGCTAAGAAGAAAGTATTGTTTCATCAAGACAATGCACCAGCTCACAAATCCGTTATTGCAATGGCCAAAATTAATGAATTAAAGTTTGAATTGTTACCTCATGCATCCTATTCGCCAGATTTAGCCCCCTCGGATAATTTTTTGTTCACAAACTTGAAAAAATGGCTCAGTGGTCAAAGATTTCCCAACAATGAAGAAGTGATGTCGGCAATTAATGGGTATTTTGAGGAGCAAGACAGTTCTTATTATAAAAAGGGTATCAAACTTATTGAACATCGCTGGGAAAAGTGTATAGAGCTGAAAGAAGATTATGTTGAAAAATAAATATATTTTTTTCCAAAATTTTTGTGTTTTCTTTGTTGGGTCGAGTACTTCTGGGACCACCCTCGTACTATACTAGTTTTGTGTTAGATACTAGCTTCAAAGGAAGCTTTTTTGGAAAATCTTATTGAGAATAAAATATGAATATATATATATATATATATATATATATATATATATATATATGTGTGTGTGTGTGTGTGTGTGTGTGTCCATGTGTATATATAATATATGCCTGAGTGTACGTATTTGTGTGTGTAAATCTTGTCCAATGAATTAATATCGATGACTGATCTGATATAATTGACTTGTACTTCGTAATAATCTGGCAATAATTAAAAAAGGTGGCATTTAATTCAATAAAGTGTCGTACGCGGTCGGTTCATTCACCGATCTGTTATATCGACCAAGGTCGATTTATAGCACTCTCGATTTTTATAACTGTTCACTTCACCTGTTTCAAGAATATACCGGTTTATTGCTTCTTACACTTACCATATAATATACATTCATGTTTTATTTATTTCTTTTTACGCCGACTACAAATAAATCTGCTGCAGTTGAAAATTAAATCGTCAATAGTGAATTGCAGTTTTTTTCCTTCGCGATAGTTCATCTTTTTTTGTAATCATAATCGTTTTGAAACGAATACGAATACATTCTTTTTTATTAATGACTGAATATGATATAAGAGATGAAGGTCGTCATCAATTAAGATGTGAATAGATAATAGAGATAGACTTCAGTTATAATTTTTATATAAATATATGTTTTATTATTTATATGATAATTAAATACAGTGCAACACTTTAGGTACACACACACACACACACACACACACACACACATATATATATATATATATATATATATATATATATATATATGAATGTATGTATGTATGTATAAACAATATAAATCTAAATAGACTTTTTTAAATTTTATAACCTATGATCTCTAAATCTTCACCTTCTCTACTTTATGTAATCAATTCTTCAAACTATAATACA
This sequence comes from Neoneuromus ignobilis, assembly GCA_029203775.1. Classification (NCBI taxonomy): domain Eukaryota; kingdom Metazoa; phylum Arthropoda; class Insecta; order Megaloptera; family Corydalidae; genus Neoneuromus; species Neoneuromus ignobilis. Next base: position 16,650,621 of record CP092095.1, read on the forward strand.
CAATAAATAATATATCAATATTAGAAATATTTATAAGTTTACATTTGTTAATATAGAGTCATCCAAATGTGACGCCTAGATTTGTGTTTTATTAAAAAGAAACTGTACATATATTTCTTTTTAATAAAATACAAATCTAGGCGTCATATTTGGATGACCCAATATAATAAATACTATACATTATCTTTTTTTTCAAAAAAATATTTATCAGCAATTTTAAAAATACTGATTAAGTTATTAAAATTGCCAGTAAATAAATTAATCTTTTATTTGATAAAATTTTAATTTTTTTTATAAACGATTGATATTAAACATCAAAATATGTAATAATAAAAAATAAAATTATTTAATTTCAGTTGGAAAAAAATACATTGACAGGTATATATATATATATTCAGCAACTATTTCCATATAAATTAATGTTTATAAAATTTTGACTAAAACATTGATATTAATTCCATGTATGATTTTATCAGCTGCTAACAACGTTGTTTTAATACTTGTTTAATGTAATATTTGATTCTTACGATAGTTTATTTTAAAAATTACAGGTAAAACAGCTTTCGTATTGATAATTAATAAACGTGTTTATAAATATGACCAAATAAGTCGAAACTTGTCCAATAATCGTATTCAATAGATCCAATACATTGACGCAGTTATATTTATTAGAGTTACATTTTATGAATTGAATGTAAAATTGTAACATATATAAATAGGATGACATACATACATTTATATATATATATATATATATAATTTAAAAATTTTACAAAAAAAAAATCTATATTATGTGATTTATTAAATTCATTTTTAAATAAATTTTCTATTAATTTCTTTTATAAACGTTTTAACCACAATATGTTTTTCATATTATAATTTCAATTTTAAAGTAATTTTTGTATTTTAATTCAGTAAAACTAAACTATATATATATACACACTAATGTATGTATGCATATACATAAATATATAGTGGTGTGAATATAATACCTTTTTAAAAAATTAATAATTGATAAAAATGAATAATTATTACACAATATATTAAACAAGTAATTAAAGGTGAAATGTTAAATACTTAAAGATTCCCATTATATGGAATCTTGTTTGGATATTGATAATAGTAACAAAATAACGATATGAATATGCGTCAATTATACGAAATGCGCATTTATATAGTCACGAATAATAAATAGTTGCGAGTTAATGATTAGAAAAATAACGTACTGAGTCGTGAATCAAAGTTTATTTTGTATCTAGATATAATCGAGGTTCTAAAAATGTGCATGCTAGTTCGTTTGCAAAATGCAAGAAGTAATTGAGATGTCTTCCATTTGGTAATCAAAAATTGTTGAAATTTGAACAATTATTTTATCTAGACACAAGAAAGATAGAAAATAGGACATAATATTATATGTTTTATTTATTTTTTCTATTATATATCATTTGATATCAATCTTTCTATTAAAGTTAAATTATTTTTATTATTTTAATTTTTATTATTATTATTAATTTTTTATTAAAAGTAATTATTTTTCTCTGTAACTTATTTTTTTTAATTAAATCCAATATATTTATCTAATTTTAATCTTTAAAATCATTTGATTAAAGAAAATTATTTTATATTTGATTCTATTATTCAGTATATGTACGAATGTTTTCTTTGGTTTCTAATGTTTATATTTAATTATTGGAAAAATTTTAATGTATCGAATTTTCAATGGTCAGTCTGAATTTTTGTGAATATGTAATAGTGTTTAACTGTATAAATTTAATTGTGATTAATATTATTTTGATTTAATTATAATAATTTAATATTCTTTAAATTTAATTATAATATTACATATTTTACATTTTTCTTTAAATTTAAATCCCATTTTCTCAATTTTAACTATTTTATTCTTAAACACTTATGTACTTGATAATAAATTTATGTTAAATATTGTTAATAATTTAAATATTACTTTTGACTAGCATTGTCAAAATATTTAATATAATATTTTATTCACAAAAGATAATAAACTCATGATATTTTTATTCGTTGCCATTTTTAATAGCTTATAAAAAATATGTTTACAAAAATATTCAAAAGCGATGTAATATTTTAATTATTTATATTATTTAAATGACAGTGGTTCGTTCGTTTCTTATTTGTTAATATTATTTTTGAACGGTGTTGAAATCAAGTTCATTTATAATTTAAATTTATTGTTTTCTTAATGATAGTTCATGTAGTTCATTAGTACGAATTCAAATTCATGACTGACCTGTTGATCAACCATGTATCTAATCTATTTTTCAATTCTGATTACCTTCATTATTTATTAAAATAGTTAATAGATTAACATACTGCGTGCATATTTCTTTTTAAATTGATACATGTGTGTGTATGAGTGTACGCAGCACCCAATTAAAAACAAATAAACAGGTATAATAACAAGAAAAACTAACAGATAGTTTAATTAGATATTTTACGAAATACTTAGGACTTCTGATTGGCACGAAACTAATTCTCTCGTATAAATATCACATAAACGTATTTGTTATAATAATCATGACAGTCGCTGTCAGTTTTACACTCGAGCATAAAATAAACGTTCCTATTTCAAGCTATTTATCGTCTTAAACGATTCCCGTATTATATGTATTTAAAACATTGTTTTGACCTTTGCCTTAATGATTTATAGAATCTCATGATTTATAGAAAAAGTTGTTACACAATGGATCTGTCGAGATACAATTCGTAGATACCTGCGCGCGTGTATGAATGGATTATTTTTTATCATTTGTATTTTATTATTAGTGTTGTTAATTCGATTCGCTTCAACGCATATTAAATAAAAGTGTTGTTGCATGAAATTGTTTACATAAATACCATTTTTATTTTCTTCAATCAAAAAAAAAAAAACACTTTTTCTAATAAATAATTTTAATAAAAATTGACCTTCCTGTCTTGCATTTTATTCAGTTTTAATATTTTTTATTTATTCATACAATTTATATGTATATATTACATGCAGAAACTTTAATGGTTAAATGACAAATTTCAATTTATAATATATTTGTTATAAAAATTAATTATGTTAATTTTAGTCTTCTTAATTTTCTTATAGAATTTTTAAAAAAATAATAATAATTTTTGATAATATAATAGTTATTTCTCATTAATAATAAAATAAAATAATTGTCAAATGAAAATTTTATTTTATTAGCTTTTAAAAAGTACAAAAAACGGTTTACCAAAAATTGAATTTGAATTTATAACCTATGAATAGAAAGTGGTTGTTTAATTAGTTGCGCCACAGACCTTGGTACTTATATATATATATATATATATATATATATATATATATATATATATATATATGATATCTATTAAATAAATATTTATGAATGTATACACATCCTTTTATCATTTCTTAATTACTTACAGTATGAAATCAATAAACCGTTTAAGAATTGTTTATATATAAAATGTGATAATTGTTGCAGAACAAACTAATTATCTCATATAAAACGAATTACAAACTATTTATATTTGTTTTTATAAATGAAAAAATATAATGTACGACGAATTGATTTGCAAAAAGAATTTTATTTGTAATAGAGATATAATTACTCGTGACAATAACATCAGTAATGATAATTATATAGTTGAGTAATAACAATTATACGAATGTATCGTTTTAAAAAAGCTTTTACTCAGAAAATATCAAATCAATTTATAGATGGAGTAAGATAATACTGATGATATCATTAACGAATAATGAGGTTACATAAAATGAATGTTTTTCATTTGATTACTCATCCAATCATAAGATTCGCATCAGTATTTGTTCAAGAAGTTTCATCCAGTATCAAACAAACACTGTAGAAAATCTACATATTTTTTCTAGTTTAACAATTATTATTATAGAAGACAGAATTTTTTCTCGAGATACAAATGTTATGTTTGTTTAATCGTGTACAACGTGATCAATAGAAATTATTATCAAATGCATTTGCAACTGATGAGATATATACATAAAGTACTGTAACATGGAGTTAGTATTCTAATGTCAATATTACTGTTCAATAATCCTAGTTTCATAGTGCAAAAACATTTAGATCGACGATTAGATTACGCTGTATTCACCTATTCGACATTATCATGTTAAAATAACTGGAATGCGTGCATGTCTTTAATATAATAGATTATTATTCATAATGTTAATTCTATGTTTAAATAAATACAGTAACACTAAATAGTATAGTATTTGATAATTTTATAAGTTTATTGTTTTAATACAGAAAAAAATATAGAAAACAGAAAAAAAGTCAATAATGTGAATTTATATACATAATCATTTATATAAAAAATATGCAGGAATTTAATTGCAAATTCCATTAATTAATTTATAAGTAGATGTTAAATAAAACCTGGTAGATAACATGAATATATAATATAAAAAAATTCAATCTCTTGAAAAAATGATTAATTCTTTTACCATCTTTAAATCTCCATAAATATTTTTCTTTATTTGCAAATTATACTAAAATACAAATAGAAAATGTTAATGTATTGAAATTAATTTTAAATCGGTTTAATAAATACTTATAAATATGTAATTTGAAATTATTGTATAGGAATTATTAACAACAATATTAAGAAAAAGATCTTATTATTAAAAAAAATTAATAAAAATCAAGTCAAAGAAATATTTAAAAAAATCTTTTTTAAAACGTTCTTAAATCTAATTTTAAATAATCATTTGATATATCTATTCTTAGAATAATAATTAAATATAATTTATTTTTGATATTAAATTATAATAATTTCCATTTTTTATATATTTTTGTGACATATGAAATTTATTGTTCGTCTAATTTAATAAATAAATAAAATACAATTAGCTCTTTATTGAATTTTAGTGAGGTTTTATAATTCGTTATTATTAATCCGACAGTAGTTGAGATAAAAAAATAATATATTAGTTATAAGATTTATTTAGACAACTTGTTCAAATGAACGATTGAAATTTAATACTCTGTATCTATTTAATTAAGAATGATTTGATAAAATTAGTACGTGGGTTTAAATGAATTGACAAACGATTGTATAATGTTATTTATATATATATATATATATATATATATATACATATGTATGTGAGATGAAAATTTATTAATATTTATAAAATCAAAATGCTATTTTTAGTACAAATGTTTTTTTTATCAAGTACACAAATTTTGTCCTTAATTATAAAAAAGTTTTTTAAAATTTTATTTTGATTTAAAACAATGACTTATATTAGGGTATAAAGAAAAATGTATTGTAAAATTTATAAATATATAAGCATTTTTTATTTTATTATCTTTTTTAGTTTCGATCAAAACAATAATAATATTCTTAACGGATACGTAGGAAAAAATACACTAACAAAATTATATATATATATATACACATGCATGTATGTATGTGTGAAATGTAACATTCCATAATTCCATATCTGTTAATCGAAAATATATCCGACAAAAAATCATACATAGTTTTAAGAATTGCACACACGTTTCCAAAAAAAAGCTATTACATTTGTAGTCAGATAGTAATGTCGAAATCCCAACAATTAGTGATACATACAAACATTTGCATAGATCCGTTACAAACCACAAACTGGAAAGACCATATGTAATCAAATCTATCATTTTTTGACATGTTATTACGTTTCAGTTATGTTTCGATCAATAGATCACAATAATCCAACAACAATAGTCGTTGTTCTTGTTCAAACTAAAAACATTTCGTATCTTGATTACAGAGACAAATCAAATAATTCAACATTGAGCAATTAGAATCAATCTGTTAGACAAGTGTAGACAGTGAATTTGTTCTACTATTATAGCAACAATAAATACGATGACCATTTGTGGATGTAGTTGATACAAACCGTCGTTAATACATGTCGTTACCATGTACCATGTTTAATTATTTCTTAGTAACATAAAATGTTCCGTGATGGAAACTATCTCGTAATTTTGCAATTGATACAATTATTATTGTGTTTTCCCGTGCAATTTCTCAGATCTCATCATTTATAACAAAGAAATCAACTTTAAATTCGCAATAAAAATTAAACTTATCACGATATATAACAATGCCAGGTGGTTTAATAGAAGTGACTTGTTCTGTATTACTTTTTTTATTACATGAGTTATTATTCTTTGCGAATCTTCTTTTAATGATTATCGTCAATTGCACACTAGAAGAAGGTTTCTTTATGTGTAATTCATAATTAATTTATATTTAATTAACTGTTGCGATAAATACGTTATTTATAATTTTAAATAATATATTACAACATTGATCATATAATTTTGAAATATCATGATATTAATCAATAAAAAAAATATATGTTGATTTTTTTATTTATACAAATGTTAAAATTGTAATCAATATCATAATCAATTTGTGTATTGAATGAAATTTCCAGCATTATTTCTCTGAAAAATATACACTCTTATGATAATAAGAAAATAAATTATTTAATATCAATTTATATTTTTTGATATGAAACTGAAAATACTTGTAAGTAATTAAAAAGAAGTTTTAAATAAGTAAATGTATATTTAAATTAAATATACATTACAATAATTTTATTTCTTATATACAAATTAAATAAAAATGTATTTTAATAGTAAAATTTCTTAAAAAACTTTTTTTTAATGTTAGTTTTATTTATTAAGTCAACATTGATACATATTTTAGTAAATGATATAAATTATATATATTCAATTGATTAATTATCATATATACTAATCATTTACTATTAAAAATAAATCAGTTTAAATTATAATGTATTACACTAAATTGTTATTTTCCACAAAATAGGAGTCATATTGTCAATTGTAAAACTATCGTGTCAAAATGAAATAATCGTTAATACTTAAAAATTGACATATCGTGATCAATTATGTTATATATTATCTAAATATATTATCTTGAATAAAAAAACGATATCTGCCTGTAATAATATAGATTTTTCTAATCCACAAATATAGATTTGCATGTCTTAAATGAAAAATATTTAAAATGCAACATTGTTATATGTGCAGATTTTTATCAATGTGTAATTTATTTATAGCTTAACATAGATATATGTATTGTTTATGGAGTTAAGGGTGTCTGATTACATTTTTTTTAAAGACGATATAATTTATGATAACGTTAATTTATTAAAAAACAATGGTATTATTAAAATATATTGTATCATAAAGAGAATTATTTATTTTTGTATAACATGATTTTATATCAGACAGATATGAATTTTTTAAATGTACAATTTATAACTATATGATTAATCAAGTTTGTAGATTTATTTCTCATCAGATAACAATACTGCCATTTCGTTAATCAGGGAATAAAAAAATGAATGAGTATTAAAAGAACAATGAATGATTCTTTAGAAAACTCTTTCTCTTCTTTTGTATTCTTTATTAAGACTAGATTAAAAAGTTCGCACTAAAAGTAGATATGTAATTTATGAAAATCAAATAGTTTTGATTTGAAAGTATATTTGAAAGTATTTGATATTTAAGATAAATTTAATTAATTATATTTAAAATATTTATAAAATGGTAGTATTAATTAATAAAAGTTAAATAATATTTGATTTTTTTTTATCAATAGAATGATAAATATTTTTAATGTTTTAAAAATATAAAACACGTCACAAAAAAAATTAGAATTTTATAAAAGAAAATATTAAAACATGCATTTAGTAATTTGTATATGAAATTATAATTAAAACAATATTTCTTTAAAAATTAATTACTTCGTGATTTATGGAAACAACAAATATTTTTTGTTATTGTATTTGGAAATTTTAATTAAATTATGTGGGGTAAATATATACAATATTATTTCAAATGATGTAAAAATATTATTATACATTTTATAAAAAAATATGTAGGTGTAAATATTTTTACTGTTTTAACTTGTATGCAGATAAAAATGAAAAAAACAACTATTTGTTTTAACTTTTGAATGAATTATTGAATATAAATATTTCTCTATTTAGAAAATCAAATTAAACTATATTTTAATTAATATATTTTTATAAGTGATTTTATGATTTCAGATATGATTGTTTTATACGAATATAAAAAAATATACCATAAATAATTGATAATAATTTCAAATTACATACGAATTATATTTCTCTGTAAAATAAAATTTTCTTAATTTCCGAATCGAATTATAAAATTTTATATATTGTAATAGAAAGGAAAAAGGCATATTATTATATTTTGTCGGTATCAAATTGGAAAACATTCTATATAATTTAAGATTTTTTATAAACTGCATACAGATTTAAAAATAGTATTATTTGAGTATAAAAATAAAATATAGTACGTGCGTAATCATATTTGTATATATATATATATATATATATATATATATATATATATATATATATATATATATATATATATATATATATTTAAACGCACGATTTATCTAAGTTCTTAAATTAATGTAATGTTATTTTTTTATATATAAGATTAGATTTCACAAAACAATCTTTTTTGAAGAAAGTATGTTATAAGCCTTATTAAGTGTTATTTACAGTTAAGTTTACTTAATGTTTGTATTACTATTTGTACGATTGTTACTTTGAACGTGATTTTTAAAACATTGTTATCTGTGTTAAATTCATATTTTATAATTTATTAGAAATTAGAAACAAAGTTATGAAATTGACATAAATGGCAAATAATAAATATCAAAAACATTTTGAAATATATTAACAATAATCGATAAATATTCATAATGTTAATACAAAATACATATAACATTAATTTTAATCATTTCATAGAACAAGTGTTATTAACTCTATAAGTAATCTTTCAGAAAGAGGTATTAATGAATATTTCTCTTTATTGTAAAAGCGAATAGTAACCAGTAAATAATTTTATTATTGTCATCTTAATAATATATGAATAATTATATAATCTTATTTAGTTGGATAGATGATTAATGAAATATATAGAAATATCGAAATATCACAATAAAATTAAATTAATAACGATTATTATTAGCAGCATTGAGCTAGGATACAAAAAATCAATTATTTTTTTCTAATTGAGTTTATAGACCTTTTTATTTCTTTATAAAACACTTACGTTTGTAATAATAATTAATTTTATTGTATTAAATTTCAAATATGTTGTATGTTTTTAAAAAATATGAGTTTTTGAAAAAAATGGTAATTTTTAACATTAAAATTTCTGAAAAGATTACGAGTTTGAAAATGTATATTTTTAATTTTTCATAGATACGTATTATTAAAATTGAAATGATTTTATTCAGTTCAATTTATTTTTCATATTAATGAATTATTTATTTTCTAAATTAGTAAATGAAGTATTTTTTTCTAGTAAAACATTGTTTTATTGCAACAATAAAAATGTTGTAATTTATTCATTTTTCAGTTTCGTAGTAATTTTTTCATTTTTATTTATTTGAATAATGTCAGGATAAAACTATTAATCATTATTTTAATAATCACTAATAATCATAAAGTATTTACATTGTTTTATATTAGTAATTTAATTATTTAGTAATTTAAATTTCAGTTATCAATTAATGAGTTAAATATGAAAAAATAATATTTCGATTTATTTCAACAATATAATTTATTTCAACGTGTATATACCATATACATGTAAGATCACTGACATTCAAACATAAAAAAGTCTGAAAACGTCGAACAGTTTGCTTACGTTTTAATTTATGAATAAGAATATTCATTAAAATAAAATACTATTACTTTAATGATCAGGTAGAGATAATCACTATGTAATTTAAGACGTTTTTACGTCGTATGAATTATAACATTCATGTTTCGTTTCGTAACACGTATTCATAAAGTTATTGTAATCCTGTTTAAGAAGAGAATAGCTTTTAATTTCATATACTGTTTCTTTCTTTATAATTAAGTTCAAATAAATTGTTAGGTTCAGCAAATAAAAAAAAATGTTTATATAATATTCGAATTGTATTCAGTTAAACCTATTATTTATCTATTCAGTTATAGTTATTTAAATTTTAAAAATATTCACATCGTAAATTCAGATTTTTAATTGACATTTAAATAAATAATTTAATATATATTTAAAGAATGATTCATAAATTTCTGTATTTTTTTTATGAACTCATTTTGAGTAAAAATAATATGTAGACGTATATTTTATTCTACTAGTTTCGTGTACAACTCAACTAATATTACTTTCATGTTAAATATCTTGTCTTGTTTTTTATTTTAAAATGAAAATTATTTTCTCATATAAATGATTTATTAACTATCTGTTTTATTTTTGTCAGATATTGATTTTTTATTTCATACCATTTATAATTTGTCAACTCTTTTGGTTCGTATCGCATTGTAAATTCAGGAATTTATGATTCAATATTTGTATAAAATATATGTAAATAAATGGAAATATTCTTTTACTAAAGAATTACTTCTGTTTTTAAAATATTTTGTAAAATTTTCAATTAAAATGAACTATTTTTTATGATAGTAACATTTATAATTAATTTACTTTTTTATATCTGATTTTTTTATTTCTAGTTTATAATTTTTCAATTGATTTCTAGTAATATTTAAATTAGAAATGATATATTATTTAAATAATGTTTATTGTTATACTGATTTCCAGAAAAATCATATTTTCCAATCGATTTATTTCTACAGAAAAATATTTGAATGTATACATCATCGAACAATAAATAATTTGCAATAAATTTTACAACTATTAGACAATTGGACAGGTACAAATCATAACACACCCATTATGTATAAGTAATAATAATTGTCATTATAAAACAATCGCTGAGAATATAAGATGACAGTTCTGTGAGTAAGGTGCGTCATACTTTTAATGCCGAACCTTAACTGTCACAATACAATATATGTGTATAATGTGTTCATTCTCGCTTTTGACTTAACACATTTTATTTTGATCATTAAAATATACCAATTATTGTTATTACAACAGATGATTGTATATATTTTATTTATATAAGCGAATGTTCTTTACTTTTGTATGATTTAATGTTTAAATTCGGAAATATTCAATACAAATTATTAAATTATAATGATGTTATATATATAAAATTCTAAAATTTAAATATAAATAATATTATATTCTTTCATTCAAACATATTTTAACAACATAATTGCAATTAAAGTATATATTCATAGTAGACTAGAATTTTATTCTTCTATAAAAATATATTTTTAATTTTTAACACTTTTAAATGTTATTCGAAATTCAAAAAAATATGATTGAAAATAAAATAAACACTGAATAGAATATTTGTACAATTTCATATTATTTAATGAATAGAAAAATAATCATTGATATTAATTATAATATAATTAAATAAAACGCAATTTATATATTAATTATTTCAATTTAATAGTAATGAAAATAATTAATACTAAAAATATTTTTATTTTGATAAACACGACTTTAAAAATTGTAGTAATTCTATTTGTTTAGAAAACTTAATTGTGTTTATGCTCAAAATACGTTAAAGCAATGAAATAAATTAATTTAATTGATAATAAAACCTACAAAATAGAGTAATATTTATTTAAATACAATATTTCAAGGTAAATATCTCATGTTAGTAAATTAGTCACGTTTATAAACTAAAGGAAAATATTATTCATAAATTGTGTAAATAGGGTTAATTATATACGCATGTGTTTTAAATTTTAAGTATTTATTTAAAGCACTCTTTTAAATTAGTTACCAACAGAAAATAAAAACAATACTCTTCACGTGTTTACATATATATTTTATTTACATAGTTTACACGTGAACAAAATGATTAATAATAAATATTTTTAAATAAGTATATAATTAATGCACATTAAATTTTTATTCAAAACATCTCACTAGAAACAGTAACACGAAAAAAAATAATCATTTAAATTTGTACAATATTGAAATGTTCATCAAAACTATCAAATATTATAAATCATATTTGATTATTACACGAACACTAGTACAAAATCGTGATTATGCAAATAATTTAAATCCAATTCTCTTTTTCACAAATACGATTCATGTAAAATATAGCAATTAAGTAATTTATTATGTTCGATAATCTAGGATATTTTTTAAAAAATTGCAACAGGATACGTTAGATTCGTGGCCTTGTTTCGTTCTATTTTTTTATAACGAGACATTTAAAAGTATTTTGACTGTTTTTGCAAACATGTCAAACCCACAAAATCCGCAAGATCGTGATTTATAAACATCATTAAGTAATTATTTCACAAAAAATCGTATGTCTATCGGAAGATTGTTATGATGCAATATCAATGTACAAATATGTATGTGTGTATATCTGTGTATAAACGTGTGTGGGTGTGTGTACGTTTTGCAGAAATGTTATTAGAAGTACCAAACGATTTTTCCCAGATGTCATCATATTAGATCCTCAAATATATCATACTCATATGTGTATGTATATATAAAAACATAATATTACTTTCAAATTAGAGAATAATTTTATAAATAGATATTTTAAAATTATAAAAAAATATTTTTCGATAAAAAATATTTTCATTTTTAATAAATATTAACCTCATTAATAAATTGGTTCTTGTACTATTTTATTAAAATAATATTTATCCTTTAATCTATTAATTGCAACGTGTAAGAAAATTTCTCAGAGATAATTTAAATTATAAAATAATTAATCAGATTAGTTATATATATATATATAATTGTATGTAATTTTCAATATATAAAATTCCATTAAAATGCATATAATAAAAAATAAAGTAAAACTGATTAATATCTTGTCAAGGTCTTCTTGTAATAAAGTTAAGTGTGTAATTTTAAAATGAATATCATTTTAAAAATATTCCATTATTATATCTTTGTCACTCTAATTCATTGTTTATAAAATTTCCATTAATTCTTAATATCATCGTGTCACCTTGGACTTGTCCTCATTTCTAATCTTAATCTTTCCGGTAGTTTCATGTAATTCCAATGATGAAGACAATGTTTTTTTTATAAATTTTAAAAAAGTCTTATGTAATTGTCATTTATATATCACTTAGTTTTATAATTCATTTAAAAAAAATCATAACATATTTGATTGAGTAATATTTGAAAAATGATGATATATTATCAAAAATCGAATGGATAATTATATGTGTAGTTCATGTTTTTAATCATTGAATATTTATGTATATTTAATTTGGAAATTATTATCAAAATTTCAATAAAGTAGCAAATTTGAAGTTTTTAATTTTATATCGTTTTTGGATTTCAAAGTTATTTTATTGTCATATAAACAGATACTTAGACTTAATTTTTATTATTTTTTTATTTTAATTAAATTAAAATTTTGTAAAAATAAATAAATCTAGAAGTGTTTAGTAATTAACCGTATAAATATTTGATAATTTTTCAATCCTATTTATTCTTTGGTAAAATTCATAAATTAATAATAAATTTTAATTTTCTTTAAATTTGAATAATCATTTTTTTGATTGCATTTAAAAATATTTACACACACACACACATATATATATATATATATATATATATATATATATATATACATGTTTGTGTATATGTAGAGCTATATATAGTGAGAGGCGACCACCAAAGAACAAGAGAAAAACCTGACCGATTCGGTTAACCACCCGTTAGCCCGCGGCGCTTTGCGTCGAGAGCCCCACATTTCTCATCTATTTCAAGGTCTTAAGTGAAATGAACTTTTACACAGCGAGCCACCCGACTGGTGAGATTGAGTCGCACTCTCTCATGTGACATAATAGTGCTACGCATAAGAGCACACATGTTATTATTAGTACTAATGATGGTGGGTGCAAGTTAAGCGCAGTATCAAAACAACATTAGCAATGATTTTAATATTAAAAATAACAAATCGATGACGATTGATCTAAATATAGCTCATGTACTTTTCTTTACCAATTTCTGTGCAATAGGAAAATCTAATTTCTTTTTGCATAATCTATAATGAAATCATAATATAGTTTAACTATACAACTATAATTATAATTTCATAATAACTTACACATTTTCATACCTTGATCGACTTTTCATCAATATTATTTTTTAGAACGAAATTAATTATTAATAGAATATTAAAACAAGTGTATATATTTTTTTAATTTTTCTTGTGCAACAAATCAAGATTAGTTAATCGATATTTAAATATATAATAATTTATTTACTTTTTTTTGCATATAATATAACGACTGTGAATGTGAACCTGTTGATTAATGTCATGAAATTTAAATAAAATGCTTACTATATACATAAGAGTTAATGTAATTTTAATTCGATTTTTATTTCACTCATAACAAGTGACATTTTAAGCCCCTTAAAAAATAATTGTATTCGTTTGATTAAATTAAATTTCTTTTCATGATTATTAGGTATTTATTAGAAAACGAATATTAAAATTCAAAGAAAATTAAAAATATACCATCATAAAATGTTATGGCATCTTTGGTCAAATAAGAACATTTGTTGTAAAAAATAAATAAAAACATATCTATTAAAAAAACACGACAAATTAAATAAACTTATCTATGAATTTTTAACAGTATATCATGTTCTTTAAATATTTTTCTTGCTAAATATTATTAACATCTTCGAAGTAAAAATACCTACACACAATGTCTTAGAGGTAATGGAAGATTTTTTCTTTACAGAAATATTTTACAAAAATATATAATAAACAAAATTTTATTTATAAATAACAGAAAAATAGTAAAAAGTATTGACATTCAATATAAAATATCTAATTGTCATTAATTTTAATAAGAATGTAAAAAATTGCTTATAAATTATTATAATTCTGTTTAGAATTTAAAAAATTAATATACTTTTCAATCAATTTGAGACAATTTACAAAATATAGATTAAAATTAGTTTTATGTTATATATATATATATATATATAATTATTATTAAGAAATTAAAATATTATACACGCAAAACTACACATAAATGACGCATAATAAAATATTTATTTAGTTTAATATGTTATTAATTACTGAGTGTAATATATTTACCTGAAAATATATACTTATCTTTATTTATTTAATAGTACATTAAACTAGTTTTATTGACTTAAAGTTATGATAAAAAATAAAGTATAAAATTTAATTTGCCTTTATATGACGTGAGCTTGTTTAAAACATATGTAAATACGTTTAATTAATTTGTGATGAAACGTACTTGACACATATTAGAATAACATGAACAATAAATGTTGTTTTGCTAATTTATAGTAGAATCATTCTGGAAATATATTTTTCCGTGAAAAATATGTAATTTATAATACAAACACGAAACGTTGAGTTTAATATATATATATATATATATATATATATATATATATATATATATATATATATATAACATTAATATGTAAAAAAAATAAAAAAATATAAATAATAAATGATTTTAAAGTAATGATCCAGTATTATATTATTCATATATGTATTTTCTACTAATAAACATTTTTTAAAAAATATTTATATAATTGTTGTATATTTCATTACAATATAATGTTAATAAATTAAAATCTCTCTAAATACAGAAAAAAATACATACAATATATGATCATATATTAAAAAAGTAATCATTGCATATTTTTATAATTTATTATACAAAATATCAATTATTATATTGTAAATGAACTTTAAATAATTATTAAGTGAATAATGAAATTGATTTAAATTATTAACAGTCTAAAAATTATTTTTTAAAATGTTATGTTTTAATTTAATAATAGTAGAAAATTGAATCCTTCAAAAATTACCTTTATATGTTTTGCTAATAAGAGGATTTTTATTTCTTCATTCTACTTTGTGAAATGTGTTTGGATATTAATATTTTATTAACATAAATGTCTCTAAATCATATCACAATCATCTTTATTATGAGATAAACTTATTTACAATATGGTTTTTAAATATTATAATTATATAGATATTGAAAAAGAATAATTAAGAGATATAAAAATGTAACTAAAAAAATCATAATTGTCTTTAGTGAGACTGCTGATTGAGTACTGTGGGAGTGCATATGATTTATATTTGTTAATAAAAACATGAATCATAGAACTAAATCAAATAAAAAAAGTTTTTTCATATTAACTAGAAGTTTTAAAATAAATATATTTAAAGTCTCAGTCTCGTTTGTACTTTTTTCTAGTCATAGGTTTACGAAAAATTCATTATTATGGGAACCAAAGTTGAAATAAATAATATTTAGTATTCATATATCATCTAACAATACAACTAATAATGATGAAAATTTTAATTGTATTAAACACTATTCGAAATAGCAAAAACGAAATTCCCTAAAGGCTATACATATATCGATAAATTATTTAAATGATATCCACTTAATAATACATTAACACTATCATTGCTAATCTGTACAGATTTCACTATTTCTTATTCAGTTTTCAATGTTAATTGCCTATCGGACAATTTAAATAATTTATTTAAGAAAAAAATACATACATATTTGTGTGTGTGTATGTGTATTAACATCAATATATAATCGATTTTCGAACTGTAAGTTTACACACAGGTTCAATTACGACACATGTACGTGATTTAGTCGTCCAGGTGTTTCAAATTCAAGGTCCTACAAATCCGTTACTAATTATATTGCATTCAATATTTTGGTAAATCTGTGTTTGCATCATAGTGTTATTAATAATATTAATATTTAAATTATATATTTAAAACACATTTTATATAGAACACTACTTGTATAGTTGCAATATATATTATATATACATACATATACTCTTACTGATTAGCAAAAATTAAAATAGAATTATTATAATAACTAGTTTAACTTTAATAAAGATTTTGTAAATTAGTTTTCATTTATAGCATTTTTAAATGGAGCGTTAAATTGTGCTAGTTTTATTTTTCATGATTAAATTTTTCCTTGAACTTCGTAATATATTTTTTTAAAGTTTAACTTTTTATAGTTTTAACTGTATTATATTTTAATATAGTTTGATAAAAGAAGCAATTGTTTAAAATTCAAGGCTTTTACAGAAAAAAACTTTTACTATTTGTAAATATTCTAAACTTGTAACTCGACAATAATATAAATGCTATTTAGTGAATATTTAAAATTAAAATGGATTAAGGCAAATAAATATTTATTTTTAAAGAGTTACTTTGTACATAAATGAAATTTAATTTCAAATTAGAATATTTAAATGGTGTCTTTTTGTAAATCTATTTTTCTTTAAATTTATGGATGAAAAACTGTGAAATAAAAATGTAACACTTTTTCATAGGTTTTATATAGAAATGTAATTTTTATAGATTTTGCATTTAATTCTCATATTGCATGACGTTGAATCATTAAAAATTTAAATATGCAATTAAATTGTGTTGGATTTTTTTATTCATTTTAACATTAAGTACATAAATATGAAAATTAACTGTGCACTTTTACATAAACATAATATATTCAAACTAGTTACACACACACACACACACACACACACACACACACACATATATATATATATATATATATATATATATATATATATATATATATATATATAGTGCAATTTAAATATTATTTTGAAATCTGAAATAATATGATAGAATCAGAAAATTACTTTTTAAATAAAGAAAAAATCATAGATTGAGAAAGAAAAACTAATATAAATTAAATGAAATTTTTCAAAAAGTCATCAGATATAATTAGACTAAGTTGAAATGAATGATAATTTTATTACAGTTAATCATCACTTTTTCATCTTGTAGAAATAACATTACAATTTATTAAATTTGATCACATAAATAAGTTTATAGTAATTTGTGTTGAATGACATTTAAGAACTTGCATTTATCTATGCGTGTCTACTTCTATTTATGTTTATGTGTACTCAAGAGCAATAAACTCTATAATTAATATAATTTTACAATAATTAAAATGATTTCAAAACAGATAGAGCAATTATATTAGAATAAATTGCACTTAATCTAGTCATATATTTATTAATTGATAGTGCGTGTGAAAATATTCTGTTCTGTCAAATACACCATAAACGTATTTTCATTCATAACAATCTCGGATCATTTAAGTCAATGTGGCCCGGAGGCTTCGTGTTTATGAAAAAAAAACTAACTAACTAGTGAGAAAAAAAACTTGTACTGCGTCTAGCAGTCTAGCAATATATTTACAAAACATTAATTCTAATTTTGGTTTATTGACTCATAGCACTTACACTTTTACCGTATTAAATATTACCATGCGGAGTTACCAACCTAAATTTATTAATGGATTGTGAGAAAGACCTTGTCGTTTAATTACACAAGTAGTAGTAAAAGATGTGTGTTATGTTTGAAAACCCAAATTAATTTTCTTTATTGAATACATCACAAAAGTTAGCATAATATAACTATAATATATATATATATATATATATATATATATATATATATATATATATATATATATATATATATTAGAGAGTAAATAATTAAAAAAAATAAGGTGCGATCAGGGACAGACTGGCCCAGAATTTACTAAATTAACAAAGATACATCCACACAAAAATTTGCAATATTTTTTCAGATAGTCATCATATCGTAGATTGTAATCTTTTGTAATTAAATAAATGTTAATTATAAATGCATTAAAAGAATGATGATATTTATAAATGAAATTTATTCTAATTATGTTATTCATTAATTATATACCTATATATATATATATATAAACATTTACATTTTATTTTAATATAAAACACAATGTGCTGTACGAGTTCTAAAATTTTGATTATTTCATTTAGTTATATAAAGGAATTTTAAAATCAAAAAAGTGAATTAAAATAACCTTGTAATACATACTTAAATAGTTGGTGTATTTCAATCAAAAATATAATTAAATTATTATATACCAACTATAAATCAAATCAAAAAGATAAATGCATATAAAACATGCAGTCAGACCACACTCATATTTATATATATATATATATATATATATATATATATATATATATATATATAAACAGATTATCGAAATAAAAAATAGGCTTATTTATTTAATTTTATTCGTTGATTACGTAACTATTTTCAATGAGAAAATTTATTTTCAACAATTTTATTAAAAAATAACTTTTGACCTTCTGTTCATTTATCATCTTCAAGTTACCATCATTTTCAATTTTATTAATTATATATTTACCAAAAAATGTATGTAACGATGTTTGTCCACTGATTAAATTTTAACATAAATAGTAGTTATTTTACAATAAGAACTTTTGTATTTATTTACATATTTTAAAATAAATACTTAATTTGTTTTGAATAGTCTACTAAAAATATATTCAAAACTAATCGTGTATTAAATAATAATATGTTGTTCAAATATTATTTTTTTTTATATGCTTTCGAAAGACTCTTTTAGTGTTATCTGTAACTACAACTGCTACATTATTAGATATGTTGTAAATAATAGTATCTAAAAATTATGATAATATACATGAAAATTGAAAAGAGAACTTATATTAATTAAAAACAGTGGTTGAAAACTGAAGTTGATTGAAATCACCTATATATGTAAATAAGGTTAATTTTTTTATTAATTCTGATAATTTTAATGTAAAATATTAACTACTTTACTTTAAATGTCTTTTGAATGTTAATTATTTGAAAATATTATCTTAATTATTTTCATAAAACAGTACTCATAAATCATAAAAACTTGGCCATAAATAATATGATAAAATGAAAGACCAAATGCAATTATAGAAATGTATGAATTTATATCAATAAATAAATTAATTAAATATAAAAAAATAACCAATCAGAGAGTAATTTTTAAAAAAAAGTTAAACGATTGAAAATTAAAACCGACTGTATATGAAATATTACACAGAACAACATTCACGTACAAATTTTCATCTCATAAATCAACATGACAACATTGCTCACCATTATAATGCAACAAAATAATTATGTTCTTAAATTCACAAATCAGACACGGCCAAATTATTAGTGTATTTGTTTTGTAAAAGCGATGTGTAGATACGTTTTTTCTTTTTTTGAAATAATAAGTGATGCCCCAAATCTGCAATGCCGCAGGCTTTTGCAGGTGTTCGGAGTCAAGGCTCCGCAAATATCGCTCCGTTATCGTAGAGTCATTAGACATTTTCATATATTAAATCATAATATACAATCAGAACGAATGGGTTCTTCAATTGCAAGCACTGTTACACGTAATCATTGTTATAAAAAATATGCGCTTATAGAAGATTATTATATGAAGTAAAATATTCTTTTATTTATTACCACGGTCCTATTTATTATTTATTTGCTTCAATATATACATTCATATATAGATAATGTCTCATATATATATATATATATATATATATATATATATATATATATATATATATAAATAAGTAGATTGTTACATTATATTTGTTATAAGATTTTATAATGCGGCACTTTGATGATGATGGCATGGTCTGTTTGAAATTAAAATATTCAATATCTTAAATTTCATATCCGAACATGAATATATATATTCATATTTTTATTTTGTTGTTGTAACATTTGCGATTGTTATTATTTGAAAAAAAAATAAAGGTCGAATAGTTCAATAAATTTATAATCATTAGTAATTTTTTAAAAAAGTCTCTGTTTTTTTTGTATTGGTTCAAAAATGAGATAATTATTTTATTTTTGAGACAAAAAAGTATTTATAATTGAAATAACAGTTATATCAAATATATTTTTTATAAAAGGTTCAATATTTGTAAATGTTTTATGAATATATAAGCAATTCATTCAGATATTTTTCTAATTTTTATATGAAAAAAGTATCATTTTTCTATTTTTAATCTCAACATATTTCAATAACATTACAGATATTTCCGTGTAAAATAATCAAATTGCAATTTTCATTACAGATACAAATAAAATAAATATGTATGGCAATTTAAGAACAGAAATAGTATTTGTGGAATGTTCTCTGAAGTTCATATAATACATTTTTTGTGTCATTACATCAATGTTACAGTTACGAAATACAAAAAATATTATCTTTAATATATAAACTAAATTACATTTGTATGTTGTTTTTTTAAATATGTTACATTTTTTTATATTTTGTATTCTCATTTCATATCAATCAAAAACGTATTAACATTTTTCTTCAATCATTAATATTTTTAATATTATAATGATGGATCAAACTGAAGATGAAAGCATAATTACGACATTTTTAAATAATTTCATTCGATAATTTTACACTTGTCAAGTATGTTTTATTTTGTAAAAAGGTCAATTAATGATTCTCTTCTATTGTGCACTAACATTAAATTCTATTAAGAAATGTATAGTTTTAAGAAATAATAATATATTGATAAAATGGTATTGTAAATAAATTACAATAAATTTAAAAAAATAAACATTAAATTGTAGTTGATTATGGGTGTGATATCTTTTTCGGTCCTATAACCTAAATCAGCGAGTACATTATTTCGAATTCATATTTTATTGATGTAATAATATATATGATTGGTTGTTCAGCAACATTTACATGTGGACACCGGATATGACGAAATATTACAACTTATACATTTGTTCAAGATCTACTATTGATATTTAAATCCAAACTGCCAACTATATGAGTGACTTAAATAGAACACGTGTAAAATTTTACAAAGACGCTTTTCCATACATGATTTGTAAAGAAACGCACATTTTATTTATTTGTTTAATGCAATAATAAGTTTCACTGAAAATGTCCAGTGAATTCGAACAAGACAAGTCATTAAATATAATTAATGAGGCTACATAAAACTTTACATACTTTAAATGAATGTCGCTTCAGAGACAAATTCTTAAACTCTTGTGACATACCGAGAATGGCATATTTAGATTTGAACACGGATAAATATTATTTCAATATTATATTTCAATTGAGGATATTTCAAAATGATGTTATCAATGGTATTTAATTATATATTTCATATGTTTAAATTTAAAACCATGCAACAGAATCAAAGAAATAATATATTTGAATGTTTAAATAATACTTGTTTATTTAGTATTTAAAATAGCTGCAATAAATATTATGAAATATACATACATACATATATGTATATATATATATATATATATATATATATATATATATATATATATATATATAAACTAACAAATGCGTAGATTATTGAGTTCCCTACTATATTGTATATCATTAAATAATTTATACAATTTTTAAATCTTTTAATTATTTCTTCTAAAATTGTTTAAAATCTTCTTCATAAAATATATACAATTTAATATTTTTTCACCTTAAAATAAAAATCGTAATATTATTCATTTTAATATAATAAAATTATAATAGTTATTATTGTTAATATAAAAATCACTTAAAATTTATTTTTTAACTTGTTTTCATTTCTATTTGCAGAGTCTTGGACATGTAAGTGGTTGTCATATAAATCCAGCAGTCACATGCGGACTTTTTGTCAGTGGTGATATTAGTGTAATGAAAGCAATATTTTATATTGCTGTTCAATGTATTGGTGCTGTAGCAGGAGCTGCTTTACTTAAGGTAAGCTCTTTTTCTCTTTATGGATATATATATATATATATATATATATATATATATATATATATATATATATATATATATATATATATATATATATATACTACCAAATTTATCAATTTTTTTAAAAGTATTTGATTACAATTAAGATGTCAAGTGATAAAGACTTTTTAGATAAAATATATTAAGAATAATAGAATTGATCGAACAACGTTTTTGTGTAAAAAGAATTTTATTTTTCATTGCCGATGAACTAAAAACACATGACAATAGAATAAATCCAACTAGTTTTTGTATGAATTTCTTGTAAACTAAAATCTGTTTTATAATATTTAATTGAAAGTATGCTAAACTAATAAATTGAAGTAAAAAAATCCGTACGATAAAAACTAAAGTCAATTGAACTGATTTAGTTTTAACCAGTTTAATATCTATAAAGTAAAAGTACTATTAGTGAGTCGAAGAAAAATTATAAATATTTGGCATTTAATTTGTTCAACCTGGTTTTAGGTTATCACTCCACCAGCAGTCGTTGGAAGTTTAGGTGTTACTGGATTAAGTGACAATGTTTTACCATGGCAGGGATGTGTAATGGAGGTTATTATTACTTTCGTTTTAGTACTTGTTATAGAAGCCGTTTGTGATAGTCGTAGGAATGATGTAAAAGGCTCTGTACCACTTGCTATTGGTCTCAGTATTGCTGCATGCCATCTTAGTGCGGTACGTAACTTTATAAACATTAATTATTTTTTTTAGGAAAAAAAAGAACTAATAATTACATGATTTAGATACTAGTTTAGATTAAATTAATTGTTTTATTCGTTAGTGAATTGAATTTTTATTTAGTTTAGTTATATAAGAAGTAGATTCAATTTATTTATAGTTTCTATTCGTAAACTATTTTTAAAAAGACTAATTGACTTTCCATTAACAAATAAATATACTTAAATATCATGCTACGAAAGTCAACATAACAAAAATTATTTTGATTGAAAAATCATCATACATGTAAACCACAATACCTATAATAATAAATATTTTTAAAAAAACAGTAAAGTTATCAGTTGAGAATACTAAATTATCTTTAGGTGATTTTAGTTTTTACAATAGAAAATAATTTTAAGATTTATTGCATTTATTTTTAATATAAGTTAATGAAAATATAATATTTCAAAATTATACAATGAAATCTAATGAAAATAAATTATGATGTTAAAAAGGAATTATATGAAAAAATGTCTATTAATTTATTTAAATATATAGAACATTTTTACATAACAATTGAAATAATTTTAATTGATTAGTTAAAAAATATATAGATTTACTTTAATTATACGAAAATAAGATTCATATCCTTAATTTTTTTTGAAATCATGAAAAAACATTAATTAAAAAAATTAATATTTAAAAAAAATAACAATAAAAAAATCAAACATGTATTATTATTGTATAATACATGATTAAAATTCAAAAAGGTTTTGAAGCAGTAAAATTTTCAATAATTTGAAATGAATATAAATTATTGGGTTTTAGATTAAATATACTGGTTCCAGTATGAATCCAGCAAGAAGTTTTGGCCCAGCTTTAGTAATGAGTGCATGGAAAGATCATTGGGTAAGTATTAATTATATTTTTTCAGAATTTTAAATAATTTGTCATATAAAATATTATATAATAAAGATTTCTTCAATTCTTGCCCTTGAATCCTAAAAATTCCCTAAACATGTATATAGCGAAATTTTATATAAAAATATTCGTTTTTTACATATTTGTCGTAAATTTTCTTCGTTGATAATTGAATAAATAAAGATAGTTTGAATAAAATATTATTTGTTACATTAACATAGTTATATATATTAGTACTAAAAATGGTAAATATTTTTTAAAATATATTTTATACTTAAGTATTGAATGTTGAAAGTAAATAATAGCAATTGCATATTTTTAGCTTAATTTCTTCTTAAAAAATGTTTTTATGTTTACATTTAAAATAATCGTTATTTCTCATTTTTTTAATCGTTTTACGTACAAAATAAAATTTTACTTAAAAATATTTTTCAAATTACGTGTTTTGGGTTTTATTTTGTAAGTTATTATATTTTTCTACGAACTGCATTTTATTTAAATTGCCAACATTATGAATACAATAGCTGTTAAATTTCTTCGTATTCAATCTTCTTGGTATTTTATTTTGTTATAAACAAGTATAATTTTGTCTTACACAAGTATAATTTTGTCTTTACAAAACAATGATAAATTGTGTATATCTTTATCGTCTGAATTATTTTTTTAATTTTGAAAAGATTATTTAAAATATTACAATGTTAATAAAATTCAAATTGCATTATTAAATTATACAAATACATTTTGGACTGTGAAATGTCGATCTGGTTATTGAGTATTTAATTAAATAAATAAATTGAATACTTGTTTTTATAACCATGTTTTGTAAATAAAAAATGAAAACTCAAATATTTTTTTTTAAAAGTAAACAAGTGGAAATAATTTAGTTTGATATACAATAATTAACGAAATAGTAATTAAATAATATTAAAAGATGAAAGTCTTGTATAGCAGTTTCAAAACATATTTATTTTTAAACGCAAGTATATAAAATCATTAAAATATGATTAATTATAATTCAATATTTTTTTACAGGTATATTGGGCTGGTCCAATTATTGGAGGCGTTGTAGCCGGTGCAGTTTATAAACTAATA
Source organism: Neoneuromus ignobilis (assembly GCA_029203775.1). NCBI lineage: Eukaryota > Metazoa > Arthropoda > Insecta > Megaloptera > Corydalidae > Neoneuromus > Neoneuromus ignobilis. Next base: position 16,676,011 of record CP092095.1, read on the forward strand.
TTCAAGGTCAGAAAAGGAGATGATGAGGCGAATTCTTATGACTTTTAAATTTAATATAAGCGTACAGATTTCATTTCGCAATATTTGTTTCGAGAATACATTTTTCATAAATCGTCAGATATAGTTTTTCATTAATAATATTTCATAAAATATTCCATTTAGGCTTAAATATTTCACACACACACAAATATATATATATATATATATATATATATATATATATATTCATTTTCTTTTAAAATTAGAAAGAAATAAAAATACATATCATTTACAATCATTTCATTTTGCTTTATATATATATATATATATATATATATATATATATATATATATATATATATATATATATATATATGTAGATTTTTGTATGAATGTGTTTTGCTTTTCATATAAATATAAATAGCTTAATACTAACACTTATATTAAACTACAATGTTCATATTATTTTATTGCTATATTTAAAAAATTAAAATTTTAAAAAGGACATTTTATTGAAAATAAATGTCCAATATATAATCATTTTTTTTTAAAAAAAACAATCATAAAATCACAAAAGAGTATTAAATTCAATTTAAAATAGATATTTTAGCTCATTGTAATTTAAATATCAGTCAGCTATTTGAAAATTATATACATTGTCCAAATTGGTCGAAATAGGACACAAATTATTGAGTAACTTTAAAGTCTCAACAAGAATTACGCAATAGAGTGAAATAATTCAAATAAATTTAAGAAACATTAGTTTCAAAAATGAAGTTATTTAAAAATATGTCCTATTAGAAATAAGTTTTTTTATTTGGTATTCATTTTTTGAATTTGATTAAAAATCAAATCTGATTAAAATATAATTGCATTTCTTATTATACAAATAAATATTTTAAAACTAATCATTCTTTCTATTTATGAAAATAGTTATAGTTTTTTAATAATTCCGGTTTATTAATAAATCTGGAAATTAAATTATGGCTAATAGCACTTATAGTTAAGAAAAAAGTAGCCTATAATATTAACTTATTGCTGATTTATTTTTTTTATAGTATCACTGTTTAAATTTTATATATATATATATATATATATATATATATATATATGTATGTATTATTCAGTTCGTAAACAATTACTAACATAAAATCAAACGCAGTACTAACATTTACTCTAATTTACAGGCTAAAGCTGACCCAGTCATGGATATACCATCACCAATCGAGAATCGTTACTAATTTTTCATTAGCCAATATCTAACCAATACTCATTTACTAATAACATTAAATAACAGCATTGTTTGAAAAAATTGCCAAATAAATTCACCTATAAACCGATTTTCTAACAAATAACAACCAAACATATTATGTGTGTGTTTTATAAAAATAACATCGTATTTAGAAAAATCAAAAAAATGCGAATGAAATTACATATTACCTAGATATTGGTGCTATAGCTGTGATTTTTATAAATAGTTCAATTGATGTTATGAAAATAACAAAAATACCGCAATGCCTTCTTAAAAATGCTTTATTTTTATTAAAGTTAAATAAATAGTCGATATTTAAATGCATGACTTATTCTTTTGAAATATTTTTCTTTAAATCGTATGTAAGATTTAAAAACGTATGTACAATCATAGTAATTCGATAAAAAATTAAAACTAATATTTAATATTAATGAAATATAATCTTTGTTCAGTAAATAAAAATGTAGATGTATTGTTAATAAATCATATCCGGTAATTTAATTTCAATTTGCATTTGTCGTCGTATAACAGAATCATGTACGTGTTTTACTTATTTGGCAAGTTTTATTTTGAAGCTTTTAATTCGTTATTTGTGAAAGGTCAGTGTGAGTTCAATGTTAATGTGTCCATGAAATTTAATATAAATAGTAGAACTAGTAGTTGAAAAACTAATTAAACATAACCATTATGTTTATAACAAAAATGGATAATCCTATTTCCAAAATTGTAAGAATTTGAATTTTAGGTACACTATATGAAATTAAATATATATTATTTAAATAAAATTGTCATATGGACGTTAACCATTTTTAAATTATGCGAAAACACATCGCATACTTTTTTCATTGAATCAAATCATTTAAACTATTTTCGTAGTAGATTATTTAATAGATTTAAGATTGTCAGATGTAATTTCTAATATATTAATCCTAATTACTACAAACTAATAGTTTGTAAAATCAAATAATTTTAAGTTAAATTCGAAATTATTTGTACATAAGTATATCTAATTTATATTTGTATATATTTCATATTGAAAATTTAGATCTAAGAAATAACATACATAAAATGAGGCTATTAATTTTTCAGAATAATTAGCAAATTTAATTTTTTATACATAAAGTTTTATGACTAAAAATTAAAATAATATATGTCTCAAAAATAGTTTGATTTGTTTGAAACCGTCTAATATTAATAAGTTAATCAGGCTTTTAAAAATGGGATATTATTTATAATTTTTAAAAAAAATCAAACATTATTATATTTTCATCGTGAAACAGTTAAAATAAAGAAAAATGTGGTGTTTTTATACAATTCCTTAATTGTTGTAACATTATCAATAAATAAAACACTATTTATTATAGTAAATATATATATTATACACGGTTTTTGTATTACGAATTTATTTTAATTGTAAGAAGATAATTTTATATAAGGAAACAAATAATTACAAATCAATGATATCAAATTTGAAAAATAAATAATTATTAATATTGAATATAATTAATTATAAATATTTATTTTTTAAATAATATTTTATTTTGCACACATGTAAATATTTTATATATGATTTGTTTAAAACTGAAATATATTTTATAAAAAAAATATTTTTTTTATAAACTTCAGTACATTTAATAATCAATTAAAACAAATTTTCTTATAGAATCCGAAGAAAAATCGAGTTTTATAACAAATACTCCTTAATTAAAAACATAATTGTTATGTTTAAGAAATAAATAATTGTAACAAAAATTAAATAAAGGATATAAACCTGCTTATCAATTACATATACAAAAATTATGAATAATAATATAAAAAATACCCAAGTATTTAAAATATCTATCTACACGTTTTCCATTTTAATTATAAATGTTTAATGGGTGTAATATTCTGAAAAATACATATTTGTTCCATATCTTATATAACAAATATATTTTAATATAGAAATTAAGACACGTATTTTATAATAAAAAAATAAATAATTTTCCTGTTTCCATTGTATCACATTGTATATATTATAATGGAGGGAGGAAAGATTCAGATGTGTATCTTTTTTCTAACTATTTAATTATTATATAGGTATATTTTTGAAATAAATTATATGTATTTAATGTATCATTATTCCAAAGCTGTTTATTTAAAAGAAAAATAAAGTATATTAAAATTAAGAATTATTTTTCATTTTCTTTCAAAAAAAAAATATATTTAAATTAAAAATGGTATCCTTTTTTATAAAAATTAGTTTAAAAAACAAAGAAATTAAAGGAGAATTAATTATTTTTTATCAAGTTAAAGGAGAATAATTATGTTGTATCAAATATTTTCATGAGCTGAATTTTTTAACTGACAAACAGAATTTCTTTTAATTATACAAGTGTAATAAAATTCATAATGTTTCAAATTCTAAACCAGTTATTTCATTTTTAAAGAAATCATTTTATAGTATACGTCATTAATTTCCTTGCTAATAATTTAAGTAAGTTGTTGAATTCTATTTAAAAATAACATGTTATTTTCGATTCTAATAATATTTATATTGTCTTGTTTTCAAGATTCAATAATAGACTTTTATTCGAGTAGTTCATATTTCTGTTTTACCCACGTGAAGTTACTCGCATATCTGGCCATAGAATGAGTCATTCAGAGTACTTCCTGTTGTAGCTAATGTATTTCTGTGTTTCGTACATTCTTCTATTCTGTGTACAAGACCACAGATTATCAAATACTTATAAACATTGAATACTGAATAATCTACTATCAAGTTTAAAGTTTATGTTTGTTCACTTTTGAATATAAAACTACTAGAAGAATGTTTTCACCGAGCGAACCTCATGATTGTTTTTTTGATGCAGTGTGTCGTACATGTCTTGCAAAAGATAATTTAGTCTCAATTTTTTCAGAGAAGAATGACTTTGAGCCTTTAAGGTTATCAGATATTTTGTTAGAATGTACATCAATAGAGGTAAATAAATTTTTAAATTTTTTTGTATATATATATATATATATATATATATATATATATATATATATATGAATATGTAAATATAATTTTATTAATATTAATGGTCTTCCAGATTTCTGAAGGTGAGCATATGCCCATGAAGATGTGCGATACTTGTGTAGATCAATTATCGCAATCGTTTGCCTTTAAGCAAAAATGTCTTCAGTCTAATTTATTGCTAAAATCCATATCCTGTGAGAATTTTGAACAGACTGAAGTTGTTTTTGGTAGTCAACCAGTGATTATTAAATATGAAAGTTCATATAATGAATTAGGAGAAGAATGTACAGTAATTATTGAAAATCATGTATTTCAAGAATCTATTGACAATTCAGATACACAGTATTTAATAGATAATGATATTGATTATGAATTTGAAAGAAGCCAGGAAAAATCTAATGAAGAAATGGAACTTCAGAATACTGAAATTAAATTAGAAACAGGAACAGAAGAACAAACAGAGTCTCAATATGAACAAGTAGTTATTAAAGAAGAATGTCAATCTGAAGATGAAGAGTTTGTATTGGAAATATCTGAATTTAATTGTGAAGAATGTGGCATGGAGTTTAATTCTGTAAATGATTTTATTAGTCATAAGAAAAATAGACATGGCACAAAATACTTGTGTAATGTATGTGGAAAAGTGTTTTCTAGACCTGGGAAATTGAAACGACATTTAGAAACACATCTCGATCCAGATTCTAATAAATGTTCAAAATGTGATGAAATGTTTTTAACAGAAACCGAGTATAAAGATCACATGAGAGAAAAACATAGGCCGGAATGTAATTTGTGTGGAAAGATGTTTGTGAGTAAGTTTCATCTACAAAAACATATCATTAGATTTCATAAAGATAACCAAGAGTTGATTTATTGTTGCAAACTTTGTTCGTCATCCTTCGATTGTATATCGAAGTTACGAAATCATCTTCTCGTTCATAACGATAATAAAAGTAGAATATGTGATTTGTGTGGGTTGAAAATCAGTTTAAATAACGTTCAGCGACATAGACAAACCCATACCGGTTTGAAACGGCACGAATGTGATTTGTGCGGTATGAAATTCATACAGAGACCGACGTTGACGGAACATCGAGCGAAACATGCCGGCGACACTCCTTATACTTGTGTGCGTTGCAGACAGAGTTTCGAATCTAGCGACGAGCTTCGGACTCATATGGAAAATCATCCGGGAAGAAATAAAACTGCAGAGTTGTATAACAGAGATAAATCGAATAGTAAAATTCTTACTTGTAAGTTTTGTCCAAAAGAATATAAATCATATCTAGGTCTTCAACATCACGTGAGAGCATATCATACATTGGAGCGACCGTTTCTTTGTAGTATATGTGGAAAATCTTTTACGCAAGATTGTCAACTTAAGGCTCATACTTTAACACATACTGGAGAAAAACCTCACGTGTGTAATTTGTGTTCAAGAAGGTTTACACAGAGAGCACATCTTGTTTCACATATGTTATTACATACTGGTGAAAAACCATACGAATGTAAATATTGTTTTAAACGATTCAGACATTTAACAACGTTACGTGATCATACAAAAATTCATACAGGCGATCCGAATAAAAGGAAACGGATAAAAAATCCAAAAGCGAAAACTCCAGAAAATTAATTCTGTTTTTCAAAATGCAGCAGTTTTCATTGAGCAGTCTGCACCTAAACTATAATTTTAGATTTAATTAAATCTAACAAATTTTTTGATTCATTATTGAATTTATTCTGACTTTTCATACTTTTTTTAATCATATTTTCTTGACTGTTTTTAGGTAGAAGAATATATGTTTTTCTCTTCATAATATGAATTATAAAAGTGTATGAAGTTGAATTGAAATAATTTCATACAAAAATGTTATATTAAAATGTAAGGAAATAATTAATTTAAGAAATAATTATATGATTTGTTCAATTTACATAGGGTACAAATGAAAAGTAGTAATTTTGATTTTCTTATTAAACCTTAATATTTTTTACATTATATTAAATATGTGAAGCTTGATTGCTAACAGTAAATAAAATTATTAATAAGATATTTCAATTGCAATGCCCAATTATCTGTGATTAATATAAAGTATGCTTATAAAGTAGTTATATTACTTGAAATAAATTAAATATAATAGTGTAATATATTATCTGAAAATGTATAAAAGTTAAAAAAAAGTTTAGTGCACGATACAATAGTTATTCTTATTATATTTTCAGATAAATATATTGGTATTAAAAATTGTTTCTCGATAGTATAAATTAATTGCCAAAAAAAGAGTATATTGTATAGTGTATATTTTTTTATTGAATTATTTTATTATCGTACTATTTATATACTGTGTGTTTGTTTTCATGTATATGTTTTCAAATTAAATTGTGTTTATTTTTAAACATATATATTGTTTAAATGAAAGAAAATATAAGTAGAAATTTTGAGTTGTTTTTTTTTGTGTTAAGTGTTATTTCTGTAATAAATTTTGTGATTGTAAAATGCATTTATGTTAAATTACCTGAATAACATATTTAAAAATACATTCTTCAAACTTATATTTACACTATTTGCATTTTAGTTTTTAAGATTTTTAACGGTATTAATTTAAATGAAGAAATAAGCAATATGTTTTATTGATTTATTCTACAATTATATGCTAAAGGAAATTGCAAATATTGTGATTAAATTAAATAAAATGTTCTTTGTAACTATATGACTGATATATATCTTCATATGTAATGCATATTTCAATGAAAATATATGTAAATTAAAAATGTAACTATACTTGTTCATAAGGTTTTTGCTGTGTTCAAAAAATACATTTTTTAATAACATTTGCATAAATTTCAGATTTTTCAAATAAATTATCATTCATGTAAAAGTAACTTGCATGAATAGTATGTTATTTGTACAATGAAATACTGTTTTTATTATATTAATGAAATAAATATATGTATAAAATCTATGTATTTATTAATTTATCGCCTGTAAATTTTATTATTTTTAAAATATGTGAATGAGATTTATTTATAAAATTAAATTGCTTTTAAATTTTTGTTTAAGTAAAACAATATAAATAAAATTTAATTCTGTTGTAAAATTAGTTAAATTTATAAAAAAAATTGTATTTCAGTTTGTATCTGTACGTCGTTTTTTGTATAAAAATATTTTTTATCGTTTATAAAAAGATTTAATTTGTAACATTCATAGATCGAAATATGTACTTGAAAATAACTGATCTATGGAATTGTAATCATGGTTGTTAAGTTGTTTATCTAAAGTAAGGAATAAAGGAAATATTACTTAATTCAAATGTAAAGATATTCATTTTATTAAAATTTTCATTTTTTTACATTTGTATACAGTAATATCAATAAATAATTGTATGTTATTCTAGGTTAAACTTATAACCTAGAAAGGTAATAAAAATGAATTTTATTTCTTGTTTAAAGAAGGTAAACATTGATTATATTTGATTTCTTTGCGTATTTTTTAATCAGTTCTATTTTAGTGTGCTGAACCACTAAATAATTTATTATGTCAACGGTTTATTCATACAACAGCAGTTGTAGACAGAGTACAAGCAGGCCGTTACAGAATTACACCAAAAGGTGATAGGCCCCTTACTTATGAAATGGCAAATCCACCTTATTATATTGCACATCGAAAATCATGGAATTCTTGGAATACAAGTAAATATATACATATCATATATGAAACAAAATAATTGATTACATGAATTTTTTATAGCAAACTTAAAAGGTGGCCTTCGACCAGCTGAGACAGTAATTGAAGATCTTTTTATTCGTAAATTCATGTCAGGCACATGGCATAATTTATTTGTGTCAGAGATTATTATTAAACGACAGCATAATATAATCAGAATAGCTGGTATAGTAAGAAGAGCGATTAGTTCACGAAAAATGTATTTTCTTATTGGATATTGTGAACAATTATTAGCCTATTGGTTACATTGTCCTGTAAAATTAGAGTTACAAACAGTTTCTGATAAAAGGGATGTCGTTTTTAAATACATTTAATTCTTAAATAAACTTGTACATTAATAGTAATTGTTTTTATGTTTTATGTAAATAAAATAAAGTTTAATGTAAATGTGTTGTATTCTTTTTAAAAATGATGATTTTTTTTGTATAGTATATATTTTTATTAAATTTAAAATCGTAATGCTTATGTTATTAACCCTCTTACTGCGAATGGGCCGATTTATCGACTCGTTTAGCTTTTGCGAAAATTGCAGAGAGCCGATTTATTGGTCGTGTTTTTGTATTCAACGATAAATCCCATAGAAAAAAATTGTTATAAATCATTTTCGCTGAAAATAGCGCCGCATTTTTTAAATAAACAGAAATTTTAGTCAGCAATAGAAGGGTAATAAACATAGAAATTTTGGTCAACAGTAAAAGGGTTAAATAACAGTATCTGTAGGGAATAAATTAAACTATATACTATTAACTGTACTATATGTAATGTAATAGGCTTGCTTGTGTATGTATGGTTAAAATTGTGAGTGCTGTTTGTGTTTGTTAACGCCATTTATATCTATTAATATATTTAAATTTGTAATTAACATTGTGCTAAGTGATTTAAAATTTATATTAAGTTTCAAATAAAAAGTGAATATTGTATTAAAATACGATTAGAGTAGAAATCTTAATATACTTATTACTATTTAGTATTCGATTTATATACATATTTTTTATGCAAAATAACTTCTAATAGTGCACGTGTTTTGTGATTGAAATCTTTTTCAAGTTTTCGAATGTATTATAATTTGTACATAATATCAAAATAGGTAAGTGGAAAGCATTACTTTGAATTGTTAATAATTAATTATTTTTTTCTCTGTATTTAAATTAAAATCTACACAAATTGGTTACGTATTACGCAATAATTCGTGATGTTCTGATGATACACAATACAGTGTTATGGGTTGTTATACAATTTAGAGAACTGAAGAGCGATAGATTAATAGAAAGGTCGGATTATTAAGGAATGATATTTTTGTATTTTAGGATATTTTTGTATATTAGGGAATGATTTTTTTGTATTAATGAAATACAATTTATTTAATAAATTTATTTTCACTGATTATTATATTGTCGCATATGTGATATACTTGTATACAAATAATGACGTTTTTTGATAAATTTGAAATTATAAAATTATTTGTTTTTTAATAACAGAATAATTAATTATTTATAATAATTTCTTTAAATTATAATCCATTATATAGATTGTTCCATTTTTATTTTATGAATTCACATATTTGTTGAAAAATTCTTTAATTTCATTTGATTTTTCGGCTCTTAATATTTTTTTGTATATAATTATTTTTTTTAATAATTTCACAAAAAAAAATTAATAGGTTCAAGTTAAAAAAAACTTAATAAAGGCATAAAATTACTTAATAAAAATAATATGATTGCTCTACTCACATTACATATAGTAATGAGTTATTTTTTAATAATTATTTGAAAAATACTAAAAGGACGAACAGTTCAAAATGTTGGATTAATTTCACGATTTAAATGAGTTCGTAAATTCATACAATGTCCAGTGGAATTTAGTGTTTATATAAAATATCAGATTTATGAATAAAAATAACATTTAACAGTTTTGTAACTTTACAGATAATCTTTGAATACATGTTTTTATATTTATTTCTCATTTTAAATGTACCAAGTTTTTCTGATAAGTATAGTATGTTAATTATGAATCTTAAAAATTCTTTCATGTATTTTTATACAATTTATTATTTTTGTAAGGATAAAAATCGTGTTATATATATATATATATATATATATATATATTATATATATATATATATATATATATATACATATATATATATATAATGTAAGAAATTAAGTTGCTGAAAGTCTCTTCTAAGGTCCATTTATTCTGTTAATACTTATTGATTTCGAGAAACTTGCCTACGTGACAAAAATTTGAAACGTCTTTTTCGCCGTTAGCGTTTGTTACAACACCTAAAAGTTAGTAAAAACTTTGCTTTTGTGTAAAATGCTTGCAGATAGTTAGTCTTCTTCATTATTTTTGTTCTAAATGTTCTTTTATGTGCAAATGTTGTAGTCTTTAGTATTACTTATATTTTACTTTTTATTGAATTAAAAGTATTCGAAGTTAAAAAAGACATACATTTAATATTTGATATTTAAAATTTATAATCATTTTAAAAACATAATTTATGTAGCAGGTATTTGTTTAGTAATAGATTGGAATTAAATTGGGTTTGACAAAATTAATAAATTAGTTTCTTTTGTGAACATACATTTAAATTCACAATAATATTTTTGTGTTCATAAAAGTATTAAAAATGAATAGAAAATATTATTTAATTGAAAAGTGTAATAGAAATCCGTGAATAGTTTATTATCTGATGCAATTTTGTATTAATTTTTGGAATACTTATTCTTAAATATTATTTATTTGTATTTTTATATATTATGAAGGTTTCGATCGATTCTTTATTTATTTAATAAATAAATAAATTTGGTTTATAATGCTTTAAAAATATTTTAAAACTAAAATGGTAATTATTTTAGTAATTTAAAAATCAAATTGTATATTTATATTTTAATGAATGGTTGATTTATTATTTTATCGGATTCATACTTATTGTGTTACAAAGATTAATAATTTTTTTAATCATCATTATTGCATATACATTAATAACGTTTATTTTTGGATATTACTGAAACTATAATCAAGTAAAACATTTATTTCTCTAAAATATGCAATTTCATAATTTTATGTTTATAATAACATTTTTTTCAATTTTTCAATGTAATATTATTACAAAAAAAAACAACACATCAATGTATTTTATTATAAATAAGTCATAATAATTCATACTGAAATATCGATTTGGAATGATAAACACAGGTTAAGAAAATGTAAAACTATTCAATAAACTGAAATTAATTTTTATAATAATATAAATATTTTAACATTTATTGTATGTACAAAATAAAACAAATACTTGGTAGTTATAACTAAGAATAATGATAAGGAATTTACTACATTTGTATAGTATTTTATATTAAAGGTTTAATGTAAAAAATAGTATAGATATAAAAATGTTGATAATTCACTCTGTATGTCAAATTATTGTTTCGTTTTTTTGGACATAAAATAGGTTATTCAATGAAGTACTATATTTTATAAATAATAACGATTTTGTTACAATATTATGTAGTTAGAAAAAAATTAGTACTATGTCTTATAAGTAATAAAAAAATCTTTTTAAGTAGAAAATATGAAAACAAACAGTTAAAATTATTAGTTATAACAGGATACAATTTGTCTCCAGTTCAATTAGATTTAAAAGTTTACTAAATTTTCTAGATTTGATTCATTTACAATGTAGATCGGATATATATCGAATATCGATTTATAATAAACAGTTCTAATTGAAATGAAAATTATAGAAACGCAGTGCTTTATTTTTCCTTAATAACTTTTTATATATATTTTTTATATTTTCCACAGATGAATCACTCTATTCTAACATCACAAGGTTATATTAAAATATTCAATAATTGTTTATTGTTCACTTCTTTTTTTATGAGTACTAAAAATGTCAATACATTTTGTTTATTTTTTTGTGAGTTATCTAAATTGTTCTTTTTGATACTACTCTCTTATAAATGATTTATGGAATATCATTTTAACGAAAATATCTGCGGTGTTGAGGCAAATATTAAAAATCACTCACAGTAACATCACAAGATTTTATAAATTATTGAACATTTTTATAAAATCTTGTGGTGTTGGGATTAGTGTTTCAATTGTGTTAAAATGATCTATTTTCTCTCGATGTGGTATTTTTTATGTATTTATACCTTTTTCATATATTCAGCTGTGATTTGTACAAAAAAGTATAGTAAATTAAAATATTTTTTTGGAAACTATTTCGTGTATATTTAGATTACAAATCCCACACTGTAAAATATTGCATTCGATAGATAAATAATATTTTTATAATATTATTTTTTGTGATTTAAAAGTGATTTATAATTATTGAAAAATTTAAAATTTTAATTCTCATTTAACCATTATATATAGTGTTTAATAGCTTATATTAACGATTAGTAAAATAATAAATAATAATATTTAATGTCTTATTTTTGGGTATAGGATATTGTTAAATATTTTAACATAGATGTACATATTTAGAATGAAGATAATTGCAACATTATTTTTACTAAATTTGATTAATTTTCAAATTATTATCATATTAGATTGATTAATATTTAAACATAAATTAAAATTTTATTTCTTAATAAGTACATACACTTATTTTTTAATAAATTTATAACATTTTTAAATGATAGACAATAAATATGGATAAAATGAAATTTGTATATTTATTTTACGACATGGATTTAATAATTAAGAAGTAAGCAAGAATAAGATGACAACAATATTTTTGTGTAATTTTTATTTTCTCAATAATTATAAAAAATGCGTTTGAAAAATAATATAAACGTATATATATATATATATATATATATATATATATATATATTTTTTTTCTTTCACTATAATATTTAATGTATCTGTATGGAAAGATGACATTTATTTGAATTACAAAGTATATAAATTAAACTGTAAATAATTAACGAACCAGCGGAGCTCAAGAACTTAATATATAAAGATTAAGTTCTCTTTCTGGTTCGTAGAATTATATATTTAGATAAATCTGCTTCGTTTATGATTTTGAATGTTTCATTATGAAATTATGAACAAAATCTCTATATACAAAATAAAAAATAATTATGAAATAATATAATCAAATATGTATTTTATTCCTAATGCTATTACAAATAAGTCTACAAGAATTAATACCAGTAATATCTGAAATTAAAAATATTTAGATGTAATTTAAACCTTTACAAAGCTTTAAACCAATACTGATTTAAAATGTCTATAGATACATAAATGATTAAAATAGATTAATTTCTAAAAATATTGAAATATAATTTTTTCGTTGCTTTATAAAGGATTAAATTTGTGATATACTACTTAGACGTTTTCGTATTTAATATTCTTTTCTACTTCTATCGCTCTTTTTAATTGATTTTTATATGCTAATAAATTGAGAATCAATGTCATTTACACATTTTATTAATTTGTGTTCTATATAAGCTGCCTGATTCAATTTTTGATCAAACCGAATGAACAAAGTGCTTTATTTGGCCCCTTTTCAGTGATTTTTGATATATAATCAGTTTTTTTTATTATGTGATCTTTATTATTTTATAGATGAAAAATTAAATAATACCACCGATTATTTATAACATTTTTAACCGTTTTATTAGGATTATAAAACTGATTGATAATATGTTTATGCGTTTTAATATTTTTTCTAATATTTATTTTTGTTCTTGAACAAACATTCTTAATCTGTTAATATTTGTATCTACATTTACGTGAATTAATATTTATTTATATCAAATATCTAATTATGTACGTATTTTGTCTATTAAACATATATATATATATATATATATATATATATATATATATATATATATATATATATATATATGTACGTAAAGTGGACATTATTTAATTTATTAAAGCTATTTTTACAATGAATATTGAAACTATAATATTAATATTTTTTTTCAATTTGATAATAAATTAATCTGTTTATATTATCCAGTATATATAAATAAAATTTTCACACTTTCCATATATTGACTTAGAATAACATTTTTTTGGAATTATTTTATTCACTTTCAGTTAATTAAATAGAAGAACATTTATAATTATGCGATTTTAATTCAAAAATAAATATAATTCGATTACTCTTTTTAAACAAAGTATATTATTTTTTATATTGACTTAATCAATTCATTGTTCTGTTTCCATTTTCTGTTTATATAAAAAATTGTATAAAATTAGAATATTATTAAAAGTAAAATTTTAAATTATTTTTTATTTATTTTAATTTCGTTTTGAAATATTTTTTTCTGAACTATAAATAAATTTATCCATCAAATAATGGTTATTAAATGACAAGGTAATTGTGCCGACTACGCCATAAATCTAATCTAACTCAGTAAAGTAAATATACGGCGTTAATTCATCAAATGCGAAGGGTGTGTGTTTAGGGTGTGTCAAGTGAACGTGAAACGTTGTTTTTTTTTAAAAAAAAAGATATTTCACGTTAGAAATGTTACTCGTTTATCAAATCAGACGTATTTTTCAATTATTTCTTAATTAAATATAATTTTCATTTTTATTTCTAAGTATATTTCAAATTTATAGTTTACACTTTTATATATTTGTCATTACTTTTTTAATTTTTAATTATTGACGTATTTTTTAACTGAAAATAAAATAATGACATAATTTTTATAACAATTACTGCTTTTAATTATATAAAATTTGATTCGAATTAAAAATAATTTAAAAGTTATTCTTTCGTATTTTGTATCCAATTTGATTATAATACATTTTTTGTTAATGATGAATATAAAAGTATTTATATTTTTTATAATATGTAACGAAATATTATAAAAATATTTTTGAAAATTTAAATTGATATATAGTATTATATATCATTTAAATATTTTAATAATAATTTGTTGACATAATGATAAAAGTATTAGAATTAACGATTAATTACCTATTTGATATTTTGAAAAAAATTAATTAAGTCATTTTAATTCTTTTTCTTATTATAATTTAGAAATATAAATTATTTCTTGTTGTGTCATATATTAATTCATTTTTTATTCAACATACGATTTCATAAAATATGACTGTATATATATATATATATATATATATATATATATATATATATATATATATATATATATATATATATGTTCAGCAACAATTTCCTATTTCTTAAATTATTTATCTACTTTGACATTTTTATCGTTTGTTTGGACATCGTTGGTATTTGTATCAGATTCTACTGAATATTCTTGTACTATTCTTTAAGACAACGATGAAGGCATTAACTGTTATGATATATATTTTAATAAATATAAAAGCCTTGCTGATGTTTCAAACTAACGACAAAACTTAAAACTTATCTTAAATGTATATTTTTTTATTAACTAATGCAAAATGATATATGAAATAAATCGTGTGCCCCAAAATTAATTTGGTAACTAATATATTTAATAAATGATGTTTTTTACGCATTGATATATGGTTGAAGCAGATTATACGAAGAGCTAATTCGATTTTAATGTTTTAATCGTACGACAATAATCTAAAATATTTATATTTAAAATCTAACCAAATAAGATACACCTATCGAATATTTTCCACATAGGCACGGAACCGAATTTTTACAAATTGAATATCGAGTTTATTTAACGTGATATATGAATAATTAAAAAGTATTCCATTGGATTAAAGCACGGGTATATATAAAAAACATCGTTTCTCATTTACTCCTAGATATAATATATAAAATTGATATACGGTTTCATCACACTGATACATCGGATATAGTAGAAAAATATTTCGGATTTTTCTTGAAAATTACAAATATCGTTCTTATCAACTATTCGTGTCTATGACTTGACCTAGAGCTTGAACATGAGTAAGAGCACTCCATAATGGCGAGCAGTCAGGTGGAACGCTGACCACTCGCGCTGGTCGCTAGCTGTCACTGTTACTTCCTAATGGTCTGTCTGTCATTGATGTCATTTCTGGTTCAGGATCAGATCGTTCTTCGAGTACTGTGTCGAGTTCAAGTGAAGGGAAGCCTCGACTCATTGCTCGTTCAGATCGTAATGATACAGCACGTGAACGCCCACCTATAACAGTCGATGGAAATTATGATAGATTGCATATGGGGTGTTAAAGTTCTGGAATGAATTTGTGAATATCTAATACGTAATGAAGTCAAATTGATTTCTATTTAAAATAAATAATATTTTATTATAGTACACAGAAAATATTTTTCCTCTTATTCACAATTAAAATGGAACCACTTTGTAAAAATTCTCACTTTATTACATCGATATGTCAGCTGTTTGCTTTGTTAGTTAAGTAATATGCTTTTATTTAATTACTTAACATAATAAAATAACATCACGATTTAGTAGTAATAAATAATATGAACTTTATCAGTTTAATCAATTTAGATAAGATATTTATCGTAATTCACATTTTGTGATTTGAAAATTAATTATCATTGATTATATTTATACTTAATAAACTTAAATATTTTATTAAACTTTTACTTTTGTGTTTAATTAAATTAATTGATTTCTTTTTAGAAATTTATCAAAAGTATAATTCAATACTGAGTGAATTTATTTTATATTTTTACTTACATTGCTTTCTACGAATTTTTGATAACAATTAATTACATTTATTTTAAAAATTATAATTTAATTAAAAATAGTCATCGAGCAATACTTTTTTTAATACATAGAAAAATGTTTTTATATCTTAATTTCGAATTACTATAAAAATTGTTTTAACATTTAATTTTTCTTTATGTAGATATTACTTAAAAAAATTACTTAGTAAATTTACATAAATATAAATAATTAATATCCATATGCAAATATTAAAAACAGTAAATATAAAATATAAATATTTTTTTAATTATAAAATTTCATTTTTCTGTAGGAAAAATGTACAGTAAAATAGTATATATGTATATATATATATATATATATATATATATATATATATATCTTTGTATGTATGTATGTATGTATGTATGTATGTATGTATGTATAAATACCTTTATTTTTTTATTTTATATTTAGAATTGTAAACATGATTCTGTGCTACTATAAATTTGATTAAAATTTGAGCATATGTAGCTGTGGAAAGTTGCTTTTCTTTTTAATATATTCCATTTTTTACGATTCAGCTAGTGCTATTCCATTTTGGAAACAACAATAATCATGCTTTTTATTTTTTTTATATTTTTTTCGTGATATTTTTATATCTTAATTTCATATTTACAAATATATATATATATATATATATATATATATATATATATATATATATATATATATATATATTTTATATCTATGTACAACCTAATCTATATATATATTATTTTTTTTTCGTGATTTTTTTTGTACATCTGCAGAAATTTAGACAAAGGCGGAATGGGAGATATTTATATATATATATATATATATATATATATATATATATATATATATACATATTTATATAAGTGTAAATGTTATTCATTATCGAAATAATATAATTTTACAATAATATCTATTGAATTTTATATAAAAAATCACAAGAAGGCAAGAAAATAAATTTTTTATTAAAGTAAAAATGAGATAAATTTGTTGATGTTTGAATAAAATTAAATATGTAAATACTTTATTAATTTATTTATATATTTTTCATTTCTTTTAATAAAAAAGTTTTATTTTTTTCAAATATTTTATCAAAATTTGGTTTTATTGATATTGTGTCATAAGACATAAATTAAAT
Organism: Neoneuromus ignobilis; assembly: GCA_029203775.1. Lineage (NCBI taxonomy): Eukaryota > Metazoa > Arthropoda > Insecta > Megaloptera > Corydalidae > Neoneuromus > Neoneuromus ignobilis. The sequence goes on from CP092095.1 coordinate 16,693,732, forward strand.
ACGTAGAGTTGTGTTTTAAAATAAATTAACATTAATAATGAATTCATGTTTAAGATGTTATTTTACAATATCTTTAATAATAAACTTTATTCAATTTGTTTTCTTGCCCAAATGTTTATTTATTATATAAAAGAACTAGCATTCCTCATGGGAACGATTTAAAGTTTTCTATTCTAACATTACTTGAAACACGAATGCCTTAGCAAATAGTTTTTCCTTTTACTTTTTGTTTCAAATAAACAAATTGTATTTTATTTCTCTTCTGTGTCAATTCTGAATAAATCTTTATATTCACCCGCATGCTGAAAATTCCGTTCACAAAGAAATGTTTATAAATGGTTAGTAAAACTTCAGTTTCATTTCTCTCTCTCCTTCCCTCCCTCTCTCTTTATATATTTATACACGCAATGGAAATATTATAGGCTTCTGTTAATAAAAGGACTGTGTTCTCTTCTGACTTCCATTTAAACTTATTTATGCTTTGTAAAGTAGAAGCTTTAACATTTTTATATGTACTCTTACTGTTAATTAAAAACATACAAACTGTGTTATATACAAAGTATCAAATAAACTCTTATTTAAATTTTATAACATTAAATTAAAAATAATGACATTATGTCTTTTGTAATGTAATTGAAAAATTTGTTTTTGTTATAAAGAGAGAAGTACTGTTGTGATCTTTATTTTGATTAATTATGCTATTCTTTGTAACAATATATCCTATTGCTTTAACTTTTATTTTGTCGAAAATATATAAAGGTATTTGTAGTTAAGTTTCATTGTACAATGTTGTATATGTGCGTGAAAAAAGAATATTAGTTTCACAAGAAAATAATTTGAACAATAAATATATATCTGAAATAATTTGATGAAAATATTTCTGTAATTTTATAATAACGTTTATAGATTTATTTTCAGTGTATTATATCTATTCTCTCTCTCTCTTTATATATATATATATATAATGAATAATTATAATATTGACATCCATTTTATTATTAGATAATAATTTTAATTATGTATTAAAATATTTTATGATAAAATAATTTATAAAATGTTACCATTAAATATTTTAGAATGATGCTATTCGTATTTGAAAAAGTAATTAAAAATTCTTTATAAATTCTTTAAACATGTAATATGTGATAACAGTATTTCTAAGCTTTCAAAATTGTTTTATACGACTTTGTATAACGATATAATAAATAACTTATTAAATTGTAATATAATTTAGAAGATTAATAATTAGGGAAATGTTTTTGTCGATTATTTCTTATTTATAAAGAATTATATGTATGTGTGAAAATATTTATTCATACATATATACAACACAAAAAACGTATATACATATTTGTATGTTTATGAATTATAATTTAAATCTTGATTTTTTTTCTAACGATACAAATGTACAGTTTACGTTGTAAAAAATCGTTATAGAACTTCTTATTTTTAAACTTTATTTTTAAATATTCGAAGTTTAAAGCTCATTAAGTGTTCGATGTAATCGTTTTTTAACGAAAGTTGACATGCCTCAGAAACTTTAATTCGATGTTGATTAACAATTCGTTATGATAATGATTTTAGCAACTTGCAAATTTCTACATACACACACACACATATAAAAGTATAAACACATATATAATGCGAATAATAATTTGTTTCTTTTTAATTAATGTAATTTTTTCTGTTATTATTATTATGTTTGAGAATTTAAAATATATAAAGCAATATTTTTTAAAATTTAAATTCTATTCAAATATTCGAAATTAATGAATATTTATATACATAATAATTTTTTAAAAAATATATCAATCATGCAAATATATGCTTTCTACTCTTTTTTTATTTTGAGACAATATAAATGATTGTTTGAAAATCACATATGTGAAAACATTAATTGAATTGGAAGTATAAATTAAAATCAGTAATTAAAAAACAATAAAATTAATTAATTATATGTATCTGATTTTGTATCCAAATGAATTCAATTTAAACAATTATAATATATGTATTAGTTAAATAGATATATAATTTAATGGTTTATTTCATTAGAATCAGTTTTAAAAAAAATAATATATATATATATATATATATATATATATATATATATTGACAAAAAATTACAATAATGACGTTTTCATTTACTACAATTTCATGTTCGTTTACATGTATACATGATAACAGTGAGAAATGATATGAATGTATTTATGATACGATATGCTGTTGAGAAATGATTGAAAATTACTGTACAAATAAAAGAATGGGTAACATAAAAACAACCATGATCTAAGTACTAACATACTTGATGGGTGAATTGGACTAAACCTGACGAGAGACAGACCATGCTCAATGTCGCTGCAATTTCTACGCCGTGCACGTTCTCTCGCCATCTTGGCTCGTCTTCGTAAACAACATATGACCAGCAATGCCAGTAGTGGGAATCCTAGAATGCACGACACTATGGGCACCACGATCGATTCGGGCGAAACTAGAACAATAGACAAATGTTGTTAATATGTTTAATCGGATACAAGTATTCTTGATTGCACTAGAAAATATAATCTAGTTTGATATGCAGTTGTAGTTTTACAAGTAAATACATTGTTGAATAGATTATTCACTATTCAGTAATTTTTAAAAAACAAACATATAAACACTCAATGAATAATACAATTTGATAAACTGAATTGAAATTAAATAAGAATGATTAAAACCATTCAAAATGACAATCATTTCTTACAAATATAAGAAAATTAATTTTACATTAAAATAATCATTTTTATTACTATTATTATATTTTGAAAATATAATTTTCATATAAAATTATAATACAACAGAATTTGAATTTATTTAAAATATTATATTTGAATTTTTTAGTACAAGGAAAAAAATATTTTTTTATAAACGAAATTTATTATGGTAAAGAAATTAAATTCTTCGAACAATGCAGCTTTAGGTTAATAAAGACGTTACTCCAACTGTGTATTATAAATTATGTTCCAATATAAAAGTAAATCGACGTAAATTGAAATGATTAGAGTGATGTAAATTAGAGACCGGTTAAAATTAAAATATTGTACATTAAAGAAATAATTAGAAATTTTATTATTAAAATTCGATGTAGATGTTTGGTTGTTACATTATTTTTTTCAAATTCTAAGAAATAATGTTGATTACATTTCATAGATTGCAAAAATTGTTAATTTGTTTATAATTTGAATCAAAATATTTTTTATATTATCTGATGTCACATATTTAAAATATATTTTAATGAAATTAAGAAATAAATGAATGAAATGTTTTAATACAACGTATAAGTAACTAATTGGTTATAATTTCGAAAATAGCTTAAAAGTTTGATCATTTTTCATTAAGAAAATGAATCTTAAAAATATAGTCATTTGAAGCTTTCAAATTTATGATTATGACTGTTTTAATTAATATGATGAGTTTGAGCTTTGACATTTAAATAAAATGTAATGTGTTTTATTTTTTTTTCTCATATATATAATAAAAAATAAAGTGTTATTTTTTTAAATAAACTAGATTAAAATCAATAAAAACATATTCATGAATTAATTCTGAAATAATTATTCCTTTCACTGTTTTTTTCTTGTACAAAAATGTCTGAATATAAAAATAAACATGTTTGATATTTGTAAGATACAGAACCATAAATTTTCAAACAGAATGAATTATGATACATTAGTTTTAGATATGTGCGTTCTAAATCCTGATTTTATACTCGTTTTACCTCTTTTGTTCTTTTACGAAGCTTTGCTGGATTTTTCCGAAAAGCACAAAATCATCAACGAAACGTGGATGGCTCAACTATTCTTACGGTTTTCAAATATTCATTTCTTTTATATATTCACACTTTCTTTATAAGATCCATACTCTTGAATTTTTTACATCTATGTTTGAATTTTTATAATATATTATCTTTTTGAACCTTTCAAATTTTATTTATTTATGTAATTATGTTTACATATATATTTACATGTTATATAAACAACTGTAAATATATTGATTATATATAATTAATATTGTCAAAGGATCAATATTGTTTATTATTTAACAAACATTTTTTAATTATTTTTTTAATACAATGAATATTTTATAAACTATTTATGAAAGAAAAACACGAGAAATCAACCGAGAGCAATATTAAGAAAATATAGTGTTTAATATTAAATAGAAGATGTTTTATTAAAAATGTTAATATTTCTTTTAAATCGGAAATTAATATAGAATATTTGAGATAATAACTGCTATATTTATATACAATAAAATGTTATTTTAATCATTGAAATGAATTTAAAATAATATTTTTATTTTTATAGAAAATACCTTACAACTATTAGATGTATGTATATTATAAAATAAATAATTTTTAGAAAATTTAAATGAAATATATCTGTTGAAGTATAATGTTACTTTTTTAATTAGACTCATATTAATTAGAATCATGAATAAAAGTATATTAATGAGTAGCCATATAATGGTGTTTAATGCGACATTATTAAATATTTAATTTATAAATTATGATATTATTTATCACTCTTTTATGTACTTATATACTATTCATGTTTTATTGTAAATGGGTTAAACATTAAACTTGTGAATCATGCTATCACAAGGACACAACGACTGGTCACGAATAGAGATCTTTTGAAAGGTATTATAAGAGAGGATTCAGACAAATTAAGCTCTTTAATGTAATGGTTCAAGTTGTGATTCTCATTCAACTTTTTGACTTTTCGCCAAAAAGTTGTTTGGAATTAAAAATAGTGATACTCTCATTTAATTAATTAATTCAATATGTTCATTGATTATATGTTTTTTTTAATTATAATTAAAACAAGTCGTATATAATAAAATTCAATGCAATTATTTACTGTGTGTATAATAGAAATTGAATATTAAAATATTTATTTATAATAAATAGAAATTGGAATTAGTCATAAGAATGCGAAAATTTAAATAAAGATGTAGGCGTAGATTTTTTTTGAGATTTGTACTATTTTTTTACAGACTTCTAACCATCACCTTGTATATCTAAAATAATAAATTATGAATTCATATCAGAATAAGTATTCAAAAATAACAATAAATTGAACAGAAAGTATGTCAGTAGTATAATAATACACATACACACATGTGTATATTATTGTATGCTTGGTGTGAGGTTAAAAATGTTAAAATCCTATCGAGATCGAAATAGATGGTCACCTTATGGAGTGCTGTATATTGAATAGTTTAGATGAAGTACTTTCAGTTTCAGTTAAGATATCTCGTTCAAAGCAACTGTTACCACATGTGGTTCGACGTTCTTATATTAAAGAATAACTTCTTTGCGGTTGATAAGAGATCGTTATTTTTTGCAACTTTTCATATAATCTGCGTTGAGTTTATCGTAATATCATACTTTTATAATATTTTTTTCAGGCTCGAGAGTTTTTTAAAAAAAATATTTTTTTTTAGTTTTATTCAAGTATTCAATTTATATATTAATAATTTCTTTCAAGTGTTTGATTATAAAAATCCATTATTAAATTCGACTTTACTTAATTTTCTTCAATCAACAATATTTTGTATATTTGTAGAAATTTATTTTAAAAAGGAAATTTTCTAAATTTTAAGAATTTAACAAATCTATGTATAATTTTCATGACATAATTGATTATATTATAATTATTTTAACACCAGTATATATATGTATAAATTTTAATATTCATAAATTATATTTTAAAGAAATAAAATATTAAAGTAGAAGAAAACGAATTTTATTTTTAATTAAATGATTTATAACAAATATTATTTTTTTAATTAAAGTATAATTTCTGAACTAATTACTTTTCACAATTGATTAGTTAGACAGCTATATCATATAATAATGATCTTTATTGAAAATTTTATTACTAGAATTAATTTCGTAATAATGATAATATCGTGTTTAATAAATTTATCTAAATGACGAGCATGTTAGTTGCTGATTAATATGTCATGAGTTAGAAGCGAGTCTTGTAACACATGTCATCTTTCATTAAGAAAGTAAATGTTTTTCTTGTAAAAAAACCTTTAATTAATTTCGATATTAGACATGTCGAGAAAATAAATAAAAATAATCAAAATGTTGTTACTAAAACATGTATCACTTTTTTTTAATTATCAATACAATATTCTTGTAACTAACAGATTAAATTTCGCTGAACAGGAATATTGAAAATAATCTTAGAATCTAAAAATATCTTGTTTTAATAAAGTACCCCTGTAAAAATAAACATGTTATGTAATTTTAATATAAAAACTCAGAACAATATAAAAGAATTTCAATTTACTTGAAGCGAACGTTGTAAGCAAAACTTGTGATATGGGTAAAGAAACTTATTTTGTTTATGAACAGTACGCATTGGTAGTTGTGTATTTATATAAAAATATGCATTACAAATGTTCTTTTTTCGAACAACTCTTGTGGAACGAATATCTTTTAACGTAGCATTGATGTAGGTAAGCCAAAAACTTTTTACTTTGTTTACGTAAATCTTCTTGAAGCGTCAGTAGAGTTATTTGTAAATACTTAATCCGTTTATGAATAAAACATTTATCTTATTTCAATATATATATATATATATATATATATATATATATATATATATATATAATTCTATTTCAAACATCATAATATTAATTTCAAATTGATTATATATATATATATATATATATATTTTATTGATCTGAAATATTATATTTAATGCTATACGCGTTTAAAATTCTTTTTATAAAAATATTCATGCAATGCACATAACAAAAACTTTCAGCTTTTACAGGAACAAAAAGTTCGTAGTTTTCTTTACAAAAGTACTAAGCTTTGACAGTTTAATTGATACCATTTTCTATTTTTAGATTTTAATTTATAAGCAAGATAATAAGTTGTTTTGATATTTTCAACTTTTCAGAATATAATATTTTTATATAAAATAATATTAATTATATTCAAGAGATAATTTGAGAGTTTTTTTTCTTATAAAGTTTTAGAAAGAGATATTTTAGTGTTACTGGAACAAATGTTAACATTGAATAGTTAATAGTAAACAAATTTTAGTTTCATTGGTTTAGGTATCTCTAGTACTAATAATTCAGTAATATTTCTTTATAAAATATTAAAAAGTTAAAAATTACTCTTTTATTATTACCAAATAAACCCTTGTAAGGGATATAGAACATTAATTTATCTCTATCAAATTTATTTTTATTCCATATTATATTTGATTTATTTGTTTACTTTAGTTATAAACTAATTCGAAAATTAATCTTTACATTTTTTGAGAAAAGAATTGTGTACCAAGATTTTCAAATAATTAATTATTCTTAGTCAGTAATTGCGATATGAATTTACAACATTTTTTTTAGCAATTTTAATAATTATTTACATATTCAATTATTATGAATTAAAAATATTTTTTTTTTAATAGACAAATAAGATCTGTCGGCGTAATCAATCCAGTGATTTGGATCTTACATATTTATAACCATATTTCAAAATGTAATTTTAAAAATATAAAATCACTATATATATATATATATATAATAAAAAATGCATAAAAAATATTTCTTGGTAAAATTAAAATTAAATTGAGCGGTTATAACAGGTTTGTTTTTAATAATTGCAAGTAATTCCTGTATTTTTACGATGAAAGTAAAAAAGCTGTTATAATTGCTATAAACATATAATATGTTTTTGATATAAACGTGCAATTCAAATAAAAAGAACAGCGGGTGTATTTTAATCAAAACTCCAACATGTGTTTATATGTTCGAGTAAATAAATAATAGGAAACTGAAAAATAAAACGTAGTAAACACAATGGAAATTTGTAAAAGTATTCAGTATTAAAATGAGCAGGATTTAAAATATTTACAATATGCGCAGATTTTTAAATTAGTATGATACATGTGTATTCGTACATACATCTACACACACACACACACACACACACACACACACACACACACATATATATATATATATATATATATATATATATATATATATTCTAATTCAATACAAAACAAGTTTTGATTTTCGAAACCAATTTCTTTCTAATGTAATGAATTGTCAAGTATAGATGTTTTAGTTTTTATTTATGATTATTATTTTGATAAGGAGTTCTAAAAGTAAAACTGCCTTATCTTAAAATACGTCCATGGTTTTATATTATTTCATTATTTTTCTTTTATAGTAATACGTTGTTATCAAATAACATATTTTTTCTTTTATCTCACTGCTGTTAATAGCCAAGTGTCATGTATACATGTACATATGTATATATATATATATATATATATATATATATATACACACATGTGTTCATATATACAATATCTTGCGACAGTCTGTTAACTTTATTTTTTATTTATTAGATAATGTATATAACTTTTGTACATTGTGGTCATTGAATTTCTGGAATGATTCCAAAGATTATAACGGAAAATCTTTTATATCGTTTCTTGTTTTTCACAAAGCTAGTATTATGTAGGTCTAGTGTAAATTCTTGAAAAATGAAATGGAACAAATACATAATAAAATATTGTTATGACTCAAAAATGATTATAGTTAGAGCTTTCTTGTAATATTTACTCTAATTTTATGCTAATAATATGTACACAAGCTCATACTATATGCATTTACATAACACACACACACACACACATACATATATATACTAAATGTAAAGTATTGTGGGATTATTTTTGGAATATTTATCGTTTTATTTTTTTTAAAAAAACCTTGATTTTTGTTATCAGTAATAACTATTTAATTTTAGTAATATTGAAAGTAGTACTAAATAATTTATTTAATACTATGACTAATTCATTTAAAATAAATGAATTTTAAAATCTATTCATTAGTATGTCGGATAAAATTGAATAAGTGATTTTAATTACTTTTTTATAAAATATTGTATTAATAGACACATTGTATTTCGTCCCATAGAAATATCAAGCATATTTTAGTGAATTTTTGAGTACGTATCTGAATTTGTTTCAGTACTTCCTGTATTTGATTTTATATTTAATTCATTTTTATAATAGAAGTAAGAATATAGTCAAAATGGAAAGAATTTTGAAATCGCTAAAGAACTGAATTTTATGAGAATACCATGAAACTTTGTTCGTTAATATTTCTTATATGTTATGAAACTTTCATGAATGTTCACAATTAGTGATCATCCTTCGTTTTGTTGATAGAATTAATACAAGGATCATTAGTTTGATGTTTACCGCTTATCCCACAGTTTGTTAAGTTTTTATATATATATATATATATATATATATATATATATACAATATATATATATATATATATACGAGGGTTGTTTGATAAGTCCGTGTAAAAATAAAAACTGCTTCATTTTTTTGAATAAATCGTTTTTATTTTTCAACATAGTCTCCTTTTAGGCTTATACACTTCATCCAACGCTGTTCTAGTTTGTTGATCCCTTCCGAATAATAGGATTTGTCCAAGTCTGTAAAATAGTCATTCGTTCCTGCAATCACCTCCTCGTTCGAATAAAATCTTTTTCCCGCGAGCCATTTCTTCATATTAGGGAACAAATAATAGTCCGATGGAGCCAAGTCTGGAGAATAGGGGGATGTGAAACGATTTGGAACCCTATTTCCATTAGTTTTGCGGCCACAACTGCTGAGGTGTGAGCTGGTGCGTTGTCGTGATGAAAGAGGACTTTTTTGTGGGCTAATCGGGGACGTTTTTCTTGCAACTCGGTTTTCAAACGATCCAATAACAATGAATAATATGCACCTGTAATGGTTTTACCCTTTTCCAAATAGTCGATAAAGATTATTCCTTGCGAATCCCAAAAGACAGTCGCCATAACCTTCCCGGCCGAAGGAATTGTCTTCGCCTTTTTCGGAGCAGATTCCCCCTTGATAATCCATTGTTTAGACTGTTCTTTGGTCTCAGGAGTGTAGTGATGTATCCATGTTTCATCTACAGTGATGAAACGACGCTTAAAGTCCTGCGGATTTCGCTGAAACAGCTGCAAACCGTTCTTGCAACACTTCACACGACCTCGTTTTTGGTCGATAGTGAACAATCGCGGCACCCACCTGGCGGATAGCTTTGTCATGTCCAAATGTTGGTGCAAAATATTATGTACCCGTTCACACGAGACGCCTACAGCACTAGTAATCTCACGCACTTTCACTCTTCTGTCATCCATCACCATATCATGGATTTTATCAATGATTTCTGGAGTGGTGACCTCAACAGGGCGTCCAGAACGTTTAGCGTCTCTTGTGCTCATATGGCCACTCCGAAAATTTTGAAACCACTTATAAACCGCACTAATCGAAGGTGCAGAGTCACCATAATGTTTATCAAGCTTCTGTTTAGTCTTCTGAGGCGTTTTGCCTTTAATGAAGTAGTGTTTAATCAACACGCGAAATTCTTTTTCGTCCATTATTTGACAATCACTCGATTTCCTTGATTCCAACGATTGTCAAACACAAAGGAATAGACCGATATGGCTGAAACTTGATTTGTGTTCTTCCAAGAGGTGCTATTAATTAAAAATAACCTCGATATGCACCAGTGGTGCCATCTTTCGGAATTTACACGGACTTATCAAACAACCTCGTATATATATATATATATATATATATATATACATATATATATATATATTATATATGTATATATTTTATTTCTGTTAATAATCCGTTATCTTGTTACGATTATGTGTTCATCTAATTACTTTAATATTTAATTTAGATCTTAGTGTAAATTTTAAAATTTAAATTATATTTTTTTAATCAATCACAATTAGGTTCTGAATGAAAGATAAAATATAATTAGTTATATCAAAAAAATATAATATGATTTTGTGGTTATAATTGAAGTTTCAAAAATATTATTTAATTTTTCATGTGACTAAAAACGTACTTATAATTGTTAATAATTTTTAATATTAGTGTTTTTTAATAAATAAATATATATATATATATATATATATATATATATATATATATATATATATATATATACATACATAAGCCAGAAATAAGGATACTAGGTTCTTACTCAAAAGACAGCGATTAAAGCTCATTTGTATATATGAAGACAGTATGTGGTAAAGTCATATTAGTGTTGTCTCCACTGAGAATTTCATAGGTAGCAAGGGATTGAATCAACATAAATTCTTAGTATACAAGAGAGTTTAATGCTCCATGCTACGATGTATTGAATTCTAGAGAACATTGCTTAATAAGTATTTGTGGTACTTGAAACGTTTTACAAAAGTAAGATTTAACATCAAAGAATTTCTATAATAGAATCACAAAGCTCACTTCGAATAAAAATGTTTTATTATGTTTTTTTTAATTTGCATTTAAAAAATCAATTTTGTCTTATATGAAAATATTAAAGAAAAATTAATTTTTTTCAATGCATTTGGTTTTGAACTAGTCATTAATCCACATTTGTATTTTGTGGTTGGAAATATATTTTCATTTTAAACATTCACTGTTTAATGGCCTTTCTTATTAAAACTGGTATTTTAATATAATATATTTAAAAAATAATTGTATTTTATTATATACGACTTTTTCTGTTTTCGTACAATTTTTTTTATATTTAAAATAGTATTTTTGAATATCATATTTATTTAATATATTTTTATCAGACAACGAACTCGAAAAGTAAATTTAACATTTTTGTTATAATCTGAAAAGACATGTTATAATAATCATTTTATTTTTGATTAAATAAAAATATCTGTTATAAAAAAAGAATTCTTTTTCGATATTTCACATTATTCTAAAATTAGATTTTATTTGATATTGAGGAAAATCTTTTATATGTTATTAATAAAAGTTAATATATTCTATAAACTTATGACACTTTAATGTTCTTCCCACTCAGTTACGATCTTTTCAAAAATCTTTATTTAGATGATTCTTATATGTACATAAAGAGATGTAGGTGTGACTTTATGACACTATATTCTGATAAAGCAAAAATATGAAGAAGAATACGGTATAAAAAATGTTTAGTAAATTGAAGTGAATTTCTGTTAGGATGCTGTTAATAAATTATTTTAAAGAAAGTGTAATTGAAATTAACAAATTGAATAACATTTTAGAATTGTATTATTATTGATATCATTCTTTTTCTTTTCAAACACATGCTTTTTTAAAAAAAACAGAAAGATGTTTTTTTACAATGTATGATAATTTTTTAAAAATATTTTAATAAATAAATATTATTTTAAAGATTGAAATATATAAATAAATTTTAAAAAATATGTCTTAAAATGTTACTAAAGTGAATATACATAAACGATTCAATTTCGATCACAATAACGATATAAATACAAATTTCATCTTGTCTAAGAATGGATGTTGTATAAATTTGTCAAAGTTATTGAAATTTCATTCCAGTTTTCCGTCATAAATCTGATTCAAAATATGTAGCATGATCTTGTCGTTCGTATTCGAAAGCAGGACATAATCAATAAGAAAATTTTGATAAAAAATTGTAAGATGAGTAGACCGATATTTCTTTTATATATTTTAAATAGAACATTGAGATCGATACTAAGAAGGATTATCGACATTATTGAATTGAAATTTATATCTAAAATATTTAATTTTATAATATTGAAGTGAATTCATTTTTATGACTTAAATCATTTAATTTGATTGTAATAAAAAAAACTCTTTTTTATAATTGAGAACTAATTAATTTATTAAGCTATAAAAATGTCCAACTGGAGACGCAGTTCTAGCTCATATTTTTTTTGTATCAAACATAATGCGTGTTCGAATACCCATATGATTCGCTATATACACACACATTCACTACACTAACACAAAAATAAAAAAAATGTATACACACCTGTCGGATAAATGAGAATTGTTGGTCTCTTGCTGAGTGGCGCAGCAGCGGAGAGCGTCGGGATGGTAGTGACTCTTATCGCAACTGTTGACCGTCCCTCTTCCCCACTTGACGCCATTGCTCATGATACTCCTTTGTTACATTTCAGACAGATTCATTTTAAAGCCTGAAAAAATATTGTATATAGTTGGTGGAATTGTCACATTGATTTTTTCTATTGTTTCCATGAGATTTTTCATTTTGTTAATAGTTGCTGTAGGCTGTAATATTGTCTTTGTGATACGTTATTGTGTCGGTTCTTAAAAGTAATTAGAACGACACCTGATCATCTTTTTAAAAGACGAAAACATCCGCTTATTTCTTTAAAAAGTAATCATAAAAATATTTTATTCTTGTTGTGATACTATTTTGATTTCTAAGATATTTTTAAATAAAAACAAGTTTTTATGAAGCTTTAACAGTGAAAAGTATACATTTATATTTCAGTCAGATACTGAAAAGACAAAAACAGAAAGCACGTAATGATTTTTTATCACGGATTTTTAGTACAAGTAGGTGTAATATACAGGTGGTAAATGTTTTAAAAAATGTCTGATATTTTCATAACAAAAACTAATGTCTTAGAAATATTTCGTAGAGTAAAACATTTATTTTGAAAATATCTTTTCATATATATATATATATATATATATATATATATATATATAATATTCTTAAGTGAATACGATAAGACCAAATAATGGAATGTTTTTTCTTGGAATATTGGGATATCAAGTGTAATGAAATGTTGACTTTTCGTAGAATAGCAGATAACGTTAAAGGTTTTGAGAAAAAAATCATTTCAATGGAAACGATTTAACTTAAGTAAAAAATACGAGTAAATTGTAGCAAGTAAGTGAAGTGAATAAGAACGATATATTTTTTCTTTCATCTATCCCACGTAAAACTTCAACTTGTACAATGAGAAATTCGTTCATTTGATAGGAAATCTCATTTCCTCACGTATGAACATTTGTTCTATTTTGGTATTATTTAATGGAAAAAATCCATATATATATATATATATATATATATATATATATATATATATATATATATATATATATATGAAATATTATTAAAGTTACCTACTCAACAAGTTTTTATATTTATTGTTTGTAATTATTTTTAAATCAGAAAGTTGATGTAAAAAGACATTAATATTTATCGATGCTAATAACGATACCAGTAACTAAAATAAATTATTCAATTTTTCAAAGATAGTTTAAGTTTTTTTTAAGAATAACATTTATAACTTTTAAAAAAAATATTCGAAAAATGTTAATTCATAGTTTTTATTCACTTTTAATAAATTAATCAATGATTGTATTTTTTATTATGAACATAATTTTTTTTTGATAAATATTTTTTTTTCAAATTTAACAATATTTTACTTACTTATTTCAAGTGTAAAGGAATTAATTGCTTAAAAATGTATTTCAAAAATTATATTTTTATTTATATTTATATATTTAGTTTTGTTTAAAAATATTACAGGAAAATGTTATTAAAGAAGAGTAGACTAACTAAATAAAAGTTATATTCAAAGTACATCAGTGAACATATTTATTAAATTAATGTTAACCAGAACATTAAATGTAATAAATTTTCAAATTGTGTTAAGCATAATTGACAAGTTTCAACTTGCGTAGTTCTCTATTTGATTTGCTAATTTCAGATATGAATATTTCTAACTACTTGCTGAAATTTAACCGGGGGCAACATATGTAACTGATATTAGTTGCATGCTTAGTATTTATGTGCACATTTACTTGTACCTATACGAATAACTATTATATATATATATATATATATATATATATATATATATATATATGTATGCCTGTATGAATATATAAATGTGTAGTTTTATATTTAAAATCAATTTATCCCTAGTCATATTTTGAATTTTCTTGTATGATTTAATACGAACGAATCAACAGTACAAATTTCCTTTTTTCATACAGCATATGCCGATTTTGTTATGGAAATAGGACCTTTCTGCATTTTCAATTCTGCCACAATATTCAATTCAGAGCATGTGTTTTACAGCATATTTTCTTCACAAAATTCAATATGAAGTAAAACAGGTGTTCGAAATTGTTCGTTATACGATTTAAATGTAATTTTATCTCGAGAATAACTGCATTCAGCCATAAAAACTTCATTATAAAATCACAATTATTTTTAACCTTCTAATATTAAAACAGTAACTCTTAAAAGTCATGTATTTTTTAAAAATAATATATGGCTGCTATAACTTTGTTGAATTTATTTCATGGCTAATAAAGCTTTAATGAAAATTGAAAACAAGCAAACAAGCTGTTTTATTTTTATATCATGTATGAGTGATGTATATATTTTTAACTTTGTTATGGAAATATAAATTTTGTTTTTTATTATTTTTGTATGAGATAAAATATAACAAGTAATAATTCCATTAAAATTAATATGTGTTAAAGCTTTACAGAATTGTAGCTTTATGCAAATTTTTATAACTGAAATATTATAAGTACTTTTTTATCCTTAATTATATTTATACAGAGATTTTTAATGTGTTATTTCTGAGTTAATCTCGTACTCTGTTGTGATTATCTTTTAGAGATACAAAATATGTTTTATTTAAATAAAATTGTTGCTTTATTTTAAATATTTGTTTTCTATTCAACAAAAAATATTTATAAAAATGAAATCAGCACAGTTTATATTAAAACGAATTTATATAAATAAATGTAGTAGTAATTATTATTGTTTTTAGATATATAGATATTATTTGTATGGTAATTCATAATTATGTAAGATAATGAGATAAAAATACTAAATTGATTTTCTATAATTATTTATTTATATAAAAAATAAATTTGTATCGATTCAAATATAAAATATACTAATAAAACGAAACGAATGTGATCATCAGTCGTTTGTATGTATGTACTTAATTAAACGAATTTCATTCCTGTATAGATTTTTCATCACCTTATCTCATAGTGAAAAATTCTTCCCGTATGTGTCTAACGTGTGAAAAGAATCCAGTACCGTTTTATGAGCGGATACGTGCTGAATCTCAGCGATAAAACGTTCTCGCCGAATTCATTCTTAATCCACGAATAGATTAGATATTTCAAAAGCACTACTGATAACGATTACCTATCGTAGTATAGAATAACAATATGAAACGAACGTTAAACGGTATCATTGCTGTATTTTACTGTTTGGAAATGTAAATTCGATATATTATATATTTTGGTATATCGGTTCTAGAGTAAATGTTTCGATTTGGTTAGTTGAAATCAAATCAAATTGGTTTATTGTGGGATAGTATGTATTTTGTATGTAAAACGTCTTCATGTATAATATTTATGCAGTGGTTTTAAAAAAAATATCACTGCTATTATTTTTTATATATTTGGATGTTTTGTTGTAAATTATGTTATTTCCATTTATAACTTTTTCTAAAAAAATCTCATTTTAAATATAATAGTATTCATTTTTATTTCAATTGAATAATTTAAGAAATTTTTTTTATATAAGATTATATTTTTAATAGTATCTAGAAATGGTTTTTAAAGTTATGTTTTTTATTATTTAGACAATTTATATATATATATATATATATATATATATATATATATATATATGCAATGTTATTTATGAATTTATAAAAAGTTTTATTTAAATTTCGATGTCAACTTCAACGAGACTTTCTGTTCGTGACAATTTTATTAGACGGGCCATTGTTCCTAAACTAGAATATGATCACGAAAGTGTGTAAGTATTATGAATATCATCTGCAGAAAACAATTTGCTTCGAAACTTTCTGCGTGAATACAATCTGAGTCTTCGCGAATCCAACTATCCCAGTAATTTTGTATAAACATTACATAACTTCGTGTGTCACCTTTGTTGTTCTATACTGTAACTGTGACTTGGAAATTGTTGTCTGAATAATTGTGTTCTCAGCAACTGGAGACGTGGAATTTATTTTTGGCACATAGGATAATGTAAGTACAACGAACCATGCACAACGGTTATGAATAACAGTAATATTTCTTAATGTTTCTATTTTCGTACGCGTTAAAAATCAATAGGGATTACTTTTAAATGGAAATTTATACCTTACACTTTTTTATGGATCGTATATATTGTGATTAATGCGAATTTGTGCAATTTTAAATTATAAAACGACTGAATAAAAGTGAATTGCGTTATAATTATAAAAATATTTTAGTTGTACATAAAATATTGTATTATGTGATACATTACTTACTTTTCAACACACTTTCTTCAGTATTCTTGTAATTATGATTATACTTATTAAATGAATAATTAATGCTATTATATAAAAATATTACAAGTTGAATAATAAATATTCTTAATTATTTTTATACTGGTCAGGTTATTAATATTAAACTATTGTTTAACACTTTCTTCAATTTTTTGATTACTTTAATACTGTAAATAGTTAAATTAAAGAAATTAATTTATTATATTATATTTACAAGATAATTCTATCTATTAAATATATAATATAAAAATATTTTATTTATTATAAATATTTTAATTTTGTTTTTTATATTCCAAATTAATATTGAATTTTATAATAGTTTTATATATATAATATGTATAAAGTAGAAAATAATAAATACTGGTATGATATATAATTATTTATAAAAGTTGTATAAAAATATGACTACTTTTAATAAAAATAGTTCGTTTAAAAATATAACAGTATGAGAATATTTCCATTTCACAAATATATTTATATTTATATCATATGTAAATGAAAAGTTATACAGACGGACATTGAATTTCATTTTGACATTTTTCATGTATACAGAAACGTGTTAAACTGCTTTTCTCTTTTATTTCCAATGTTATACTTTTTTTACTATAAAACTTTTCTATTTGTAAGCACGGTTATGAAAAATTCATTTTAAAATTTTAACAGGACAGTTTTCTCTTTTAATAAAAAAATTAGTTACATGCATTCAGATATTTATAATTTATTCCATTTTTGAAATAGTTGAGTTTATATATAGATAATTATTATAATTAAAAATAAAAATTAAATTAACATACATTTCTAGTTCGATTAAATAAATTGATAAAAAAATATTTATTAATTAATAATAATCCAAAAATCTTAGTCTCTATATTAAATGAGTTAATTAAATAATGGGCAAATATTTCAATAGCTCAACTGGGACAGTTTTAAAGAAAGTTGTTATAATTATATAAGCTCATATATTAAAGTTTTCTTGTTTAAATGAATAATTATAGTTAATTAAACCGTTTTTGAAGTATTTGAGATTTACACATATATGAAGTCCTATACGAAATCTATTAATAGTTTTATATAAAAGTTTTTAAATGGAATTTGTTGAAGTGAACCACACTTTGGGGTAGAATGATAAATTACTGGTTGGAAAGTAGTTTAGTACATATTCATATATATATATATATATATATATATATATATATATATATATATATATATATAGAATGTATTTTTCAACAAATATAAATGTTTGATTTTGATAGAGTATAATTATTTATATACTTTTAATATCTAGTATCATTAAGCAAAGTTCGCTTCTTAAGTGTGTATTAAATTCAGAGTGTATATATATATATATATATATATATATATATATATATATATATATATATATATATATATATATATAACTTACTATTCAGTTCTTGTATTGATATTTATATTCTGTTGCCAGGTTTATGCGTTTTTAATGAGTTACTCCAGAAATGTGGTATCAGTGTTTTTGCTGATGTGTTAAATATAAATGTATTTCGTTTTTCCTTTTCTCTTTTCCTCTTATATATATATATATATATATATATATAATATGTATGCATGTTTGTGTGTGTATTATAAATTTCATCTCTAAATTTTAAAAATAAGCATTTGCCCAGATAATTTTTGAGAAATACTTTTTATTAAAAAAAAAAAAATTCAGTTATTTTATATATTTTTGATAATTTTATGATGTTTATATTTTACTGAATCTGAAGTGTTTGTATAATTTATTGTATAGTTTATCTGCTTTAGGAAAAAGATTCATATTTGAAATCAAAAATAGTATTTTTTTTAATATATTATTCAATATTTATTTAATTCAGTGAGATATTAATTTAACTAAAATATTAAATAGCATTCAATAAAAAATAAGAAATATCCATTGACTAAAAAGTGATATTGCAAAAGAATTAAAATTATACATATAAATATATAAACAAGTTTTATTTTATAAAAGTGTTAGTATAAATTATAAATGTATTAAAATATTTTATTCACCTTGAAACTTTTGGTTTATTATTAGATTAATTGTTTCATTAATTAGACATATTTATGAATTTCATATCTGTTCAAAATTCTAGCCGTGATTAAATAATAATTATAAAATTTAATTACAAAATGATATATTATTTATATAAAATTCATTTGAATTTGAAACGGAAAAAGAATTGTTAATTTCACCGAACGATATGAATTTATTAATTGAAATTTATCCACAGTAATATAATTTTCTCCGCAATCAATAATAAAATTTACAGACATTATTTGTATTTCATTTATAATTAATGAATTGAATTTATTTATGGCACAAACATATTGAATAGGTTTGCGTTATTATATCATTAATATATTCTATATTTGTACATTGGAGATATAGTTATAAATAAATTTACAGAAAATGTTTTATTAATAAAGTGATTTATTTATTTTTATTGTTTGCCTTATATAAAATATTGATTAAAAATATTATCCATTTTATGTCATACAAGTACATCATATCGATTCATTATTAAAATCGTTATTTTAGAACAATTTTTTATTAAAATTCATTGAAAATACAAGAATTTAATAAACGATCCTGCAGCGCGCGGTTAATCGGTAACAATGTTGGTTTTGTAAAGTATGAAATATGCAGCCGGGTTGAAAAACGTATGAATATTGTGTAAAAAAAATATTTTTTTATTTTATCATATGTACTAAAAATCAACTGAAATATTGATAAAGTACTGTATTATATTTTATGTATTGACATCGTTTGTATACTTTAAAAAATAAATGTAACAAATCCAGTTAAAACATAAAAAAGATATAGATCAGATTTGATACAGTTCCGAAACAATAAAATAAAAATCGATTTTAAAGTAACAGAAAACATAGTATTTTTTTAAATGGCGTATGTTTTATATAAATGGTTTCATTGTGTAAATAATAATATTTTAAATGACATCAAAGGATCGTCAAATAAATCAGATAGCAATAAATTCAGATTATGGTTTTCATATTAAATAATAGACGGATATTATGCTTTTTTGTTGAACTGAAAATGATTTTATTAGTAAAACGCACGATTCAGATGAATGAAAATATTGTTTACTTTGTAAAAATAAAAAATAGAATATAGTGTTTTTTAAAAACTGTTTCATTTAAATTACTTTTTTTCTTTTATAATTTTTCATGTATCTGCATTTCATTTATTTTTTAATGGAAAATGAAATATGTAAAAATATTTTTAATTAATAATTATTTAAAATAATTTGTTTCTAATTAGTAAATATATTAATTTTGATATTTTATTTAATATAAAATATTTTATTTACCTTTTTGAGTATAAAAAATTGAATAATAATAAAAAATAGGTATGTTTGCATTCTCTTATAACCAAAATTAGCTAAAAATAAATTATTTATGCAAATGTAATCTGTTTACAAAATAAAATGCTAAGTAAATGATATGTAATAAAAAAAGGACGTTTATATGCATGTTTAATTCTACAAGCAAGGCAATATAGTTTTCAGATTTATTTACATTTGAAAAAGCAATTACTATTTATAGTAAAACGAGCGTTCGAAATTTATCTATTTTTATCCATTTTTATTCATTTTAACGAGCTTAAGCAAAAAGCTTATTTATTTGAAAAATCGTTTTAGGCAGAGAAAAGATAAATGGATTTACGGAACTCTCTGCTCGAATATATTGAATTTATGCTAGTTACGTATTTTATGTCGTGTGTTTTGCAAAATAGAATTATGATAAAACTTTCAGGTCAAGTTTGGTAAGGAACTCAGGGTATTTTCCAATATATGTTCATGTTTCAATTTAATATGTTATCCGAGTACTTTTTCCAGTTACAATTGAATTTCTTTTCATTACAATTATTTAGTTGAAGAAATTATTTTTTTAAAATTTATATCAAAATATATTCAGTAACTTATAAAGAAATTTGAAAATATGAACGTTTATATTAAATATAATAATTATTATTCTAGTTTCATCTTTAAAGGAATTCAATATTTATGATTAATATATTTTCAAGTTAATGAACTATGGAAATTAATGTAATAGAAAACTTTTTATGATATGATTTATTACAGTGCCGTGCATTAATTGGTAAATAAATAATATGTATATATTTTTTTATTATAAATATATATATATATATATATATATATTTATATAAAAAGAATTATATTTTGAATAAAAATCATATTTCAAATATAATAAATCAGAAAATATAAAAATAAGAATGTATATTTGAAAACATTTTTATATAGAATTTGGAAATATTCTAAGATCAGGATTTGAAATTTTTGTTTTAATAAATAATTTTTAATACATTTTCTATGAAATTTAATTTTCTGGCAGTAGCTTATCAAAATCTAAACTTAAACCTTTTTGTTCTATTGACGTGTATTGTGATCATACTTATATTTATTAATAAATAATAATTAAATTATTCATTCATGCAGAAAATTGCTAAATTATGGGTATAAATCATGAGAGAAAATACATTTTATAACAAAAGATTTTCTTCTGAGTTATAAAAAGATTCAAGAAATTAATTCTTAAAATTATTTGAAAAATCCAATATGCATTTTCTTAACAAGTTGGTAGTTTTTTTAAAAATTATTATTTAGTTGCATTGCTCTTATACAAAAAATTAGTCATGTGTTCTTTAATGATATTTCATTAAAGAACACATGACTAATTTTTTGTAAAATATAATTTTATAAAAATAATAATTTTTATAAAAAATAATAATTTTTTAATTTTTTAAACAATTGTCATTTAATTTATTGAAGAGATTCATGTGATCCTTTTTAAGATCTAACTAGTCATGTTTTTTCTTAAATAAAAAATATGTAAATAATTGATATTCAGAATTGAAATTCTGTTTTGAAAAACGTCTCTTTTTCGAAATTTAGTTAAATCATTTAATACTTAATTTCAATATATTTACAGATGTAAATACAAAGATAAACAGTATAATAGATCCAAAATTAGATATACTAATAATTAAATATATTTTATTTTGCCTTAATTTTTTTTAAATGTTAAGAGATGCTAATAGATGCTGCTGTTTGAATGTAATTAAAAAAATCTTTGATTTATTTAAAAACATAATATTTATAATCAAAATAACTATTTAAAGTTATTCAGTTTAAGAAGTAATTTGTTATGAAAATCTACTATTAATTAAATATAAATAATAAATATAACGAACAATTTTTTTCAATTATTAAAAAACATTTTTTATTAAAGTTACTTGTTTTTTAGATTTTAATTATATTATTAAATTATTTTTAATTGAAATGATTTTTAATATAAATAATAGGTTGGTAATGAATATTTAATTTTATGAAATTATGTAAAATATTTTCATGTAGACAATGAATAATATAATAACGACTTCTAAATTATACATTAATAATTAGATAAATTAACATGATACTAATTCGTCCTTTTTTGTACGGCACAAGTCAATATTATTCATTTTAAGTATATAAAATAATTAATTAACTAATGGATTTTTTATAAATTATAAAAAGATTTAATGAATCATAATGAATTTTACATCCTGTAAACAGATCAATTTCAATACTACAACATTAAAATAAGTAGAGAATTTTAATAAATCCATAATTTTATGAAAATAATGAACAAATCAGTACGTTTTTGAATGTATATGAATTGTGTTACATAAATATATGTTGATAATATTTAAAATCATAATTATTAAATTAATATTGTTTTAAAATAATTCTTTTATTTGAAAATTTGTAAAGAAATAAAAGCTATTTTATAGTTTTAATCTATTTTAATTCAAATTAATAAATTTATTATGAATTTTTAGGTAACCTAATTTCCACTATTAAAACATAGAGAAGGTATATACATACATACATACATACCTATATATATATATATATATATATATATATATATATATATATATATATATATATATATATTTAAGAATTATTCAAAGTATTTAATGTATTTATATAATTTTTAAAAAATAACTTAAAATAATTTTTGATAAAAATAATTGTTTTGTATTTAATTTAAATTTTAGAAAATTAAAGTTAATTACTGTGTTTGTCATTAAATTACTTTTTTTAAAAAATCATTAAAATTATTTTTTTATGTACGTTTTATTAATAAAATGATTTTT
The DNA here is from genome assembly GCA_029203775.1 of Neoneuromus ignobilis. Lineage (NCBI taxonomy): Eukaryota > Metazoa > Arthropoda > Insecta > Megaloptera > Corydalidae > Neoneuromus > Neoneuromus ignobilis. The sequence goes on from CP092095.1 coordinate 16,717,176, forward strand.
AATATATTTGACATCTAATTAGTGTATATATATATATATATATATATATATATATATATATATATATATAAATTCTGCAATATTATTTTTAAAATTTTTACAAGCTTGAGTTGTACTTCATTTGAATATTTTATCTATTTTACAAAATGTGTGCTATACTAAATGATTAAATCAAATAAAAATATTTTACAAACATTCAAGTAAAAAGTTCATAAATATGGATATTTTTACTTACACCAGCTGATAGTTTAACGTAACTTAACTTTCATTTATTGTGTTGTGTTGGAAAAACATGTCGTATATATTTGAAAGTCTATGTGTATTTACATAAATATATATATTTTTTTAATATTCACAATATATTATAAGAATATTAATTAAAAAAATGATTTTTAAACTATGTGTCTATTTGATGTTAAACTAATTATAGTCAAAATGAAATAGGTTTATTTTCAACAATACGAAACTTATTGATTATTATTTTCAAATATTTATAAAAAAATAATTCAGTGCACAATTTTTAATTCGAAATAGATATTCTCGTAGATTGATTTCACATAAATGCAAGAAACACGTTCAGTGATGCATTCGAAGACATAATTTTCACGGTGTAAAGAGCACGTCTGTTCTGAACGGTTTTCACGACAGCACTGAAAAGCGGTAGACAGGAAACTGTGAAACTGAACTTACAGGAGCGCAAACTCCAACATGTTTTTGGAGTGTAACTTACGTAAAGGGAAGAGATGAGAATATGGTTAACATGTTTGTGATACTCAACGTATCCCTGTCCAGTATATTATGGACGAGGCAATATGTTTCTAGGATGAAGTTCGTGTTTTGGTTCTGGTGCTTGCATACAGCCCATCGAAATAATTGCATTTATAATTAATCCAGTTAAATTTGTATTCTATAAAAATAGAACTAATCAGTAAAAAATGTATCGATTTTCATTTTGAAGATTCTAATATATTTGTCTAGTAGATAGATAATACTGTTTTAAATAAATAAATAACATTGTGTTAAGGGAAAATTTAATTGAATTTATAAATGAAAATTAAGCATGGATTTATTTTTAATACAAGCATTATGATAGTGTAATTTGGTATACTAGTTAAATTATTTTTATAAAGAAATCATTAAATCAACATAAAAACATTTTATTAAAAAATATTTATTATTTAGATTTATAATATTTATTGAAGATTTGTAAATATTTCAAATCAATCAAAATAATTATATTTAATAAGTATTATTAATTAAATATAAATAAAGTATTTAATTCATATATACTAAAAAAATTGTTTAAAATATATTTTTATATTATAGATATTTTGAAGATTTTTTTATATTAAATTACATAAATTAAATAAATATTTTCATTAGTTATTTTTGATAACACATTTTTAAATCATTAAATCAACATAAAAACATTTTATTAAAAAATATTTATTATTTAGATTTATAATATTTATTGAAGATTTGTAAATATTTCAAATCAATCAAAATAATTATATTTAATAAGTATTATTAATTAAATATAAATAAAGTATTTAATTCATATATACTAAAAAAAATTGTTTAAAATATATTTTTATATTATAGATATTTTGAAGATTTTTTCATATTAAATTACATATATTAAATAAATATTTTCATTAGTTATTTTTGATAACACATTTTTAAATCATTAAATCAACAAAAATCTTTTATTAAAAAATATTTATTATTTAGATTTATAATATTTATTGAAGATTTGTAAATATTTAGAATCAATCAAAATAATTAAATTTAATAAGTATTATTAATTAAATATAAATAAAGTATTTAATTCATATATACTAAAAAAATTTGTTTAAAATATATTTTTTATATTATAGATATTTTGAAGATTTTTTTCATATTAAATTACATGAATTAAATAAATATTTTCATTAGTTATTTTTGATAACACATTTTTTATATTTGTGAAATATTTTTAATATTTTTTTGAACATAAATTTTCGAAGTATTGTTTGAATCTAGGATTAATTTTTGATATCTTCAACTTAAGTATAAAGGAAATTTATAAACTTGATATTATAGATAGAATAATTGTTTTGTGTATATTTGTTCATATTGATATCTTCAACTTAAGTATTTTATATTAAAAAGATGATAAAAAATATTTAAAATATATATATATATATATATATATATATATATATATATATATATATATATATACATGCACATATATACATTATTCATTAATAACTCGCTTTCATATAAATGTTCGTTTTTCCAAATTTATTATTATAGTGCCTGTTTTAATTTTCATTCCTTAATTTTTGCCTTTAATTCTAGATAGTTTTAATATTATAGAAACGAATTATATATATATATATATATATATATATATATATATATATATATATATATAATTATGTAAATTAGGAAAAACGTGGTGACAATTTGAAGAGGGTGTTATTACGGCTTTATTTTAATACATTGTATGTCAGGAACTTAGACACAATAATAACCCTCTCTGTTAGCAACACAAGTCTATATGACGTCATTACTAGTTGGCGCAAGCGCTATTTGATCAGTCATAACGGAAAATGTGTAGCGGATAAAGAACTTTTAACACACTGATGAAGAACCAGTTCTCTTTATAGTGATAATTTTCAGTTACACTTTTTTTATATTAAATGTTTTAATTATTAAATTCAGTACGAACACTTCAATATTGTTCACATAATATATTTTTTTAATATCACGCACTTGATATAAAAAATAATGAAGAAAGTTTTAATATTCTTTAATATCTCTCTGTATAATTCAGTCGATGTAATTTCGGTGGAATACTGTTTATGTTGAGCGATTCACCCTTTTTAGAGATTTACATTAGGTTTCGACGAATTGAGAGATGTAATTCAAATTTTGGGTCACACTTCAACTTTAAAATTATGTATGATAATTAACTACGGATACGGAACACTTTTCAATATAATATTCAAACGTAACAAGAAAGTTTTGTACACGGAATATTTTAATATTAGAGTTGAATTTTTGATTTTAACATTTCGAAACTTTTCGTCATTGTTATTTTAAGCTGAGTATGTACTTTGATTTATAATTTAATAAAAATGTATATATATATATATATATATATATATATATATATATATATATATATATATATACATGCATGTATATATATCTTACTTGATGTAAAAATTGTGAAATTATTTCAATTTTTTTTTGCATTATTATTTTTCGCATTACTATATTTTTACATAACTGAAGTATTTCTTCAATACCAACATGTTTATATAAAAGTACATGAATTTATAAAAATAATAAATTAATTTTATTTGTGAAATAAAAAAAAATTACAAAATATTAATTATAAAACAATGCTATTTTTTAAAATTATGTTCTATTGCTGATAACAATCTATTTTAATATAAAATTTAATAATATGTAAATCTATTAAATAAATATATCATTAAATTAATTATATAGTAATTATTTAATATTTATTATTTAAGAAAGTAAATTTTAAGTAAACCAAAGATCATTTTTGTATAAATTGAAAAGTTAAAATATTGTACATTCTTTGTATTTATTCATATTTTTAAAAGTTACATTATATTTTTCAGTTTAATTAACTAATGAATATTTTTAAGCTTTAGAAACATAAAAAATCGAGACTATTGTGTGATTACACTATAAATGATAAATTTGAAATCTTTATTTTTCTGGATGTGTAATATATATACAAATATTTTCTAAACAATTATGTATTAATTAATGATTAAAATTTGATTGATGATCGTTGTATACAAGTCGAAATCAAATTCATTTTTCTGTCGTACTTTAAAGATAATCTGATAATCATTTTTGCAACTGTATTGTTATAAATCAACCAATATTTTTTTTCTACTAACTGAAAATTTTAAAAAGATAACATACATTTTATTTTCCATAATCATAAATATATAATCATTGAGATCTATTAAGTATTTTCTACATTTATATTAGATTAGTAAATAGAAATTAAATATTTGATTTTTTATTATTAAATATTTTATAGTGTCTTAGAAAATAAATTGAATTTTTATATTAACTGTAAAATTAATTCATGTTCATTTTATGAGAAGTTTTTTATTTAAAATAATAAAGTTTACATATAGTAAAATTATTTTAAAAAATATTTATTTTTGTTATAGAAAATTGAAAAAAATTATCTTTCTTATAAAACGACAAATATTACAAATTGATGTAATATTTGTTCAATTTTATATTCTTGAATCTTTGTAGAAGTTTGTGAAATAGTTTTATGGACTATACTTTTTTATATGATTTTCTCTCTATATATATATATATATATATATATATATATATATATATATATATATATATATATATATATAGTATTATTTAAATTTATATAAATAGCAACGTACTTGTCTGCAAACAACGTGTTGAAAACGAGCACAAAACGAAAACAACTATTTTTACTACATTGAAGTATGATATGGAACTAAGTTTCCATGGAGCTACCCGGTCGTTATGAATTTGGTCATACTCTGTAACAGTTGTGTTGTTGGTACAAGCGATATTTTATATGAAGCATGTGAAAACTCAACAAACATTGAATCTAAGTTAACGTCGTGATTGTTGTACTTAAACACATATATGAACAGACACACACATACATATATATATATATATATATATATATATATATATATGTATGTATGTATGTATGTATGTATGTGAACATTATTATAGATTAACATTAAGGAAATAGTTATGGACACCGGTTCTAAATTCAAATATAATGAATATTAATTTCCAGTAACTTTTACATGAGAATAATTTATTTAAGTATATTTTATTATAATTATTGAACTTATTTACTGTCTGTTTACAAATGAGATTTATTGTTTATAAAGTAAAATAATCAGAGCGTTGTAATAAATATTTCAGTGAATGTTATTGCAAAAACAGTGAGTTAAAAAAAACGAATTAAAATTATGATTTCGTGTATTACTTTCACCCTCCTAAATATACGTCTATAATCTAATAATGCATTATTTAAAAATGTCATAAAATTTTGGGTACCACTTCTGTTCTTTCACAAGTAAAGTCGTTTTAAGTGCTTACAAAAAATTATAAAATAAATATTATACGATTCGAGTGTAAGAAAGAATATGCACAGCGCACATTTTATAAAATATAAAACATGTCATAGCTCGATCTTGTTAACCGACCTGAAACGGGATAAAATGTGTGTTTACTGTACCATTTTTGTGCATAATTTGCTCGCAGACGTAAAATGAAATGGACAGGCTCACGCAAATAGCTACACAACGCAATTTACATCGCTCTATTCACGAACCCGTTTAAGTTTGTAATTGTGTTTATGTTACATTTTATATTTTATCTTGTTAAGAGAACTGTGTGGGTTGTACAATGGTTTTTATCGCCTCTATACCGTTTACATTAATATTTGAGGTTAATATATATGGATGTATTATTTTAATCGGCCGAACGGTGTTTTATCACCATTAATACTACAGTAATTCTATTGAGTTTGAATATGAAATTATCAACCAGAGAGCTTTTACAACGAAACTTATTATTTATACATTGTATGTACTGAATGCACAGTACAGTTGAATACGAATATATATATATATATATATATATATATATATATATATATATATATATATATATATATATAGGATCATCAAATGTGACGCCTAGATTTGTGATTTTTATTAAAAGAAACTATACAAATGTTTCTTTTTAATAAAATACAAATCTAAGCGTCACATTTGGATGACCTATATATATATATATATATATATATATATATATATATATATATATATATATATACATACAATTAAGTAATGCGACATCGGCCTGTGGTAACATACCTGTAATCCGCCATAATCAGATCCCACTCTCTCGATTGAGATGACCACCCTCGTACGATCATTTCAAAAAAACTGTTTAGTTTTTGTAACAACGCGCGAAAATCACGAAAATGGAACAGAGAACATCGCAGATTGTCTCGAGCAGATTGAAAGTGATCCTACTCTTCTCGATCGAGTTATTACTGGTGATGAAAGTTGGTTCTTTCAATATGACCCCGAAACTAAACGACAAAGCCAACAGTGGCTGTCCCCTGGAACACCAAGGCCAAAGAAGGCGAGAATGAGCAAGTCCAAAGTGAAAACCATGTTGATTTGCTTCTTCGACAGCAAAGGGGTGGTTCACAAAGAGTTCGTACCACCTGGACAAACCGTAAATCAAGTATTCTACCGCAATGTGCTCGAAAAATTACGAAAAAGGGTGCTCAGAGTGCGTCCAGAGATCGCGAAGACTTGGGTTCTGCATCACTACAATGCTCCCTGTCACAGTGCGTTCAGTGTCTCTCAGTTTTTGGCGTCTAAAGGCATCGCAACGTTACCACAACCGCCCTATTTACCGGACATGTCACTCTGCGACTTTTTCCTATTTCCCTCATATGAAAAAATTCGTCAAAGGTCGACATTTTGACTCCGTTGAAGATATCCAAGAATCTGTGACGAGGGTACTCGGAGAGGTCCCACAAGAAGTGTTCCAGAATTGTTACGAAAACTGGAAAACTCGCTGGAATAAGTGTATAGATGCGGGAGGGGACTACTTTGAAGGGGATCGCAGCGATGTACCTTAATTTTTAAATATACTCGATTTTTGAATTTTGTCGCATTACTTAATTGTCTGACCTCGTATATGTACACACTTACATACATATATACACACATATATACATACATATTATCATCAACCTCAACCTCTTTATATCGATTGCTGGATGAAGGCCTTTTTCACTTCGACTGATCCAATACTTTCTCTTCCTATTTTTTTATATCTCTGCGTTCCTAATCATTAATTTATACTGTCGATGATTTTCATTTTGATACATATACGAGGGTCGTTTGATAAGTATGGTAAATTTATTTATTGTTTAATTTAATTAATTAATTAAATCTTTCAATTTAGTTTTTACAATACTTATCAATCGACCCTCGCATATGCAATTAAGCACAATGATCTCAAGAAAATAAATAGAATTCGATTATAAATTTTCATTGATCAATAGATTCAGAGTAATGGTTTATGAAATTTAAATTTTATTTTCTCTACTAATCGAAAATATTTCAATTACAAGTGGTACCCAATGGAATATTCAGTATCTATTAATTTACATATAACAATGTGAGTATAAACAATGAAACTAATCGTATTCAATATGAAAATAGTACAAAGCCATTGCACGATAGCGTATTTTAATCAAAAGCTTGTCATAAACTAGAATATATATCAGTTAACGCACCACAACATAGTTCATAATTTCAACAATACATATTTCACAGATATATAGTCAAATTAGAAAATGACTTTATTCAAACAACAATTATCAGTATGATCTCTTTGGGTACACTTGTTTCTATTGTAGTTGTTAACTCGTTTTATAATAAACGTTGCCGTCTATCTATTATAAAGCGTGCAGAATAATCTGTTTTAACTGTACGCTAAGTCTTAAATAGCTTTGACGTTGTTTTCAATAGAACGTTTATTGCATTTTCAACGTTTCTACATGATTGTAATCGTTCTTGTTAGTTACCCGATCTGTTAAATATATCAACGTTTTAATATCTTTAATCTTAATAACTTCTTTAGCAAATTCTCTCTCTCTCTCTCTCTCTCTCTCTCTCTCTCTCTCTATATATATATATATATATATATATATATATATATATATATATAAATTATTTTATATAATGGATTGACAATTTCAAAAATAGTAGACAAATAACAATATTAATAAAGTTCTTTCTAATAAAAATTCATTTCAAAAATATATTGTAAGTATGATTTTTTCCCCAATCCTCGGTTTGTATACGACTGGTTTTTTTATCCATTATTTTTAAATTGGATGAGATATTTTTCACATGCCAGAGCTTTCGGAACGCATCTAGCCAATGCATTGTTAAAATGGCTATCCATGTATGTGGTCAGTGAATTGACACTGATTCACATTGTTGAAAAACCGTGATTTATGTGATCTATAATGTTTCCAAGTCCACGTGTTTTAATACTATTAACCTTTTTTTTAATAATATTTTATACAATTTTACATGTAGAGTATATATGTTAGTGTTTGGGTTGGTTGACAGGAACACGTATTTATTGATTAAAAAAAGTAATTAAAATACTTATTTACGTGTACCGAATTATTGAAATGAATAAAGTTTTATAGTTCAAGTATCAAGTTGAATTATTTTTTCGATAAGAATATTTTTTATATTGAATAAATTAATTTATAAAACAGTAAATTAATTGATTGTTTTATATTTGTTACAAATATTGATTTCTTAATTTAAAATATTTGATTATATTAGGCATATAATTAGATTTAACATAAAAGTTTATTTTTTTAAAAAAAAACAAATATAAATTCCGAATTATTGAATTTAACATTTAATGTAAAATATGAAAAAGAGAAATAATTTAAAAATTAGAGTAAAATTGCATTTTTTTATTATTCGTATTTAAGAAAAGATTTAAAAAAAGAAATATTCAGATATAAAGTAATTATATGTTTTTAAATTAAAAACTCATTTTTTTAATTATTATATTATTCAATGTTTTTAATAAACAATATAAATTTATTAATAGTTAAATTATTTTTAATTTTGAACAGAATAGTATAATTAATATAAGAAAATAAAATTAAATAAATAAAGACTTATTTTGTAAATCCACTTCATTTAAAATGTCAAAAATTATTAAAATGAGTTTAAAATGAAAATTGATTTCTATAAATAATTTCTGTTAGCTATAGAAATTATTTATAAAAATAAATTATCTATAAATACTTTCTATCATTTTTGTCGTATATTCTATTTATAACATTTGTGTTAGTTTTTAATTTTAATTTTATAATTAAACTAAATTTATAAAAAAATATTACTCCAGTAGAATAATATTATTTCTATAAAATATTTATTAGAAATTATAAGTGAATATTGAAAAAATGAAATATTTTATAAAAATATTTCATTCTCTTTGTAGATTATTAATTTTTTATGATTTTTTCATTTCACATAACGATATGATTAATTTACAAAAAAGATTTAATAGAGCGTACAAATAACAAAAATAATATTTTTTTAACTTATAAAATATTTGTCTAAGTTATTTTAATGATAAACTTAAAATATATTACTAAATTTTATTTCTATTTCAATATTTTTTACGAAACATCTATAAAAGATACACTTTTTTATTATTGAAATGCAATTAAGTAAAAGCAGGTCAGTTAGAAATATACAATTGTGGTTATTGTATTAGTTTATTTCAGTAATATTTGATTCAGTTAATACTTATTTAAAAACTTAAAAATAAGATTAAGTAATCTATATGAATAGAATAGGTAAATAAAGTTATTTAATTAAATATAATTTAGACATAATTTAAATTATAATTTTTTATATAATTCTCTATCACTCTTTAAATAGTTATTTGAAACCTTTTTTTTATCACAAAAATATTTGTGTCATTCTTCTCAATAATCAGTTTATATTTGTGTGTAAAATATACTTTTGTATTCGATTTTTATATAAAATCCTTTTGTTTTGGTAATATTGGAATGAAAATCTATATTTTATTTTCAGAAAATATCGAAATATTTCAAATATTTCTATTTAATATAAAAAAAATGAAAAAAAATCTTAAACGACTCTATGGAATATTCATATTTATCATGAAAATTATCAAGGAAACGTATTTATTTTCGTTATTATAATAAAAATAACCATTTATTTGAAAAATACAATAAGAACCATTCGAACGTCTATTAAAAATTTACGATTCGATAGTTTAGTGTAAACGAAACGTATTGTATATTACACAACATCATTTATATCGAATGAACCGGAAAAATATTAAAAAAACACCTTTCTCTTACGCAAAATTTGTATTTATATCCGCCATTATCGCACGTCAGATTAACGTGCGTGATATATAATCAGGTTTTGAATGTACGTTTAAATAAACATAGATATTTTGCAATAATTTTAAAATGAGTTCCTCTTTTTACAAATCATGTGCTATATGAATAATTCACGATTTTTATTTTTTAAAATATTGAATTTTTATTAGGTTTGCTTCGTTTAATTTGCAAATGTGTTGGTGAAAATTTGGTTTGCGTATTTCATTCTAGTCATTAAATAAGTATTATAAGAACAATAATAATTAAACCTTGTTATTTAACTCGAAACTATTTCTAATTTAAATTTAAAATCGAGATGTTATAATCAATTAAAAATGAATTGTGTATAATTAATGGTTAGGTAATGGGCGAAATATTTACGAAAATAGTTAATTTATTGATTTAGTAGTAAATTAGGTCAGATTACAGGTTAAATTATTTAAGCTAGAGTACGAATTTATAATATAAGCTAACTACCCATTATTAATAAAGCATTTATCTTGAATATTAATTAGTTTTTGTAGTTAATAACGTTTTATATCAAGTATGTGAAACATGCAATCTGATTATGGAAAAATTGTTACCTTTAACCAATACTTATTTTGATAAATTACTTGAAATATATAAATATTTTAATTTATTTTTGAAATTAAAAAATATTAATAGAAATGATTTATATATGTCAATTATACGTACATAAAACAGTATGATTCTATTTCTATGAACATAATATTTTCCTTTTTGTAACTGTTATTGTCTTAGAATAATTTTAGATTATTCTTTTGCTATGACAAGTTGGAAAAAGCTACCATCGTACTGTTTTGATAATACTAGCTTGTTTATATTTTTCAATTTTTTACTAAATAAAAATTAAATATTGAATAATACTAGTAAAAGATTTGACTGTTAAATTTTATAATTTAACACATATTCGTCGGGTAACTTTTTGCACCGCCATTCACCAAATGCCGGCATTTTTTTATACCCAATACCGACTTATACAGTTTTACTTTGTTTTTGATTACATTTGCACCGTTATGCGATGCAACTGAAGCTAAAATCAGTTCTCTCATGGCATTATCTCTGTTTGGTTAAAATTACAATTTAATATAATCAGAATTAAGAAAACAAAAATCAATTATTCTCTGTAATATACAAATGACGAATTTTCGTCATTTGGCTGTGGGCGATTCTCTGGAAGATGACGAATTTTCGTCAAGCGGACGAATATGTGTTAAGAACATTTTTTTTAAATTAGATTTGTTGTTATTTTGGATATAAATCATGAAAATGTCTATAAGTACTTGAATTTTATTGAAATCATTTTGTTTTTATAATTGAATATTACATTTTTTGTAAAATAGTGAATTAAATTAATAATTATTTTGAAAACTGTAATATATATATATATATATATATATATAAATGTAAAATTACACGTGACTTTTCTAGTGAGCAAGTGACAATAAGTCATTATATTTTAGCTTCACGTCTTTATGATGTCTTCCTTAGTCACGTATGTTACTGTTAACAAAAGGGTCACCGGAATCAAGACAGGATACATAACGAAATTATTCGACTAGAAACTGAACTCAAAGTACTGTATTGTTGACGATACACACACACACACACACACACACGCACACACACACATATATATATATATATATATATATATATATATATATATATATACATGAAACAACATATACCTGACCTGTTTTACTCTATAGAAATTTTTTTTATGGTTTTAAAAAATATAAAAAATATTCAATCAAAATTACTGAATCCGGCTACATTTTTTATATCGTATAATAATGAATTATTTGAATATGATCTCATTATTATTTTGTATTGAATAAAAAATTGTAATGAATTTAAAATGTTGTATATATAAAAATAATACAAAGTTTTGATATTATAAAGAAATAGTTATGTTACACATAATACAAGAAAATCAAAAATATTCTTTACGAAATTATGATTAATTCTCTTTCAAATAAATCATTTTATAGTACCACATTTTTTATAAATCAGTTATCAGTTCATATTCACTTTTTATTAATGCATATTTCAATGACCATCTGTCATTTTCACAATTTGGTATTGTAAAATTTATTCTCATGCTTTGAGCATTATATATATATATATATATATATATATATATATATATATATATATATATATATATATATACTTATTTCAAGTGATTTATTTAGTAATATGGAATAATTAGATCGAAAAATGTATCAGAAAATGTTGAAGCAATGAGTATTAATAAATAAGTGTGTGAAGAAAAAATAAAATAAAAATCAATTCATCATTGCCATGCTACTCATTAAATTAATCTTGCAATTCTTAAAAATACAATTTTAATTTTCGTTATGTAATTTGAAAAAGTATGTTTATTTTTAAAGAACAAACGTATGGTTTATGACAGAAAAGAATCTTATATTTCTGGGAATTCTCAACTTTCCTTAAGGTTTCAAGTATTTTATATTCTGAGAAATATTGGTATAACATTACGTAGTCACGATGAGTTAATAATTCTTAACCTGGATATATATATATATATATATATATATATATATATATATATATATATAAATATATATGTGTGTGTGTGTGCGATTTATTGAAACAATAAAAACATTTACTAATTTTAAAAATGTATTTTTTCAAAAAATAATTATTAAAATTGGTTGAGAAATATTAATTGAGAACGAAATAAAAATTTCAACTATAATAACTTCAAACAATATAAAATATGTAGCATTAAATGTAATAAAAAAATATTTTTTTAATATCAAACATTTTATTTTAATACAAAAATTCTTTATAAAAAATGTTATTAATAAACAGGAATTGTTTCCTTAACATATGATAGAGCATTAAAATGAAAGTGACATTTCAAGAGATTCGACACTAAGTATAACTTGTATGTATTAAAAAATATTTATTGATTAGATAGAAGAGACGAAGAATATCTAAAAAAAGAATAATTAATTATTTATCGAAATAAATTTACATATTTTATGTAATTGACAATCCATAAATTTTTACAACAATTTTTATTAAATAACTGTTGTAGATTTTAGCCTGAATAATGTAGTATTCAATAAAATGTTATGCAATTGATTACCATATGTGTATGTTCTTTTTGCTTTCTATGAAACATGATGATCAAGTATAAACATTTCCCCATCAAGTTGTAGTTTGCCAAGACGGAAGAGAAGTGTTTAATTTCTAAAATGGTAATTCTGATGATTAAAGAATTTACAGACAAATTACAATGAAATCAACTATTATAATCAGTTTTTGTTTACGCTTTGATCTAGATGTAGAATTCGGAATAATAGTCAAATATTATTAAACTTCCGTATTATTTTTTTAGTTCCTATAATTAAATGTAAATTATATGTAAAAAATTCATATAATACAATTACAGTTAACTTTTAGCATTAAAAATTCAGTTAATTTATTTAATACTCGTACATGTATAATATAATTATATTTACATAAAATATTTTATTTGATTTTCTTATACTTTTAATCTCAATTTAGCTCATTTAAATTTAGTATACATGTATATACATACATATATACGTATATATATATATATATATATACGTATATATATATATATACGTATATATATATATATATATGTTTGTGTGTGTATGTATTTACGTATTTATAGATGTATTTATACAAAGGAGTAATTAATTACTAAATTCTTGTTGTAATATTACGCTTGTGTCTATTTACGTCTACAAATCTTGTAATTTGATGCTGCGGGTTAAATTAAATCACACAGCATCTTACGTATATAAGTTCTATGTATTATTATTCACCTATATATATAAATGTTTTCAAAAATGTAGAGCAAAAAGAAACAGACAAAAAACACTATTGATTTTCTATTAATGCAATACGAAATTTCGTAGCTTTGACAACAAATCTACTTACAAATTCAAATCAATTTCCAGGGGAAATAAAAGTGTACCAATGATATTTTACATTTAGTCCGAATAAATTCTATCTTTTATGTAGTTTTTAAATAAGCATTTGCTTCGATTTAGGAAACTGATTTTTGTAGAATATTGTATATAATTTATATTTAAGTTGAAAATAAAATTTTGTTTTTGCTGAAAAATGTCTGCAGATATAATTTTGAATTAATTACAAAATGAAAATGAGTATGAATAAATACTTTTTTTTAATAAAATCTAATTGTTATTAATTTATTTTGTAGAATATTGTATATAATTCTTATTTAAGTTGAAAATAAAATTTTGTTTTTTGCTGAAAAATGTCTGCAGATATAATTTTGAATTAATTACAAAATGAAAATGAGTGTTAATAAATACTTTTTTTATTAAAATCTAATTGTTATCAATTTATTTCACCTACACTATATATAGAAATTTTTGAAAATAAATTTCTAATTTTATGAATAAAACTAATTTTAAAATTAACTTGGATTTATTGGGTATTAAGAATTAAATAGTAATATATATATATATATATATATATATATATATATATATATAATATAAATATATATAATATAGTATATATAATATAGTATATATAATAATAGTAAATATATATATATATATATATATATATATATATATATATATATAATATAAATCAAAATTATGTTACATATTTATGAACCGTTTTATCCTACAAAATAAATGTGTAAACAAATATGTTAGAACCAGAAAAGAGAATAATATAGTGTTTATTGCTTAAAAGTTATATAGTTAAATATGTAGAGGTATGCAGGTAGAGTGAAATTGCTGAATTTTCTATTCTCTTTACACATATACACACACACAAATATATATATATATATATATATATATATATATATATATATATATATAAAGTATATATAAAATATATAAAAGTTCATAAAAATGCTTTACTATTTTTTCAAATATATGTACATTTGAAAAAACACATTTTATAGTTATTTCAGCAATATAAATTTTGAAAATTTATTTATAACATGTTATACATAGAACTATGTCAAATATTTTGGTAACAAATATTTATGCCACATATTTTCTGTATAATTAAAAGTAGAATCTACATTTTATGATAAAAACATATGCATATTTAAAATACAATACTAAAATGTACCATTCAAGTTATAGATATAAAAATATATACATTTTCATTTTTTCGAGATAAACATCTGTAATGTAATTAAATAGAGATATGAATTATAAATTTCAATTATTACGATTATTAGTGAAATTCATGGAATATATAAGTATTTATAATGAAACATTTCCCAAATATTATCATACTAGTAAAATTAAAAAGATTTAATTAAAACTTATAGTTTATTTATATATTAAATTTAATAAAAAATAAATATAAAATTTTATCGCCAAGAAAGGTAATCTGAAAATAAATTAAAGTAAGTCATACGTGGAAATTTTTAATATATAAGCTTGATATAAATTTTTTGTTAATAATATGTTTTTATTTATAATTACTATATTTATTTTTCTTTTATCTGTCATTTGAAACATAAGTTACTCAAAATTATATATATATATATATATATATATATATATATATATATATAATCTTTCATAAAACATGAAAATCCTACTTACATCTCAATTTAGGTGTGGTGTACATTGATATTATATCATCTGTTGAACTGGTTTGATTGAAAAAGGTGTGCATTTGGAAAAATTTGAAGAGCTTAGAAAGATCTTTATCCGGAAATGATTGGAGAAAGGCGAAAAATTATATATATATATATATATATATATATATCAATGGTATATATGCAAATATGACTTTCACGCAAACTGGTTTAATAATGATATTGATTACAGAAATATGTTAATGTGTGTATGAATATGATGCTCATCATACGTTATAAAATAAATATAGATCTATGTATATATATATATATATATATATATGTATATATGTATATGTGTATATATGTATGTATGTATGTATGTATGTATGTATGTATGTATAAAACAGAGATATCAAAATCACATATTATGATAAATGATTTGTTTCTCATCAATTAATTATTTTCTCAAATCATTGTTATTAGAAATGTTTGTATTTGTTAAATATGGATGTGTATTTAACGTGTAGGGAGGTTCAAATGAAACTCAAGGATAGTAAAGAATATTAAATGATAGTAAACAAGTAAATGTATGTCTAAACCGTTCAGTTCAATTTGGGCTATCTAATTAATAAAATTGTGTAAAAAAATTATTATGAAAACAATTTGATATAAAAAAATATTAAACAAACTTAAATCGATTTGCTCTAGTAGTCAATAAATTATTAGTTGTATAAAAATATACAACTTTTTAAACTTATATGACTCTATTAAAAACATTTATTTTTATTTCGAAATGAAAACATTAAAATATTTCGTATGTGTTATAAATATTTTTAGGACAAATACATGTGTGTTTAGAATTTTCATTCAACACACCTTTGATAATTGAAATTATGAAATATGTTTCTACATATTCTTGAGTTTGTGGTAGTTTATTATTTTATTATTTAATAAATTTGACCATATGTTATCTTTTAGAAATATTAATATTTTTATCTTATGTTCTATAAAAAAATATTTTATTGAAATTATTATTGAATTTATGGTAGTTTATTATTTTGTTATTAATTAAATTTGACCATCAGTTTTTTTAAAATTATTAATCTCCTTATTTTACATATGGGGTGTCCTATCAGGAACGCACAATTTAATTTTAAAATAAAATTGATATTTTTTGAGTTACGATGATTTTTTTTAAAGCGATGATGAGTATGCGCTTTTGATGGGACCCTTTATACTGTAAAATAGTTTTATTATAATTAATATTGAATTTATTATTCTATACACAAATGTGTTAGAGAATAAATATTAGGTGTACAGAAATAAAAATAGTAGTTATTTTTAATTTATAATTTAAAAATATATAAAAATTAACATTAAAATATATTTAAAATTTAAATATATTTTAAATTATTATTTAAATTATATTTAAAATTTAACATTAATGGAATATTTTTCATCATTACTAAAACAAAAATAATAAATATGTTTTATTTACATTGAAATATTTAATTTAATTGTTAACAATAACAACGTTTACATTTGGAACTTATCCAAAAAAAGCAAAAGTATAAATTATCATATATACTTTAACTAATTAGAAAATTGACTGTGACCTATAAAAATTGCTAGATGTGAGAGAAAACTAAACGTATAAACGTGATATATACTTTAGTTTTATCTCAGTTATATGATATTAGGCTGTAGAAAAATAAGTCAATTGAGAGAATAACTTTGTAACAACACAAGTAGCATAATTATGTTTAATTGAAAAATATGTAGTTATAGAAACAACAAAATAAATCATTCAAATTAATTTTTTAAAATTGTAAACAAACTATATGTATTTGTGTTAAATAAAAAAGTTACTTTAAGATTTTTCTATAATTACAATAACAAATGTATTTGAAATTTAATCGTAAAAAATATTTTTTATAACATTGAAATAACGCCTAATATTTTGTAATCCATTCACTCACACAAAGAGTGATAAAATAGAAATTAAATCTCTTGCATATATGTTTTATGACTTAAATATTTATAGCTACTCTTTCTTAATAATAATTCGTTTTTTTATTAAGCAAAAATAAAACTTCTAGTAAGAGACCTTGAAAGTGAAATAACCTAGTCTCAAGATAAACATTGTCAAACCTTTCAAATCATTAAATATTACAAAGCTTCAATCAGTGAGAAAGCGAATAATGGTAGAGTCAAAATCCCAATCTGGGACGTAACGCCATTAACTGAATGATAGCAATGTAAATAATAAATTCTTTATTTATTATGTATCATTAGCTTTTATGAGATTTATGAACTGTAATCTTGAAGGTATTAGAAAGGGTTGATACACTTTCCTACATAGTTTATAAATAAAAAATACATTTTTAGTTTTGTGCTTTGAATACAAGTGAATAAAAAATGTCTACTGGATATTGTATTTGAACATCAACATTTTTTTGAAAAGTACTTATTTTTAAGTTATTTTTCTTAATAACCGTAGGCATTGAAGATACATAAAAATGAATATAGCCGTTAGTTAAAAATATTTTCAAGACATCCATTTAAATATTTTTATATGGAAAGTTACTATATAAATAATCTTTATACCTTGGTTCTCTCTCTCTCTCTCTCTCTATATATATATATATATGTCTCTCTCTCTGTACTTTAAATTTATTTTTATATAAAATTTAGTTTAAACTAAATATATCTATTATGAACTTAATATGTTAGTCATTGGACTATGACTATTTTAGTATTCAAAGTTCGAATTCTCGTGGGTATTATAATAATAATTGACTGTGATTGTAGTTTCTAGTTTAACTATTATTTTTATAAGATTTGAAAATATATTGTCCTTCTTATTGGATTAAGTATGGTGAAAATTATTGTTACTGAACATATCAGGTACAAAACTATTAAATGCTGTTAATTTTTCTCTTAACTTTCGATTACACAATACAAATGACAAGAAATCACTAAAATTAATTAACTGCTTCTGTTAGAATTATGAAATGGTAAATGAACTAAGTAAACATTATTGGGAAACAATCAAATCCAATCAAGCAGACATTGAAAATATATGTAATTTACAGAACAAAGTACGATTAGTAACTAAAATCAATTACAATCATTATTGGCGAAAGTCACGGCTGTATATTTCTCTATGTGCATGTCCGCATTTTATCAGATTCAATTCATAGAACCTGACAACAACTCTTACCTCTCAAAGTATGTCTTCGACACCGGCAGGTTACTCAACGTGAACAGCTGTAACGAACGGTCAGTTGTCGCTTGAAAACGAAAGTGGCTACGACGAAGAAACGTGAAACGCGACCACAAAAAGTTTAAAGTGCGTTCTTGTTCATTATTAAACGGTGTTCGTGGTTTGTATCGTTTAATAGTGTTAAGTGATTCTAGTTTTTTCTTGCTCGTTACGAGAAAATTAATCTTTCTTGTATGTTGAATTTTTACTGAACTGGTATATTTTCTTTTTTTTAAAATATTTTGAGTTTCATTCAAATAACTCGATATACTTAAATATTAATTTTAAATAAACTAACTGGATATACACACACACAAAAATATACATACATACATATATATATATATATATATCTTTTGCCTTAATTTTATTAAATGTGTAAAAAGGATTTAAAAAGAAAAAGTTTAAGAGAGAAAGGTATTCATTTTTTTTGAAAAAATGAGTTCTTTGAACAATAATATCTTGTATTGCTAATGGATTCTGTTTATTAGTAAAATAATTATAAATAATATTCATATAAGAAAAATCAAAAAATATTTTTTTAAAAAAAATGTATAATAAACTGTACAAAATAGTTTTTTTTAAAAAAAATATTGAATACCTTTTTCAAATAGCTGAAATGTAATAAATCCTAATATTAGTGATGTTTTATTTAGTGAAGTTTTAAACCTAATTAAGTGATAGTAGTTCGATGACTATTTAACTGAATTGTTCATGAGTTTAAAAAAACACAATAGAATATTTATAACTTTGATTTGAGATAAAGATTACATATAAATCTTGTTTCATAATAAAGCAAGAGTATGGAAATACTTTTAAATGAATATTTTTCGAATATAATAGGTGAAATTTTTACTGAAAATAATGGAGTGGCTTAAATCGTAAAGAAATATATTTCAAATATTGAAGGAAAATAAAAAGTTTAAAAAGCAGCTTATAATATTTGGTTACGTTTTATAGAAATTTCGAACACTGAAATTCATAAATGGTATAAAAAATAATACTTTAATTCCATATAAAAGGGGTAAACATTTATATATATATTTATAAGAAGCAATGAATAAATGTATATTTAATTTTTTAAAAATATGAAATATTTATTAAACTATAATATTTTTCTATAATGATATAAAATTAATTGAAAAATAACTTTATTCTTGGTCTTTATACGAATGTTTACAAGTCAATAAAAGTATCTGTCCACTGTATTAACAATTTAAAAGATTATTCTAAATTATTCTTGAAATCTTATATTTACACATATATTTTTTAGAATTATTTCCTTGAAGTATTGTATATTAGTTTATATATAATATAAGGGTGAGGACCTAGGTTATTCATAAATAGTAGATTATATGTAGGGTTATTATATTGTTTTATAAATATATATTTGGTGAACTCATGCAAAATACATTATAAAGGAATATTATTTTTTATAATTTATAAAGTAGGTGTTTATAATTGAATTAATTTTTAATATATATATATATATATATATATATATATATATATATAATTAATATGTGATGGCAACCTGCCTAAGGGAGTAAACCTTGAATAAAAAAAACCCCTCCTAATCAGTGTGATAAGATCAAATACCAGTGATTGATAATATTCGTTAAGGCTTTCGCCCAACAATGGGCTGATATAAAGTGATATGATGATAATTAGTACTTATACTATTTTTTTAAAAAAAATATGTTAATTATAAATATAATTAATTGATTATAAATTTGTTTTGTTACAATGCCAAATAAAATGAATAAATAACTAAGAGTAAAGTCAGGGTTTTTATATTTAAAAATATTTGTATTCTTTTCTAATATTTTCTAATTTTAATTTAGAATAAAAAATAACAACAATATTTTTTTTAATATTAGACTTTAATATTTTTTTAGCTGATAAACAAGAATAGATACAAATAAAAGAGTCTTAGAGTATCATTTTTATTTTATTTCCTTTACAACTTTCTGTTTTTATTTCTTAGCAATAAAATAGTTCTTGTATACAACATTCTAATTAAGATATTAATTTTTTAAAGCAAATTTCTTTTCTGTTACGAATAATTAAAAATTGGTTGAAAATTTTACAATTCCTACTGTTATATATATATAATTATATTTAAAAAGTGGGAATTAAAATTGATTATATAAAGCATTGAAGTTTAATATTTTATTTAAAAATGGTAAATAATATTCATTATACTCCTATTTTAATAGAAATAATAATAATTTTAATAGTAAAAATAATAATTAAAGAAAATTTAACAATTTTTCAGTTTTACTTTTTAAATTATTTTATATAGGCGTTGTTAAAAAATATTTTTATTAGTTTATCATAAAGCAATACAATATGTAGTATTTATACATGATTTTTATATAAAATATTTATTTTTATATATAATTTTTATTTAGGAAATAAAAATTATATATTATATTTCTTATTATAAGAAAATATTTGTAATGATTGAATGGATTCCTGGAAAATATTTTATTAATTCTATATATTTTCTTTTCAAGTTTATAAACATAGTACAATATGTATATTTCATGTCTATTAGTTGACAATATTAATTATATACATCATAATATTAAGCATAAATAAATTAGAAAGTTCTTTCTATTTATTTAAGGTAAATAGTATAGATTTGAAATAAATACTAGAATTTACAATTGAAAAAGAAATTTCTTTTCCATACATTGAATTAATTTTTAAACTAAAGAATAAATCAGATCCTTAATATAACAAAGCTTATTAATTTATTAAGTTTTTTTTATTTCCTTTTTATTTAATATCTGTCTAAAAATAAATTGAATTCAGAAATTAATTAAAATATCAATTAATATTTTTATAAGGATTTTTCTTGTTTGATAGAAAATATTTTTAGATTTGTTTTTAAATTTTAAAAAAGTACATAAATTAGAATTATATTTAAATTTTACATATGAATTAAAAAAATGGAAATAAAATACAATATATAATAAAACTACAATAATTCGTTACTTAAAATAGTTTCAATAATATAGATTATAAAATAGATAATAATTTAGATTGTATGGTAATGGAAATTTTGAGAGTTCAACAAAACGTAAACATTATATATTTATTTTTAAATTAAATTTAATAATAGTCATATTAAAAGATAATATATGTATCTTTGTTTAGGATCAGTTAATGAAATTTGGCTCTTTGTTAGGTATTTCATCTATTATTTGAGATATTATCTTATATTGTTCACATTCGGCGCGATTGTTAGTTTATCAGATAAGGATGTACTAAGGTACACGTTCTATCTATTTATTAATATTCAATGTAGATAAAGTTTATCTAAGTTTCTTACCGGAACATTAAAATTTTATATGCATATATATATATATATATATATATATATATATATATATATATATATTTAAACACGTACATTTATATGTACAATTTACTTTAGTTATTGTTAGAATTATAGCAGTAAAAGTTTCTTGAAAAGTTTTTTACTGATTTTAAGAAAATAGGTGGTTACAGACCACTAATTGTCAAACTAAAAGAAAGTTTTTCCTACTGTTACTTCTATAAATATTATTGATTTATATATATATATATATATATATATATATATATATATATATATTAAATAAAAGCTACTAAATGTTTTCATTGTTATTTTGACTGTTAATTTTTTACATCTTTTTTAATCATTAAGATCAGAGATTTATTATGAATAAATGTACTAGACACAGAATATTCATTTTTATTATTTAAATAAAAAATAAGTAATTTAGATTCGAATAAAAATTACAACTGCTTTAATATTCAAAAACCACCGTTATAAAATTCGTTTTGAAATCTGACTGCTCGTTTTAAGTTAAAGAAGATTGTTTGAAACTTAGTTCGTGCTGAAAGCTAAAAAGTTAGTTGTAGTTCTGAAACTATTGAGTATGTTACGAGAGTATTACAAATATAAGTTTTAAGTGGATTTTAAATTCTTTTATTTTCAAAAAATATTTTAAAGAAGAAATATATAATTTAGGTTTTAATACAAGGCATTAATAAATTAAAAAAACTAATAATATATTCTGTTTAAGGCAATTTTGTTTACTTGTATTATTTTACTATTTTATGATTGTTACTATTTAATAATTAGTATAATTTTGTGTAAAAAAATTCATTCTAATAATTTAAAATATCTTATACAAATTTTACATTTATGTATATTATAAGAATCATTTTAAAAGAATGCATTTTTAAAATTTTTACTATTTAATCAAGTATAACATGTTGTGAAATACAGTTTGCAGAAAGGAAAGTTGTATGCCTTGCACAATATTTGAGTACATTTTATTTTTCTCTGAGATTATTTTTCAAAGAATAAAAACATTTGACCCAAATTCTTTTATTGTTCATTTAATTCATTATTTAAAAGGAACATTTGATTTATACTAATTTTATGATTATGAATTAAGTTTGTTGTATCAGTGTTTATAAAAACATATAGATAATTGTATAACATATACAAGTATTTGCTTGAGATGTAATCGGTTTGTTTGATTTGTCAATTGCGTAATTCAGGATTTCAATTGTATATTTTTTATAGTAGAAAGTTGCTAATATCAAAGACTATTAAACGTCAACTAAATGGATTCAATAATGGAATTAACATAATATATTAATATATAAAAAGTTATCACAAGAATCAATGACTAGATTATGATTTATTGGGCATTAACTAATTATTTTGTTTGATTTCAAACGCCTTTTTACCATGAATAAATATGAATAAATAAATATTTAATCATTTGTTGAATATATTTTAATTTAATGTCACTGATTATATTTATGATTCTTAAACTTGTAGTATGATATTGAATGATCACTTTATGTAGTATTATATCAGGATAATTATAAATATATTTTTCTAAACTATTAATTAAATATACAATTTTATTTTACTAAATCTATAATGTTTTAGTTATACATATTTTTTTCAAGTTTAGATATTTAATTATATATATTTATCTTATATGTATATACTTAAGCAGTTTACTTAAATAATTTTCATTTTTATTTGATTATTATAAGGTTAAATTTTTTGTTTATTAGTCATCAACTGGTTGTCCTCATCACAGATTCATAAATTTAGAGTAAATTCTTTTTCTTTCATATATTATGACTTTAACATTGAACAAAATATTAAATTGTTAATTACAGGATTGTTATTTTTTATATTTATTTAGTTCAATGAAAATTATAAAAATGAACATTTCATCATTTACTAACTTTCTAAAACTGGGTTTAAAGATAGATTAAATTTTACGGATATAAATGTCAACAAATATTTAATAAATTCTAAATTCTTTACATCAGTTTAATTTCTTCAACCGTCCTTGATAAATTTTCTCCATAGTATATATTGCATAAATTTCTAAGTAAACTTTCATCTTTCGACACTTGAATGTATTCATTATACTATCCATCCTGTTTACTACATCCTTTTATCTTTCACAAGAAGTTCATTTCGACAAAAACTAAACTATTTATTTTAATTTATTAAAAAAATAGTTTTTTATTAAATTTCCGAATATTTAAATCGATTCATATTCATATTTCTTGATTACAATGATTTCGTTAATTAATGTATTCAGATTTGATATAAACATTGAAATAATTTAGAAAGCAGTGATAGTTTATGAATATAAATGATATTGTTGATACTAATAAAAATTTAATGGAATGTTGTTGCAGGTTATTTAATCGCCCACATTTAAATAGAAATGTATTTTGGTACTATATGAATTATATTTTGTATTTTATTAAAAAAATAGAAATCTAATATAATTATTACACTTTTATTTCTTGTTACTTACTTATTAAGACAAATTATAGTATTGAAAACAGACTAGTTAATTAAATAATTGATTTCCTGTGCAAATCATTATATATAATATATAAGATTTATAATATTTACATTTTTTTTGCTCGTTATATATACATATATGTATATAAATGAATTATTCTATTAATTATATAATTTTTGAATCGAGTCAGAGAGTAATTAAAAACAGTTATTGAAATAATATTGTTTTTAATAAATTAAAATATTTTGATTTAAGTTATTTCATTTCATATCATTTTTATCAATTATAAATAAAAAAATGAATTATTTATTAGTATAATAAATAACTACTATAATCTTTAAAGAAAAAGTAGTTTTACATTATTAATTGAAATGAACATGTGTTAAAACTCTTCGGTAAATTATAAAAATGATTGTAAGGTCTTAACAAAATATTTAAGTATTTTTTATTTATTTGCGTTTTATTATATATTTTTATTTTTTTTAAAAAAAATCGTTAATTAGAAAAATCATATGTTTTAAGAATAAAGTAAAAGTACATTTAACATCATAGCATTGACCTTAATTGCGCTATAATAAACTAATATAACACGGTGAAAAGATATTCTTTTTAAACTTAAAATGTTTCAGTTAATATTTTCTCTTTTAAGTTAAGATCACTAGGTCAAAAGTTCAAACGTTAATGTACTTCCTATTGTTTAACATTGTCATTAATTTTTTTTAAAAAAGAGTTAGATAACTAATAATGAATTTAATGCTTTTTTTCTGTTTATAGTATGATACATGTATATAAATATTTAAAAAAAGAATTACGTGATGTTGCGACTAATTGCAAACGGTTTTATTTACACATTTTATTATATAAAATTATAATTGTTCTTAAGTAAAAAAAAGAAATAAATATATAGATACTATATACAACTAAACAGAAAAATTATTGATTAGATTTATGTAAACATAAGTAATAAAGTAGTCAGTTTCGTTAGATATTTATTCATAAGTCAATAAAAAATTATTCAGATGTAATTTATTAATTTTATCAAAAAATAAACACCCGTCCGTTCAAACCTGTCAAATTCTGAACCCTCTTCATAAAATTTATGCGAATCGCAAGCTGTCAATGTTATCGAAAGGCAAAGTGGTTTCAGTCCTTTTCCATAACATTGTTGTTTTACATGCGGTATTTTCTATTCAAGTTAGCAGATGTAATTCCGGACCTGAGTGAAACTCCTGTATTCTGTTTTAAAAATTTCGACTTTTTCAAATCTTTTTAATATTACAATGTAACGTTTTTGTTCGAAAACTAGTATATTTATTTTAATATTTTCACATATCTTTTTGGTTTTACATTTTATAGAAGATTCATATTATTTATATTTTTTAATACTTGTACTTAAATACAGATATTTTATTCATAATAAATATTAAATTAGAAAATGTATGATAAATTAATCTAATTTATGATGAAGAAATAAAATTTTTAAAATTAATAGTTTTACATGTTATGTTTTTCCGCATTATAAATAAGAAATTATTTACATTGCATTAGTGTGTTTTTAAAAAAATATGAACTACTTTTAATGTAAATAAAAATCCATTCTTTACTTAATAAAATAAAAATAAAAAGGAGAGTCGGAGAGAGTTGATTATATAACAATATGAGATATTAGCAAACAGAATTTAAATTTATTGCTTTTTAAGATATATATATATATATATATATATATATATATATATATATATATTTCTTACTTATTGCGAAAACTGTTACTTTGAACAAGTAAATAAATTATAAATACATGCGTAATTCTTTATATTTAAAATGTTGTATCAAAATTTAAAAAAATAAATTATTCATTTATTCTGAAATCAAGAAATACATACAATTCATATGATTCAATTAAGGTAAAAATATATATATATATATATATATATATATATATATATATATATATATTTGTACACATACACACACACACACACACACACACATATATATATATATATATATATATATATGTATGTATGTATGTATAGTTCTAACTTTTATTATTAAATAATAAAATATTAATTATTAAACTTAAGCAAAACAGGAAATAAAAAATAAATTTAAATAAATGAACAAATATTTTCCTTGTATTGCAGATATGACATAAAACTTTCGGAAAAATGCTTATTGTTAGATTTTCTTTCACTTTGCATGATTTTGCAATATTTGTAACACTAATTGTTAATTATTAAAAACCGAGTATGTGTTGTAATTTCAATAGTGCTATTATATAATATGCAGTGATTTTTATATAAAAGAGTTAAACTATAATAGTGACTAGTAAATAAAAACAAATATATTTATAAACGTTTTAATTTAAATTAAGAATTTAATTTTAATCTCACTTAACAAAATGCCATCAAAACTTATCATCGTATCACTATGGACTTTATTCTTCATCACATCAATCTTTGGTAATAGCACAGAGGTTTATTACGTTAATACCTCACATCCAATACTAACTGACACAAGAAGTAATTTAGAGAGACATGAACCGTTAACAATTCTCGCAGAATCAATTGAAAAACATGTGCCGCAGTCTAAGATTAGTATCATACAAATAGACAGCACTGAAGGAAAACAGTTTGAATATGGATCGATAAAAGATACGGCTCGATCAGATGAAGAGATTCAAAATGTGGGTATTAATTCGAATAAATCGTTCGAGTTTCTCTTCGATGAACATAAA
The DNA here is from genome assembly GCA_029203775.1 of Neoneuromus ignobilis. Taxonomy (NCBI): domain Eukaryota; kingdom Metazoa; phylum Arthropoda; class Insecta; order Megaloptera; family Corydalidae; genus Neoneuromus; species Neoneuromus ignobilis. The sequence continues at coordinate 16,744,683 of CP092095.1, forward strand.
ACGAAGCATTATAATAAAGGTGATGTTGATGTGATGGAATGGTTTAGTACGATTTTGAGTCATCATAAATGGAGAAAACGACATATGAATAAAGTTAATGAAAGATGTAGTTTGGATCTGATGGAATATTTGCAACAGATGCGGTTAGGGACAGCATGGGCAACGAAAAGTGAGTTATTTTTTTTGTTATATATATATATATATATATATATATATATATATATATATATATAAATCAATTATAGTTTTAATTCATCAAAAAAGCAAAAAATAGATATTCAATACATATTATTAATATTTTGGTTACAATTTTATAACTGAATTATGAATTAATGTTTATTTTTACTTAATTCATATTTTTTATATTGAATCATGGTTTTTGAAAAATAAAAAAAATGTTTTTATTTTTTTTGACATATTAGGTTATAAAGTATCTCCTTCGCTTTTTTTTTTTTTTTTTTTGTATTAATCTGCGAAATTCAAAAGACCAAAGGCGGAAGGGAGATGTTTGCCAACCTAATATATATATATATATATATATATATATATATATATATATATATATATATATATATGAGGGTACCCATATGAGTAAAGAATAATAAATTATAGTAAGAAAATCTATGATTAAACTCTTCAATTTCATTTGGGTCATCCTACATATATTATATCCTCAGAGTTATGTATAATTGAATTTTCTGTTAAATATTATTATACTTAAAATGATTCTTGGTTATATTTTCTATTAATTTTCAACCAAGTTCTGATGTTATTATTTTCTAATATGATATTTTTTGTTAGTTTTTTGGAACCTTTATGTTTTCTAAATTTATATTTAATAATATTAGTTGTTTATTTACCCTTTTTTTGTTGAATATTTAGTGTATTTTTATTCTAAATTCATTTATTATTATTCTACTCTTTAATTAATAATAAATAAATTTATACCCACACTCATACATACACCCACATCCACTCACCCACCCACACACACACCCACATATATAAATATTTTGATATCAAAAATAATGAAGTTCATGGATTTGTCTTGCTCTACTTTTTTATGAGATGCAAATAACAAATATGGAAATTTGCATCACAAAAATATTTTTGAAATTAATTTTTAATTTTTATTGTTATGATGGATCCAAATTGATCTGTTGAGTACTACTATTATAATAAGATTTTAAGTGAAAAAATCGATTTTAACACAATGGAATATCGTTTTATATGTTGAAAGAGAGAAATTCATAATAATTATACTATTCAAGTTATAATATCAAAATTAATACTGAACTCATTGCTTTCAATTTACTACATAAATGTACATTCTCTCAATGGTGTTGTAGATCAATTTTTAACTACATTATCATATATATTATGTAAGAACTGACTTGAAAGTAGTATGAAATTAAGTCACGTGTTTTCAGGTGTAATAATTATTTTTGTTTATTATTTATGCATGTTTATATATATATATATATATATCTCAGTATTTGTATAATTGAGATTAAATATGAACATGTGGTATATAGACATGCTTTTCCTTTCTTTTTCAATCTCGTGATTTTGTTATTCTTTGTTGAATATCGTTGTTAAGGCAGCCATTCGTATCTTAGTTATTCAGTTTTATCAATATTGTAAAAAGTTTTATTTGATTATTTGGGTTATAAGTGAGAATATACATATAAATGTGAGAATATTATAGGAAAAAGAATTTTTATTATTTTTATCAATTATGTTAAGTAGAACTAGAAATCAAGAATTTCATTTACATATATATATATATATATAAATTTGGTGTAAATAGAATTGAAAGAATTTATTGAATTAAATAAAGATGTGAAGTAGAACTTCTTCACTAGTAAAATTTTATAAAATTGATTCAAAAATAGCAACTGTAATTTTAAAGAAATTCTTATGAATTAGAAGAATCAAATATTTATGTTATTTAATATTTATGTATTTTTAGTTAATTAATATTTTATTAAATACTTACATAAAAAGAAATGAACAATGGATTTCTCTTAATATATATATATATATATATATATATATATATATATATATATATATATATAAATATTTGTATGATATATTCATGAGTAAATTGTATTTAGTTGTTTTGTATACATTTTCTGTTTACTTGATAATTAATTTTGTGGATTTTGACAATTTTTTAATTCTATAAATGCTTCTCTGTATGTCTGAGTGACATTCAGGAGTGAGTTTATCGAATGCGTATATTCATTGCTTGTCTAAAATGATTGTTCTTCACGTTGCTTCCATTGTACGTTGAAATGACAGTTAGATGACAGATCTTCATTTTACATTACCAAATGCTATTAATCATTGTGTAATAAGACTTTATCCTGTATAAACTATGTTATTTTTTATTCTAGAATGAAATTCATATTATGAATAATAACTTTTTGTCATATGTTCGTTACTCGTAACGAATAAATTATACTGATTTAATGGGATTAGCGAATAATCTAGATGAATTTGTGTTTACGATTGATTTAAACAAATAAATTATACGAAATTTGGTTGGTGGCGTTTAGAATAAGTAAGAGTATGAATAATTACTGGAACAAAAAGTTGGTATACTATTTAAAATTTGTCTGATATTTTTAATATTAATTCTTTTTAAATGATTCAAACATTGAAAGTTATTAAACTATTTGAGTAATGAATTTATTTATTCATTTTCTTTAATTATTGTTCTTTTTATGTTATTTACATAAGATTTTTTCTGTATCTTAATTTTTTTTATACAATTTAACATGTACATTCATATTCATATATATAAATAGATTTTTGAAAAAAAACAATATTTTTCACATCAATCATTAAAAAGTAAAATTTCTTTATATTTATGTTTGTTACAAGTTGTCTGTTTTATATCAATGTAGTTTTGTTTGATTTTATAATTAAATAAACGAACATAAAGTGTATTTCCAAAATAATATTTATTATTTAAATGTATACAATGGTACAATTAGATTATACACATCAATAAATAATTGGAAATTTAACCGAGTTGATGAAATCATCATTCTAATGTCCTAATGTAAATTTCAATATGTTCATTTTTGATGTTATCTGAGATAAATTATATGCATGTAAAACATTATAACAATATCAACTAATTATATGTTTTTTTCTTTTTTGTTTGCATGAATATTAATGTATAAATTTTAAAATATGATATCTTGTTTGTACTAAAATTTTATTATCTATTCGTATAAATGATGTATTGTTCATAAAAAAGGTTATAAATGTCATCGTGCTTCAATAATTTTAAATACCAAGATGTTTGAGTAGATTACAAACGAGAAATAAATATATATTGATCGTAAAAGCATACAATCTCTATATTCTATTACTTTATAAATCCGGCCAAATAGTTTGATTGCTGAAATTAAAGTGGTGCAACGAGTCATACGTTCGTTGGGATTTCCAGTTTACGATTTCTATAATTTAGTAGTTTGTTGTAGTTGGTTGTATAAAAAAAATAAATTAGTATATCCATTTGATATGATTTTTCAGTAATTATTTTGATTTAATGGATTTAGTTAATTAAGAAAAAAATGTATATTTTATTTCAATCATCAATTATTTATATTTTATATATATATATATATATATATATACAGATATATAAATTTTATAAAAATTTATTAATTAATAATTTGTCGCCAAAATAACAATTTATAATTTAAATAATATGACATTTTATTTAAATTAGTTATATAATATTTTACAGAAACTCATGAAAAGATATAAGAAATATAAATATGTATGAATTTGGTCGAGTGTTTTTAAAAATATTTTTAATGAACATTATGCATAAAACATTTTACTACTTGTCAGTATTTATAATTAATATTTTTCACAGTAAGAAATTATTAATTCATAAAAAAGCTATTTTTAATTTTTAATTATATTTTTTAAAGTCTGAAATTAATGGATTTTTATATAACTTCTTATATATATATATATATATATTTGTGTGTGTATTTTTATTCAAGCTGGAAAAATTAATATGCAATAATCAATAATTCATTGTTTATTTCGTAATAAATATTTATATACTATATTAGTTTATGTGAAATATCTTTTAGGAATAAAAAATATATTATATGTTTTACTTTAAGTGACATTGACATCTAATTTTCATATAGTCAAATAATAATTGTCTCTGAAACAAAATAATTTTACGCGGATATAAATTCTGTACGAAATGGAAGTTAAACGAACCAAAAGAAAATGAATGACGAATTGAGATGTTAATGATCTCTATTTAATATTACGAAAAACGTCTGAAACGAAACTCGAATTGCTTTAAAGAAAATCAATAATATTTTAACAAAATATTTTTAAAATTAGTTATAAAATTACATATATTTATACTTAATAAGAAAATTCTTTAAAAATCATTTGAATTTACAAATAAATTTATATTAAATATTAGTAATCTTATTTAAATAAGTACATAATGTTTTACTTATATATAAAAGGTCATGTTTACATATGATAATTTGTACGCATAAATGCGAAAAATATATCATTAATTATTCATTATAGGCGTGAATATCTTTGACCTTTATGTCCGGAAATAGCTGTAGGATTAAAAGAAATTTTCACGAAAATATATTGGACTTATTGTAATACTGTGCGTCCAGAACTCAATGAATATATATATATATATATATATATATATATATATATATATATATATATATATATATATATATATGATTTCTCTATTTATAATTATTATTTGTGTAATACAGTGTGAAGAGACATTTCACGATGTGTGCAAATAGTTTCGAAATTATTCTCATCTCATATGATGCCCACAGCAAACATAGTGAAATTCCAGTTATGATTATTATTATTACACTTTACTAGTAGCAAATAGGAAATATACGAAGTGCATATTTAACGTTCCACTTGCATCATTACATCATTTAATGTTGTAACGTGCGAAATGAAGACAGATCAGCTTGTACTTTCTTCTTAAATAAACTTAACACTGACGAGACCTCATTCTATTTTAAACCACCCGACACATAAGTTTTAATCAGGCAAACTTGTTAACAAACTTGGCTAATAATTATGTCTGTTTTATTCGAAGAAATGTTTTGTTTAGTTTTAACAAACTTTATATAATAAAAAATTATGTATATATATATATATATATATATATATATAATATGATTATACTACAAAAATATAAATATCAACAAAATTAAATTGTATATTTTAATATTACTTCGCTTTTTATCTTTTCGAATGGTACTATTCATGTTATTTTAATTTTTTTCGTTTTTAATGTGGAATGGCAAAAACATGTCATTATAAATTTTTTTCACCTCTGGAATTTTAAAATCTTCTTAAATTTGAAATAATATTTTATTAAATGTAGATAAAAATTCAATAATTTTTTGGATTTTATTGACAAATTAATTCTTAATCTTTTCATGATTTTTATTTTACTTTGTGATAAGAAACATTAATTTTTGCTGTTTTTTATATATTAGCTTATTAGTGAATTTATAAATAAATATATATATATATATATATATATATATATATATATATATAAAAGAGAAAATGCATTGAATAGTGATAGGATTAATTAAAAATAACATTTGAGTTACAAATACAGTATAAATACTTCTGTAAAAATACAGCAAATCCATTGAAATGAGAACATAGTACAAAGGATTATAAACCAGTGGAATACCCATTCGATTCTAAGTTTATGAGATTTTCATTAGGAAAAAGATTATCTCAAACGTTTAATTAACTATGATTTTAATACTGTGTAAAGAATCTTTTGATAGAAAAGCAAACAAATGTGCATTAGTGTTAATGTTTTAATCAGCTTTCATTTATGTTATTTTTAAATTTAGAATTAATTAAAAATTGAATAATATGACATAGTATTCATATATATATATATATATATATAAAGAAAAATTCATTAAAAATATTATCGAATACAGACATAAAGTTACTAATAATTTATCCAAGTAGAGCAATCACAAAAAATAATTTTCTTTCTCTGAATGATAAATTTTAATTTTACTACTGTTCTTATTAAGATATTGACATTTTTCTTTGTACAGTACGGTATTTTTAAGAGCAAATAAGATATAATTCTTATGTCAGTGTCGTAAATGTTTTCATGAAAATGACAAAGAAACTAATTATATATTTTAAAAGTTAAAATGAGAACTTTTTTGATTTCAATTTGTATTATATTAAAAAGATTAAAAATAAGCATATACACAGAACAGTAATGTAATATATCTATATTTATATATATATGGCAATAAATTATCTATTGTTATCGTTCCAATAGTGACGTCAAAAGAAAGGCATGATATATATATATATATATATATATATTATATATATATATATATAATTTTCTCTAGGGAAAGGAAACATTTTGTGTTTCGCATATCGTATAAACATAAATTCATAATGACGTTATTAACAAATAAATAATTAAAATATTTATTTTTAACTTTTTTTTAAAAATATATACAAATTGTAAAATATGCAAAGAAGTTTTACATTTATATGCATAAAACAGGGTGCAGCAGAGGAAGTTTATTGTTTTTTAATTTTATATATGTATATATATAAATTTAAATATTCTTTTAATAACATATCGATTGTTATAATAAATGTATTACATTGAAAGTGAACATAAAGACTGTAATTATCATTAACGAAAAACACTGAAGTTTTTTTCTACATAAGTAGTATCATTAGCATTTCTGTGTTTTTTATTCGAAAATTCCTTTACAAAATACTCTTTGAAATTACGGCATACTATGCTAAGGAAAAATTATATATATATATATATATATATATATATATATATATATATATATATATATATATATATATATATAAAATATTGTACAAGAAATGGAATGTACTTATATTGCTTTATGAATAGAACTGCTAAGTGATATATGTGCATGGTAAGAAAATGTTATAAATATTTAATATATATTTATTTAGTAATTAATATGTAAAAAATGTCAATTAAAACGAATAATATATTTATTAGTTTATATAATTGACGTGTTAAAAATTTTAATTTATATCAAGTAGAAATGAATTAATGTAATAAATAAAATGACAAATATATTATAAATATTTTTTTAAAAAATAAATCAATACATGATCAAAAGTGTAAATTTAATACAAATTTGGAATGGTATTACCAATTTTAAAATGTATATTGATTTGCAATAAATTATTTGTATTTAGTTTAAATTAATAGATTAAAAATGTTAATTAATAACATTTACCTTTCATACATATTTTTATTTAGAGAATTATAATATTATACATTCATGTTCATATATAAAAAAGAAAAATATTAAGAAATTCAATTATATTTAAATAAAAAAATTAAAAGTATAAATATAAGACTATAATTAAATTTACTTTTAAAAAATATTTAAATTGCCATTATCATACTAAAAACTGTATTATAACTATACATGCAGACATTAATAATATATTTTATTGATTTTTCCATTTAGTTAATTATAAAAATTTTATTTTAAATTAATTTAGTATGCTTTTATTTTTATTATTCTATGGTGAGAATTAAAATTTAAATAAAACTTTTAGTAAAATTAAATACTTATTCATAAGGGAATAAATTTAAATAATATTCTGTACGTTAAATTTAAATTTGTATATATTTTTACAAATTTTATTCTGAATAAAATGTTTTTAAAAATTTGAATTGACACAAATATAAATTAATATAGGCTGTTGCTATATCGTGAAATAAATTAACCGTTGTTAATTTAAATCCGAACCTTATATAAAATTATCAATTAATTTACTTTATTCACAAGCACACACACACATCTCTCTCTCTCTCTCTCTCTCTCTCTATATATATATATATATATATATATACATTATATTTTTTGCATTTTTTAAAAAAATATAGGTTTTATATATTTTCAAGTTATTTAATAATTTTTTTAATAATGACAAATTTCTTTTTTTAAAAATCTATTTCTATTTAAAAAATAGAATTTAAATAAATTCAAATAGATATTGATATATTTTTAATTCTGTTCTTTAATAGAAATAAGTTAAATTATTATATTTATCAAATTATTTTATAAATAATTAGTGTGAATTTCATTTTTTTAATAATATAAAATTATAGAATGAATTATAATATTCCTGATAGGAAAATTTGTAAATGGTTTAATGTGTGTAATTGTATTTTGTTACAGTATAAAATCTTTGTTTACCTTTATGTGTTATAAATATTGACTATTTGTTATTGATATAATTTATCTATGAGCTGTTTAAATGTCATTAAAAATTCAAATATTTCCAATACATACACACACACACGTATAAATGAAAATAATAGTATATTTGATTCACATATATGTATAACTCTATTATATTGTATAAATAAATTTAAATTTACATATTTTTTTATAAGATAAAAATAGCTTGAATGTGTTTTAAATGTAAAATTATTTGCATATAGCAATTAGTTTGAATTATATTTTTAATTAAAATGTTTTACGATAACGTACATTATTTTTTAGTTTACATAATTATATAAATTAATTGATAGTTATACAAATGTGTGTTATTTTCATTTTTTTAAAATAACATTTAATATGGAGGATTAAATATATTTAATATATGTGTTTTTGTTGAAGAAACACTCATTGTATTTTTATTATTTTAATATATTTAATTGTGTAATTGTTACTATTTCTCAAATTATGTATTTATATTTAATGAAAAATATGGAAATTTGATATATATATATATATATATATATATATATATATATATATATATATAAATATATTTAATTAATAAACGAGTTTTACTGTTATAATTAAAAAAATATACTGTTAGAATTATAATATATATATATATATATATATATTATAATGTACATGTAATACTTATAAATGTATATGTAAGTATTACTATATTTAGATGAAATTTATGACCTATTTGGTAACCCTTTTAGATTTGGCTTTTCGCCAAAATAGTCTGTAGAGGGTGGATCACTTGTGGTAGTCAGACATGCCATAGTCTCATCTAAGTTTGACCTTTCGTCATTCATGTAAAACCACGAAAGATTTAGAACACATGGTGTTGTATATATAACGATTCAATATAGATTTTGATTTTGTATTAAATCGAGTACTGAAATTCTATTTGATTGATGATTATGGTCTGACTGAATGAAACATATTTTTAATATATGGTTAAACAAATGTTCATAATGTCCATATCAATACTAATTACATATTTTCTATTGAAATCAAGTTTTATTTATGTTTGTTTTTGATTATTTATTTTTCAGTATCAATATTTTCTGACATACCAGATATGATTTCAAGTTTGTAATTAAACTACAGAATGTGTAAATTTATGCTGATTATATTTTCATTAAAATTATTTTATGATTTATATGTAATAATTAATATCAGTTTCATTTTAAGTTGATATTTTAATTAATATAAAATAAGTATTCCAATTATATATATATATATATATATATATATATATATATATATATATATATATATAATTATTATAATATTGTGTTAATAAACATAAATTCCATTTTAAATATATTCATTTAAGAAATTAAAAAATGAAATATCACATGAACATTTTTTTTTAGATGTAAATGTTTAATTTTGGTTATAAATATTTTTAGTTGCAATTTATTATTTAGATGAGTATTTTGGAATGATTGTTAATTATATACTTGAAAAATATTGTTTTTATTTATAAACTAATAAATTTTCAAATGAATATTATAAATATTACAATTAATAAATAGTTTTTTTCTTAGAAAATTCTTACTTTGAATAGTTAATGTTAATTTAACAAATATATTATAGTAATATGAGATTAATATGTTTCATTTTATTAAAAAAAAATTGAAATGTAATTTTTCTGTTTGAAAAAATATAATAATGTTATTAATATCTGACTAAGTTTAATTTACATCCTGTCAGACAACATATAAAATTTTCAAAAAATTCAGAAACGTTTAAGTTAATTTATATATACTTAATAGTCATTTTTAGGGTGATCTATATTTAAAAAAAAATCTATACGAATTTCATATTTTGTATCAATATCATAGAATTGAAACCTGATTGTATATATTTGTTTTTATATTATGACATTTCTGTCAAATACAAATTTTTTTTAATTTATAATTAAAATAAATATAAATTTATCTTTTATATTAGTGTTTAGTAAAAAAAAGTAAACCCGTACAAACACCAAATATTTTTGTCAATTGATATAAAGATACAAAAATTCCAGTTGACTGCAAAAAATAAATGATGAAGATTTCTGTATTGTTACCGAATGTATTCATCAATTTCTTTTCTAATATAAAATTCAATCTCAATTGGCCGACGAGAGTAGTCTAAAGCATGGTAAAATGTAAAATCAATGTAACAAAAACTCTCAATTTAGTTATATCAGTTTTTTTACAATGACGAATTGTGGTTAAACACGACAGACAACAAAAAGTATAAAATGTTGAAAATAAAAGGAAACAAAACGAACAATTTATTAAATGGAAAATGTTGGTTTTCTTTTTATTGTGATTTCGAAACTAATTTAAATAAATACTGTTAAGTTATTGGCAGTCATGCTTATATTATTTTTTTTTTTTTGACAATAACATTTTTGAATATATATTTTACATGACTGATGTTTATATATTAATATATATATATATATATATATATATATATTGTAGATTGATTTGCAATTAAAGAATATAATTGAAAAAATATTTTTATTAGAGCTCCTTGTATATTCAATACAACGTATATTAATGTTTTTTTTTTAAAAAAAAAGAAATAATAAATTGAAAGATACTTTCCTTCCGCTAAAATTTACGGCAGTTTTATATTTTTTGATAAATTTTATTCATACTTTTATGATAAAACATACAATTAACTAAATTCCTTCATGTTATATAAATATATACTGTATAATTTGTATCTACAAAAAAAATATTCTTAAAATATTTTAAACATAAATTACTTGTCGTTTCCATTAAAATAGAATATATAATACCTTTAGGGCATTATTGAAGAATTTTTAAAAGATATTTTCAAAAAAATATATAATAAAGTTTTTTCTTCATATTTTTGTTATTGGTTAATCAATGACAGTATTGTTAGAAGCAATGTAATTAAATATTTAATAATAAAAATAGATTGTTGTTAAATGCTATTATGTATATCACTAATTTGTGAAAATTTTATTTTACATTTCTTTATTATATTATTTCTAATTTTCTAATTATGTTCCTTGTAACTAACAATTTTTTAAATTAATATTTTATTAATTATTTTAGGATACAAATATGGCTAAGAAGTAAAGAAAAATACTTCATAATAATAATGCACCTTTTTTAGTGTATATTTTCAGAACTCGTTAAATTTTTAAATATGAATTTATTACAGAAAAACGGTTTTATTAACAAAGTATAAAATGTAATACTAAAATCACAATTAATTTTTTATTTGATAAAGAATATCATTATTTTTTAATAGCACGACATTTAGTTATTATTAAATTACATTTTTATACCATGTAGAGTATTTGATATTAATATGATAAAAAAAATGATCGAACAAGAATTGAAAAGTGTTCATCATTGATTATTTTATATGAAAGTGTAGCTTTAAAACGCATTATGTATTATTGTGAATAGATTTATCAAAACAAACGCATAATCGAAACCGCGAAGAGAAAGTGTGTATCTACACAAAATGTACATAACAAAATTTATAGCTGAATGAAAATCAACAAAGGTCAATTTCATCAAAATATATGAGATTTGAAATAGGATGCATGAAAAGGAGTGCCGTAAACGGAATGGAAATGTGTATCCATATTCACATACACTAGTATAGTTATTTTATAAATAGTCATCTTGGAATTTATACACCACACACACATACATACATACATATATATATATATATATATATATATGTATGTATGTGTATTGTTTAAACATAAACATATGTAACTATATCAATATTTTCACATAGGCGTTCTACTTGTTTAATACAAACCTTTTGGAGAAAAATAAATAATTAGATTGAATTATTTTTCTCGTCTTTTTTTCGTTATTTATTAAAAATTATATGGAAAATTATTTTACCGATAAACGAATTATTATTATGTTTATATAAATATCTAAATAAAGATTTTCTTAGATTATTCAACTTCAGAATATTTATTGATATAAGACAGTTGTACTAAAAAAAATGTATTGATATAAATACATCCAAATGATATACTTAAAAAAGACTAACACTTATTTAAATTGATAACTACTGTATAAAGTATTCATTTTTTATTTTATTTTATACGTATGTGCATTTGGTAAGAGTACTCAAAAAAATCTTATATGTATTATTCAAGTATGTTGACAAAAATGATATAATGTTCTTGATCTAAATTTTAAACTAGTAACATGATATAAAAAAACGAGTTTAGAGTATATCAGATAAACCTTGAATTTATTTTACATAATAAAATCGCCTTATCATTTGCAAGTTATGGTCTACCGAATATTTTTTTAGAGATACAAAATATTTTTAGTTCAAGTTATTTGAGGGATGAAGAATATTTTATACTTTATTTTTACTGCAAGCTTTTCATGCTTAACTAAATAGATTTTTTTAAGATAATAATATGAGTTTTAATATTAATGCTAAATATAAATTAAAAATTAATAAAATATGACAAGAATATTAATATATATATATACATATATATGTGTGTGAGAGAGAGAGTGAGTGTATGTATGTGTGTGTGCGTATGTAGATTATTTATGTAAGTATATTTTTTAAAAGAAAATAAATCTTATAATAATTTAAAGCTGCCTTAAAAACTGATGCAATGACATTTTCTTCAAACGTGACTTGTAAAAGCAAGATTTAAACTTTGATATATTTGTCACCAATTAAATATATGAGTACTTAGTTTCATTACATAATATGTGCGTTTGTGTACCTATATATATATATGAGTGAAGATAAATGAATATTACTTTGATGTAATATTTTTATAATTTCACATTCATGTGTCAACATTTTATTACAAAAATATATTACAATATTGTTGTTGTTCTATAAATAAAATAATTTTAGTAAAAAACTCTCACATAATTGATGTATTGTTTTTCATATGGTACAATTTATATTAAGAGTATTAATTTAGGTTATGTAATCTTCTTATTTTTAAGAATCATTGTGTTATATTATTGTTATAAATAAATAAATGATTGGAAAAAAGAACAATGAAATCAAAATGCACTTATATATAAAAAATCTGTACTATATTTTTTTTATAAAATACATTTAGCTTATTTTATTCCATCCAATTGCTTGAAAAAAATAATTTTTATAAAACAATAAAAATGAAAATAAATTGCAATTATTACACACTATATTAAAAAATATATACAGAGAATAAAAATATAAACAAATTAATATGTTTGGAATTGTGTACATTTCATGAATAATATTTTAACTATATAGCCTTAAATTAAAAGAAAACGATTTAATAATCTTTGATGAATGAAATTTCCTATCAAATATGGGCAATGCAAAGAATGCCTCAAGCCTTGGTCAACCAAATAAAAGAAAGTGATTACGTCAATTTATATGTGTGTTACTACTTCCACCTCTGTCTGGGATATTCGTATACGTCCGAATAATGAAATATATTGGCGTAAAGTATGTTACTGTATGTCTATAAGTATTTAATGTATTGTGTATATTTACCTGCGAAATGTGTCATGTGCGTACAGACATATATATATATATATATATATATATATATATATATATATATATATATATACATATATACAAACACGTATATGCATACGTGTTCATATATGCATATGTGTGTGTGTGCGTCTACGTGTTTTCTCTGTATGGACTTTTATAAGTACAAGAACATGGCACGTAGTTTAACTTTCACAGACGACTTGAGTTATTTAACTTCGGAAGTATGATTATTATAAGTTTCAGAGAATCGTTTAGTTGAGAAAATGCTCATATCAGTTTTACTTTTAAATATTGTGTAACGTTTATTCACACTTATATATATATATATATATATATATATATATATATATATATATATATATATATATATATATATATAATGTAATACAAGAAACGATTATTTTTTTATTAATTAGCATGTAGATGTTTCAATAGTATTTCATTGAAATAAATTTTTATATGATTATTATTTATCATCTAAAAATATTGCAACAGAGTAATAACATTGAAATAACGAGGAAAAACGAATTAGTTTTAGTTACCTGATTGAAATAATAAAGATTTTTTTATTTTGTGACATTTTATAATAAAATGATCATTGATGAGTATTTGGATAAACATTTTATTTATTTTAAAATATATTCTTTATCAAATAATTATTTTAATTGATGTTTATAACCATGGTCTGATTTTCTAATTAGAATTATGTTTTATTTTTAATAAAATAACTTTTTTCATTAGAAAAAATTAAAAATATAAATTTTCATACACATATTCAAATACTTACCCACACTTACATATACGTATACATATGGTGGGAGAGATGAAGAAAAAACTATTAAAAATAAATTATAAATATCAATTTTTTTAATACTAACTATAATTTATAAATATCTTTTGTTGTAAAAATACTTATTCGATATTTTTCTTTAGATTAGAAAAATTAAATGATTACCTAGAGACTAAATTTGATGATGCACATATTTATATATATATATGATGTAATACAAGAAACGATTATTTTTTTATTAAATAGCATGTTGATATGTTTCAATAACATTTCATTGAAATAAATTTTTATGTGATTATTATTTATCATCTAAAAATATTGCAACACAGAAATAATATTAAAATAATGAGGAAAAACTAATTAGTTTTCGTTACCTGATTTAAATAATAAAGATTTTTTTATTTTGTAACATTTTATAATAAAATGATAATTGATGAGTATTTTGATAAACATTTTATTTATTTTAAAATATATTCTTTATCAAATAATTATTTTAATTGATGTTTATAACCATGGCCTGATTTTCTAATTAGAGTTATGTTTTATTTTTAATAAAATAATTTTTTTCATTAAAAAAAATTAAAAATATAAATTTTCATACACCTATTCAAATACTTATCCATACTTGCATATACGAGGTATACTCGTAGGTATACATATGGTGGGAGAGATGATGAAAAAACTATTAAAAATGAATTATAAATATCATTTTTTTTAAATACTAACTATAATTTATAAATATCTTTTGTTGTAAAAATACTTAATCGATATTTTTCTTTAAATTAGAAAAAGTAAATGATTACCTGGAGACTAAATTTGATGATACACACACACACACACACACACACACACACACACACATATATATATATATATATATATATATATATATATATATGTAGTAAATATTTTGACTACAAAATACTTATTATAACTTTTTTCTAATATGCAACTAGCCTGTAAATTAAAATAAACTATTTTATCATTAAATACAAAAAATAGTTATAAGGCTAAACCTTACTGATTCATTTAATTTTTCTTATATTCAACAAAATTTTCATTAAATATTTATTTAAATAATAACTGGATATGTTAAAAAATTATTTTTTTAATAAATAAAAACTGATAATTTTAAAATTAGAATTATTTATTAGCATAGAAGATAAACACAAAAATATTATTTACAATTGGGTTAAATAGTTTGAAAGAATTTTGGAGTATGGTTTCAAGGTTTTAAATTAGTGTAATTTTTACATTTTTGAATTGCACGAATTTGCACTGAATGTTCTCAAGATAAACTTTACAAACATCTACAGACTTTAAATTTAATTTAAATTTTCTTGCAAATGTATAAACATTTTCTTGGAACATTTTTATTCCTTTTTAAAGATAAAGTCGTCAGGATTATTCAATCTCTGTATATTTACACATAGTTGTACATAGATACAGATATATACTACTACATAAGTTTATATGTGTATGTATGTATGTATGTTTGTACAAATTTGTACATGTATTTCTAAATCCACATATATATTGCATACACTTATATCATTTGGTACAAAATTACAGTCCATAAAATCAAACAAAGAAATAACGAATAGCATTGATCTACAAAACTTTTATTTTGGAATATTGACATACTTACAGTAATCGTACGTATATAAGTTGTTATATATGAATGGAATTTTAAAAAGTTTAATACGTCAAGTATTATACTTATCACTGACCTACGATTATTTTACTTACCACTTTTTCTTCGAATTCTTAACATACTACTCAAATATCTTTATTGTAAATATAATAAACGTGAAAGTACTTATCTGACATATAAATGCATATATATATATATATATATATATATATATATATATATATATATGTGTGTGTGTGTGTGTGTGTGTGTGTGTGTGTGTGTGTGTATGTATGTATAATCACTGCTAGATTAAGGTCTCGCCTAAAACTTTTCACTTCCAACAATAAAATGCTCTTTATGTCTTTGGATTCCTAATCAATAATTTCTGTTATTCGTCGGTGATCTCATTTTTTGCTATATGATCAGTCTATTACTATTTCAAACTTTTCACTCTTGTTACAACATCCGTAAAATTTATTTGTTGCCGAGACTACACGTTTTTCCTGTCTCTACATTTTATTCCCAACATGTATCTTTTCATCATTTTTTTATTTTATCTTGAGTCACTAAATTATTTCAACATTAAAAATCTAAGTAGAAAGAAATTTGATTTTGATTTTTATAATAAATAATATTTATGAACAGTAATTTTATTTTATTTTCTTAAAGTATTTTTTTTAAAAAAAACTTATAAAAATATTAATTTCAATTCTATTTAAAAATTTAAGAAGTAAAAGAAAGTTATTTGGTAACAATATCGTGTATGTAGAAATAACTTCAACTATATTTTTAAAATATATTAGAAATAAATATATATTTAAATGATTTTTATGCTCCGATCATTTCATTTCAATTAAGTAGTTATTTTTGATTTGATTCAATAAATTATTTTTACAATAATCTAATTTACATTTTTCTGTTTATTTTTCGATAGTAGTGAGTTGTTAAAAAAAATACTTTATTTAAAATAAATAAATCAAAATATATCCAGAACATTTACATTTTTTTGATAAAAAAACCCGTTATAATATATTTTATTGTATTATAATTCCGTTTATTTATTTCACAATCAAATCACATTTGTCAAAATAAATATATAATCAAGTCTTTTGTAAAATCAATTCTGATATTAATACAATATACTACGAATGTAATATAAATCATTTTAGACAAACTGTTTTACAAAAACATAACTCAAGAGAACCCTATCTGCGTACATGAAGAATACATAAACAAGGTTTTTAAAACTTTAGGGAGCAACATCTTAAATATATGGGGATAAACAGTAAAAAACTTTCAATCAAAAATCATAGCACGTATCAAGTACGGCATAAATCGATTTTATGTCGGCACACGCTTGATTTAACACTTGTTTAGGCTTGTTTAAAGGTTTCAACGCACGGAATACAATTGCTTACTGTTGCATGAGGATTGATTTATTTGTTACAGTGTACGATGCGTCGGGAAGTTATAACAGCCAGTTCTTTTTTGGTAACGACTTCTGGTTGGGATCGAAAATGGAATGCTACGAACTGGAGAATTCGAAGAACAACGTCGCTGTATCACCATATCCGATTGCTTTCTACATGGTTAAATTACGTGTTAATCTTAATGAAGAGCTGACGCCAGTGGTAAGTTAATTATTTAAGTACGGTCACTAAAAAAAAAATTTTTTTTGAGGTATTAAAGATAAAGAGTCATCCAAATACAACGTCTAGACTTGTATTTTATTAAAACGAAACAAAAAAAAATTACACATGTTTCTTTTTAATAAAACATAAATCTAGGCGTCACATTTGGATGATCCTATATATAAAAATTGACTTTTGTTAAAAATACAATGTTAACTGATTTGTAATAAACTTCGATACATTTTTGATCTTGACTAAGTTTCTGATTAATTGATTGAATAAATGCATCATAAATGAGAAATTTATTTTATTTATTGATTAATTTCTATATACTAGTATTTTGAAATTAGGTAAAAATAAATTAAATAGTTTGATTAGAGAATCTCTAAAATTATTTTACTCGAGTTAGTAAATAGTATTTTATAAAAATACAATAATAGTTTTAAAGAAAAAATAAAATTTTGTGTCATATTAAATTAATATCGAGTAAAATCTATTTTTGATTCTCAATATATCATTTTTTTGGTTGATTTTGTGAAATGATTTTATTTAGTATCGTGAAAAATAGTTTAATTGAAAAGTACTAATTCATCGAATCATATTATATCCACTCATTTCACACAGTGTAAATTAGAGATAAGAGCTATGTGATGAAGAGAAGTTCAGTTATATTGAGAGATAGCAGTGGTTTTTAGTTATCAAAAGAGAGCATATGAATGTGAAATGAAAAATTTTGTAATGGTTATATTTTTCAAAAAATCAATATTCATTATTTAAAGATTAAAAAAAAATTGAGATAATAAATAGTTGAAACCTTAATAAAATTTTTAATACAGATGTATCATTCACCATCAATACTACAAGATTTTATAAAAGAGTTTAATAATCACTTATTTTTTGATAATTATGGCAAGAATATTGAAATACATAAACAATAAGTTATAATTAAACATTTTTATAAAAGCAATGTTAGAGGCGAGTAAATCATTTGTAATAAAGTGAATTTTTCAATCATATATTGTCAAAATAAAATATTTTTTAAATCATTGTTATTTTTTTTAATATATATTTTTTTGCTATCATATGTTACCATTTTTAAAACGCAAATATGTATTTTTTTATTAGTCATTTGAGTGATAAATCTCATATAATATTCTTGATAAAATAAAATTGTAGGTTTATTTTGATGTGTTGTATGTGAATTTAACATTATATCGATTGAGGTTTTATCCCATAATATTTTATGCTGTATTTTAATTAATTTTAATTAGTTTTTATTTTCGAAACCAATTTCAAAATGGTGAGAATTTATAAAAGTTTGAATTTATAAAAAGTTTCATATAAAATTTATTAATGAAAATATTAATCAAAATTTCAACACATTTTTTCATCTGAATATGGGTTTTTTCTTAGACCTACACACACACACACACATATATATATATATATATATATATATATATATATATATATATATTGACATTTTTAAATATAAAAAAGTTAATAAAAGACAATTATGATGTCATGTTAAAAAACATCTATTGTTTGTATAATTCAATTGATAAAATGTTACTCTCATAAGTATTATATCGATTTGAATACATCCAATGACATATATAGTCAAGTTTGACATTTATACAATTGAAAAATTTCATTATAAATGCATACGTATGGAATTTTCATTTAAGTGACATTTGAGCGTTATATGAAATTAGAGATTGAATGAAATAAATTATTATATTATATTTCATATCAAATCATAAATTTTATAATTAAACAAATAACAGCATTTACTTTTCAAAAAGATCATTAATTTGATGAACTGTATTTTATTTCAAATTAAATATATTTTTAAAAATCAATTTAGTTTGGTTTTAGTAACGAGTGTTTTCGTCTAGGAAATTATAATCTTATTTGTTGGATACAGTGATTTAATTTTGTTATATTTCCTTTTTGTTCCTCAATTACGTAATTGATATTTCAAAGAATCTAATTATTCAAATGTACCAGAATTAATGTACAATTTGAAAATTGCGTATTTTGACATTTTTTCAAGGAAAATCATTTCGTGTCAAAACGAGATATATTTGAAATTAACATTTAAACAAAAAATCAACGTGGGTGTATCTAAAGAAATTGTAATCATAAAACTCTGATTGAATTTAAATAAAATTCAATAAACATCTCCGTTCGAAAATTGACATCTTTCAATAGGTTTATAAATACAGTTATTGAACGCTCGTGATTATGAAGTTTATTTTCCATACTTTTTATTTATAGATATCTTTCATAATATTCAGTATGAAAGCTCTAAAAATATATTAAAATTATTATGAACTCTTTTGACAGTTCGAATAAATACATCTGTGTATTTTTAATATTTAATGCTTGTTTTTAATTCGAACATAAACGTGATTTTGGTTATTGAAAAAGTATTAAAAAAAACCTTGAAAAAGTTTTGAAATTAAGACCCTACGTTGTTTTCAAACCGTTTTAAAAATACGATCAGTCAACGGTTTAATAGTTGACGTTTGTCTCGTTGTATATGAAATAAAATGGATTATAAATTGACGAAAAAAGTTAATACTGCAGTGACATCGTAATTATTTAGGCCACATTCGATAGCAGCATGACTCACATTAATGAGGGTGTATAATAATGTCAACCCGTGGTGTTGTGTTCGTGTGATGAATAATAATATACGATAAACTATATTTTGGTACACAACGAACGGTTCCTGCTTCTAAACTTAACACAATACATTAATGGAGCTATTCACACTTAAATTTATGACAACATTAATTCATTTTGACCTAAGATTTTTGTGAAATATTCGCATACACACACTCATATATATATATGAGTGTATTTTATTAGATATTTCAAATATATTTTTCAATTTTTCTTCATAATAAAACTAGTTTATTTGTAAAAAAATATTTATTTAGTCAATAGTGTAATTACTGCTATTTTTATAACCATTTATCTATTTTTGAGTAGCACTGATATATTCTATTAAAAAAATAATAAATGTACTTTTATATACAAAAAAACGATTTTAAAAAATGAGTAATTATTTATTTATTAAATATTAATTTTATCAAATATTTTTTAATTTTGATTTTATTATAAGAAATGGTAATTGTTTAAATATGTATAAATATATATATATATATATATATATATATATATATATATATATATGTTGTTTGATTTTAAAAAAAATATTTCATTTTTTTTTATATTACATTTCATCCAACGCTGCTCTAGTTGTTGATAATCTCGTTTGAATCATAATTGGATGAAAACTTTTCTCAATTTTTTTACTTTCAGTAATCCAATGCTTTTGTCATCAACTTCAAGCTGATTATATTTACATTTATATATGTATATATCTTAAGTGTGTGTATATGTATACATGTAATATACACGTATATATTTTTTATCCTCAGCTTTAATTAATTTTCTACTTATTCATTATTTGCAAGTAAATCCTGCTAACAAAATATCTAATTAACACAACTGCATATGCTGTTATCATATACGACTAACAAGATCAGACATTTCCTCACTTCATCAAATGTTTCCGCAAATGGCTGCAGGAGAACAGTCTTTGCAAACAGATATAACACTATAGACTAGTGTAATTTTGTTTCGAGTCCATCTAATCTTATTTTACTTAATTACTTTTTGTTGGAATTTCATTGTTCTAGATAATCGAAACTAAATATTTTTAAATGAGATGAAGTTCTATTTTAGCTTTTAAATTTGATTAACTATTTATAGATATTAGTATTAGGTTTTAGAAATGAATGAAGTTTGTCATTTATATATATATATATATATATATATATATATATATATATATATATATATATATTAGGTCTTTGCAAACAGATATAACACTATAGTATCTTCCTTCCGCTTCATTTTTTTTTTGTTTTTAGCTGCGAAATTCAAAAGACCAGAAGGCGGAAGGTTTTAGAGATATTTGATTAACCTATTTATATATATATATATATATATATATATATATATATATATATATATATTTGTGTATGTGTGTATTTGTATGTATAAAATCAATTAAAAAATACATTTAAAATATTAAAATTGAAATTGAAATATTATTTCATATATTTATAAAAATACATTAAACATACAAAATATATTAAATTATAAAATAGAATTTAATTTGAAAGACATATTTAATAATAATTTATATAATTTTAATATATTTTTAATAATTATATTATAAAAAAATAAAGATTTTAATATAAACAAAGTTAATAATTCATTTAAAAATAAAGATATTTAGAAGTTAGTGTATATAAAATAGATTAGTAAATATAAAATAAGTTTGAGTATTTGAGTAGCTGAGTACTCAAATTTATTAACATTTTGAACTTTTTTATTATTCTTTTAAAAAAAGGTTTCAGTAATGTTTAATGAAATCAATCATAAATTTTCTTTAGCTTATCATTTTTTTGGGTTTTATATATATATATATATATATATATATATATATATATATATATATATATATATAAAACCAAATATACATTTAAAAACAAAAATGTAATATGTTAATTTTTCATACGATTTTTAAAAACAATTAAGCAAGGAACAGAGAACAATAAATTATTTTATTTCTAATTAGTTCCGAATCTTACGTAACCACAAAAATTCAATAATAGACTTTAACCGTGACCTAATTTCATTTAACGTCATTTTGAATACGATTGCTTTCATTAAAGCTTATTCACGTCATCAGCTAATATCCTTGTATTTATGACGAAAATATTTATGGTGATTGGATTGATTACGATTTTTTATTAAAGAAATAATTTCTTTTTAATTAAAATTAGTAAACATTTCACATATGTTAAAAACTGTATTTAGTTTTTATTTAATAAAAAAATAATAATAATTATACTTATAGGCAGGAATATTAAGAAATTTATTTAAAGAATATTATTAAAAAATTACTGAACTAAAATTAAAAATTGAGAAAATGTGAACATTTTTTTATTATTTTGAAAAATTAATAATATTTACTGTTGTTTCTTTAACTCAAGTTTTTAATAATTTGAAAAGTATATATATATAGGGTGTTCCAATAAAATGTATATTTATTTTAAATGATTATAAAGGCATTATATATATATATATATGTGGTGGTTGGATGTGTGTTTGGGATTTATGATTAAAATGCATTGTTCTGGTTTGCATAGGTATATAT
Organism: Neoneuromus ignobilis; assembly: GCA_029203775.1. Taxonomy (NCBI): domain Eukaryota; kingdom Metazoa; phylum Arthropoda; class Insecta; order Megaloptera; family Corydalidae; genus Neoneuromus; species Neoneuromus ignobilis. The sequence continues at coordinate 16,767,871 of CP092095.1, forward strand.
TTGATTACAGTAATAAATGCATTTTGTTTGGTTATAAATGATTACATTCTATATATACGTAAGTTTCTTGATATACAAAATCCCAGTTCATGATGATGGACACTAACACACATAGTTACGGCCGAACTTGATATCCCGAGAGTCCGTGCGCGAGTGTCTCTGATTCCAGTAAACAGTAAACAGTGACATTTATTGATATAAGTTGTGTTGTACAAAATTTTGATACAATGATATACTTAAAGCTAGCTTATTATTAACATATTTTGCTGTATAAAAGGTTTACAATTGGTTATCGGTGGTAGTTTTTATAATGTTTATGTCTGTGTTTCGCGGGGAAACTTTCAAAACCCGCTTATCCAGATTCCAACACTTTACTTGTTTTTATATGCCTGCCTTTTGAAAACTGATTGTTACGATTCATATATTTTATATACACGACAATCACTTGACCGTTGCACAAACAGTTAGATACGATAAAATTCAAAGATAATTGTTGACTCGCACCGAATACTATTATTGAATTGAACACCTGCAAATCGTCGTTTCGTAACCGCTACATATATATAAATTGGTGAAAATTAATCAATAGATAATTCTTTTTCGGAGAAAATGTCTTTTTCTAATCAAGTAAAAAACTCAACTTTCAATTTTGTCAGTTGTGTACAATTTTTTTTTAAAAAAAATAAAATAAAAAGATAATAGACACTTTGCGAAAACTTCAATGATCAGATGACAAAGTATAGAAGAAATGTAACGATTTCGATATAAAAAATCCTTCAGCACATATCGTTCTCTTAACCGTCAAGAAAACATAATGTTCGTGTATTTGGTTTTGGTTTAATGCTTCTATGTTCGTTTCAGACAAGACAGCTGACAGTGGGTCTGTGTATGCCACGTTCATGTATGTCAAAAGACCTGGAGAGTGTTGTGAGTGAACTCGTGCGTGAGCATGTAGACTCAGCGCCATTCAATACGACCTCCCTGAAAACCGTATCTGTGAGACCTGTGCCGGGAGATTACAACATATTCGACGATGTCAAATTTCATATCGTGGGGTGAGTAGTTGGATCGACATCGTTTTTTTTTAATATTACAGTTAAATACGAGCGAGACGTTTATTTGTACAACGGCTCTTATTTACACGTTATAAATTATCATGGATTAATTTATTTTTAGATATAAAAAACGGCATGTGTGATAAATACACAATTTCAGAGCTTTTATTTCATAAATTTCAAATGACGTAATCCTTTATATTTTCAAGAGACGTGATTTTAAATAAAAATTGTTGTTCATTAAGTATTTCAATCAAATTTTTTATATAGCTTTTAATTACAAAAGTTTAATATAAATATTTATAAATATATTTCGAAAGTCATATTAATATAAATAAAAAATAGATTTCTTTTTATTTCGAAAATGATTTATCATATGTACATTTAATATATTTGTTTTATTATTTTTAATAACTGAACATTTCATTAATTAAATTTTTTTTAATATTCATAAATTTATTAAATTTGATCATCTCTATATCCTTAAATTAGTTTAAATTGAACTTTAAAATAAAAAATTACAGTAGTTATGATAATTTTATTATCAAAAGTTCTCAACGATTACCAAAACTTTTTTAAAGAATCTAAGATTTTCTGCTAAGATTTAATCTTCTAATTGAAGTATTTCATATTGGAAACATATTGGAAACGAATAAGATTTTATTTTATTATTAAAACACTTGATACTGAATCTGCATAAGAACAGTTGTACGTTTCATATTGAAAAAATATTTCACTTTTGAAAGTTGTACAATGCGAAAAGCAAATTGAATATGCTTTTTTAGAAAAAAGGGGATCTTTAAATAAACTATTTAAATGATTTCATATGATTTTATTCATTTAAATAAATTTTATAATAACATAAGAAAAAAATTAAATTTAATAAATTAATTTATTTACTATAAAAATATGTTGATATTGAAAATATTATATAAAATATATTTTAATATTTATATATTTTTAAATGTATATAAATTTAGAATTTTTACTATTTCTCTCTCTCTCTCTCTCTCTCTCTCTCTCTCTATATATATATATATATATATATATATATATATATATATATATACAATATATAAAGACATTAGCTTAGTCTATAAAACGGAGTCATTAGCAACAAATAAAACAAAAACTGAAATTCCTTTTTAGTAGCAGAAGATAAAAATAATCCTTTAAAATTGGAGTAATGCGGTTTGTGAATAAGCTATCATTAAGGGAAAGTGCTTTACAGAAAAGATACATTTCCGATTTTAGCATTTATGTTGAATTGTTTTTTTCGAAAAGCAGTTAGTGTACAGCTTTGTTGCTTCTTGTGTACAAATAGTCGATGTACGTGTTTAACTTTCGACATTATGGTTTATTTACTTTGTTTATATATATATATATATATATATATATATATATATATATATATATATATATGACTGTATGTGTTTGTTTGTGTATAATGTTTGAAAAAAGGTACATACATCAAATAAAAATGGTGCAGTTGTATGAAATCGTTTACTAACTTGAGATAGCCAAAACAAATACTTGAATTTTATTTCTGTATATTGTTTTTATTTATTTCTGTTTTTCAATAAATCTAAAAAGTAACAATTCTGTATATATATACTCTTCCAAAATACCTTTTTTAAAAATAAATATAATCAATGCCATTTGTTAAATATTTTGAAACAAACTAAAATATATAATTGATAGTCTTCAAAATTCATAACTTTTTACTAAAGTATTTATTAATTATCTATTGTTTATTGATATTTTTATGGTGTTGACATCACTTTCTAAACTCAAAAATACAAAATTTGATGATAAAATAATTAATAATCATTTATGTATATATTATTTTGTTATTTTTCAAAAAAAACTATTATATATTTTAATCGGTGATATTAGAAGACATTTCTAATATTAGGGTATTAAAAAAATAATTTATTAAAATTATATCTTTTAACCAATTGCGCTAGTAATTAATTAACATGCACGCGTAGCAAATCCGTCCAAAGCAATTCGCAGCGAGTTGGTATTTGAAATTATTTTTTTACAAAGTTTTAGACACACACATTAACATTATAGTAAAACTCTTAAATTGATTAACAAATTGATTAATAATTTTTGAAAAGGAGTATTTCTTGGGTTTTGGTACGTTTGTTATTTTACCAAATAGAATAGAGATATTAAAAAATTCCATATCCATTAGATAAAAGAATATTTTTCTGTAACTTTTTGCAAATTTTCTCATTAAAGGAAAAAATGATAAATAGCTATCTTGCAGGTCTACTCCATCCATACAATCATTGTAATCTAAAACTATATTAGGTTTTATGATGTTTCCATTTTGGTCTGTATAATTTCTACATTTTTTCTTTTTTGTTACAATCATTTCTGCTTTGGAATGTTTTGAAGAAAGTAAATATATATATATTTTTGTCCTTCCATTTTACAGCTAAGATACCATTGTAAGATCTTAAAAGAACTTAAAATGTTTTTAATTTTGTCGCTGCGAGATCTTTTAGCATATTCTTTCTATTAGATCTGACTGTTCCGATAGCATTAATTTTTTGCAAATATAATTTCCGATACAGTTTTGGTGACGAATACCAGTTATCTAAAAAGAGGGTGTGTACAAAATCAACTAAAGGTCTACATAAATCCAGTACAACATTTTCTGATGCGCTATTATCAGAATAAAATAGTTCTTTGATAAAATAGTTTTTTTATAATAATAAAAAAAAATATTGTGTTTTGTAGTTACTTAATTAATTATTCAATGAAAATATGTAAAATTAATGAAGTTCTACAAAAACGCACTTGTATGCCTTAAAAACAGAAGTGTGACACTTGCTAACTGAACTCCGATGTTATTTTAACTTAGAAAAAATCACACGACGTGCTATGTACGTCTTATCGACATTTGGTTCAGATAGCAGTTGACGAACATAGCACGTCATTACAGCGCAACTGGTTAATATAATATTATAGTGTTAGATCAAAATTAACAATCATTAATAAAGTAATTTAGTTACAATTATAATTTTTATATTAAATATATATATATATATATATATATATATATATATATATATATATATATCATGCTCTTTAGTTTTTACTGTTGAGTCACTAAATCTCATATATAAGCACTTATAAGAGATTTATCATACATTTCATCTTAAGTAATAATATAAAATGTTGAAACGCTTTTGATGTTTTTATGAATATTTTATTGAAGTGCTGAAAGTATACGTTCTGAATCGTGTTATATTAAATTAAGTTAGTGACTCAACAGCGAATAATTCCAAAATCCATTATATTAATATATTGACAAAAAATATCACACTGTGCACATAAAAATGAACTAATTAACACATACATACATATATATATATATATATATATATATAAATACATGTACTTAATTTTTGTAATTTAAAAATTATATACATTTTTAATTATTGACATACATCAAAATGTATTTGTTTAATTGTAAAAGAAAACTAATCTCGTCCTCATTTCGTCCTTTCACTTTTTTTGAATTTGTGTTCAACTAACTTTCAATTGCACTGTTTGAAGGTTGATGTATTCCACCTCTAATTCTATGTTGCAATTACCTGTCAATTCTATTATAAATATATATATTTATTTTAAGTGATGTAAGACGAAAAATGATTTATTAATTTAGATATGATCTTTTTATAAACTTTGAATATATGTTATAATATTAAATCAAGTACCGTCATTAAATTAAGTAGTTAATTTCATTTTATATATATATTAGAGATGAAGAAATACAAAGAACAATTTTAAAGGAACAGTGTGTAAATACATTTTTAATTATACTTCACTATCATTATTTTTGTTATATAAAAATGAATTATTTTATGAATATTTTTTTAACTAAACATCTAAAAAAAGTATATTATTAACTTAAAAAAATTATATATATATACATATATGTGTTGTTGAAGAAATTAATAATGTTGATGAATTTTAATAAAAGTAGAGAGAAATCTTTTATTTGAAATGAAAATGTAAAAAAATAACTATAAATAACATTCACAAGGAAGCAAAACAGGCTAGTATTATATAGAAAACATGTTTTTAAAAAACACTCGACAATTTTTCATAAATTGCATTTCAGAATATAAAACGTGTTACACATTGGTAAAACCACACGTATTGATAAATAAATCTGTTATATAATTTGATATAAATAAATACAACAAAAAAACAAGCTTGTAACGTTATTAAAGTAACGGTCATTGTACGAGATGAAATACAGGTCAGCTGAAAGTAAAACAAGTTATAATGACGATATGATTATGTACAGCTGCAATTAATCAACGCGGGTGCATTAGATCAACCTTGCATATTTCAATAATGTTATTAACATAAAATAACAGTTTAGTGTTCACGCGTAACATTGATATGTAAATTTAAACAGTGTGGTCGAGGGATAATAATACAAAAGTAATAAACCATTCTAATGCGGGGATTGATTTATTAATATTTTTACTTTAGAATGGAATTTGTTTGCATTATATTAACAATTTTTTCATTGTTCAATTGTATTTATATTTTTGTTTAAGGTAACGTTAAGGTGTTAATTTAATTAATATTTTGATGTGTTAGATGATTGATTATAATAAAAGTTTCACATACAATTGTATAATATTTCACAATATGGAAATTATTTGATATTTGTAATCTTTTGTAACATGTATGCAAATAATAGAATATGATTGGATACAATTAAGCTAAGTTTTCACTTTATATGTAATGAAAACTGGTTTTACCAACATTTATTAATAGAATTTCATTTTTATTAAATAGAAAAATTTTACAATTGGTAATTGAGATTGTACACATAACCTATATTGTCAACAATTTAATTTATAATTAAAATATTTTTTTAAAATTTTCATTATAGTTTTTATAGAGATCATATTAAAATCATAATTGTTTTATTCAATAATATATTTAATTAGAGAAATTTAATTGAATATACAAAATAATAATAACATATTTTTGAATTTATTAGTAATTTTGAAAAAGTAATATTTTCATTTTCTTCTTATATTCTTAATGTAGGATGAGCATATATTTATTTTTATTATTTTTTCTTTCTCACAAAGTTCCTCATTCCATCTAACCATAACTGCCTCTATTTCCCTTTCATTTTACTTTCTTTCAGCCTTGCTTCTAGCACTTTAGGTATTCTATTCTCTGACACTCTATACATGTGTTCAAAACACTTTAATTGTCTCTTCTTAATCATTTTATTTGTGACCTGTTGTTCGACTTTCTAACTACATCACTTATTATTATTTTTTTCGTTTGCCTTATGATATTTCTATAACATTTCTATTCCACTACTGTAAAATAATAATTTCAAAAAATATAAAATCCAGAAAAAAAATTTTCTTTGTTTTTTTAATCGTTTTTATTTTAATGTACTTTTTAATTTTATATATAACTTTTTAATTTTATAATAATGTATGTGTGTGTTTTTACACATTATGTGTGCAAATATCTACGGGGAATTAATAAAGAGTAAAATTTAAAATAAACATAAGGGAAAATTAGAATATAATAAAAAATATACAAAAATCAATTTTTCATAAGTTAATATATGTACAGGATATCATTTTTGAAATGAATAAAAGTAAACAATTTTTAATAAAAGCTTCGATAAGATTTTTCATATATAATTTTTTCACGATTATACAATTTTCGAAATTTACAATTCAGTAATACAATAACGTGTTGAACGGCACGTTTTTTTTTATTTTTTATACAGCAGCTATAAAAACATGAAGCTTCTTTTAGTATTGAAAAAATAACCTTAAGAATCTAGAAAAACTGATCGCTAAAAGGGTGTAGAGTAAGCATACCCTTAAGTGTCACCAAAGTCAAATCCTTTGTCATTCGTGAAATTCCAATGTAGAATCACAATGGAAGCATTATGAGACACGTAACTTCATTATTAATGTATATATATATATATATATATATATATATATATATATATATATATATATATATTGAGTAAATACATAAAAATAAAAATTATAATAAAAAAATAAATCAACAATTTGAAATAAATTTTTACAGATAACAGAGTAATAAAAAATATGTGTATTTTATTTAAACATTTTTTGAAATATATAGAAAGATACAGCAATTATAAAAATAATAATTTATGTATTTAACGAAATGAAAACGGTATCAATATAAAGTATACTATCTTCATATAAAGTACTAAAAGAAATACATAAAATCTATATTAAAAGAAACAACTGTTTGAAGTTCTGAAGAAATATTTCTAAATAAAGCAAATACAACTCTTAGCATTCATATTTTGTACGATAGTGTCATTTGAATGGAAATTTATTCTATGTGCATTGGAAAAATGAAAACTCTTTCAACATCGATTCGGATATAAATTCCATACTTTCGATTCAATATAACGATATATACTTAACAACAAATGCTGTATCTTTTATAATAGCTCGTCTATAAGTTTTATGAGAAATCTGCAGTAATTGCGACAGTTTTAAAACTATTTCGTCGAGTTCGTTCATTTGCGAAGTTTTAGATGGTATTGTGCAATCTTGAACTATTTTTAGATATTAATTTTGTACTGAATGTATATATATATATATATATATATATATATATATATATATATATATTAAATACTCATTTTTAATGTAGACTTTAATTATAAATTCTTTTCTTAAATAATATTTTTTTAAAGTATTTTTTTTTAAATGATATATTTATATTTTAATGCTTAAAAATGATAACAAAAATTATATTTATTAAACATTTTTGTGCAAAAAAAAAACATTACACGAAAAAATTAAATTCATAAAATAAACTTCCAATATATTTTTTTAATTTTAATTCATTTTATTAATTATATTCACTAAGACAATTAATTCATAAATCATTATTCGTCTTTAATTATCTATAAAATCTTCAAGTATAATTCATAGACAAAAGATTTACCTAAATGCTTTTAAAATATCATATACTTTTGAAATAAAATATTTATTGCATTAAAAATAGACAGTTGTCGATTTTGAATAATTCTTATAGAAAATTAATATTTTACTTTATTAGTTAATCAAAATGAAAAAGTTTTTTTAAACCTTTGTATATTTTTTTATATATATAAGTAAAATATGAAGATTTAGTAAACAAGATAAAAATTTATTAAACGAAATGGAAATGTTTATATGGAAGATGATTTTTAATTAAGCGCAGTATAAAAACCAAGAAAATATTAATTAATATAGAAAATAGGAAAATAGAATTAATTAAATATCTATAAATAAAAAATATACTTGTAATAAATTTCTTGAAAAGAAAATAATAAACGAGAAAAAGTCTTTTAGGAATGATAATAAACTAAAAGAATTTCAAACGATTTCCATAAATGAATAAAATGGAAAAAACAGACTTTCATGGTTGTAACAACAATTTTAGAGATGAATGATAATTATTTTGTTTATAAAAATGCTTTATTTTTTACATAAAAACGTATTAAAAATTGTTTTATTTTAAATATTTTAGAATGTGTAAAATTTCTAAAAAATAATAATTGAAATCCAAAATATAATAATCGAATAAGAAAATTTAAAAAAAATGTACATGATATGATTTCATTAGTCACTAAGGTACTAGAATAAATTTTCATGGTGATTAACTCGGTTGGTTTAAAGTGCTTTCTCTGATCGATTTGCAATTTGATAATAAAATTATTTACGATAGATGAATTTTTAATGGATTAAGAAACGTGTTTATACTTGAAATAACCATTAGTGTCTGATTTGTTATTCTTAACAGTCATGGTTCATTCGTAGTCAAGTTTATATAACTAATAATAAATAGTTATTTATTATTAACATAGTATTCAATTTAATATTAATCCATAGATAAATTGAAATAAATTATTGATATTATTTCAATAATTTAAATAGAATTCATATTTAAATTATTTTAAATATATTTTTTCCTTAGAATTTTTATATTAAATTGAACCAATGTACGATATGAATTTTTAAATTTTCATTTCGAAAATATATTTTTATGATAAAAATTTAGTGAATACACATGTTTTTTCATGAATTGATTTTTGCAGAGAAAAATATATAATTTAAAATTATATAACTTTTGATAATAATTCGAAATAACAAGAAATTTACAAATATTGAATTTATTTAAATCGACGATAATTTTTGTTATACTATGTCGTTTTATACAAATAATATTTATTTAATTTACATATTTTGCTTAGAGTAAAACTGTATGTCAACAATAAAAAATCGACTTCGTAGAAATAAATGATTTTATTAAATTACATGTCAAAATAAAGATTCTATTAAAGTCAGAAATGACGTTTAAACATAATGCGATTTTTCTCCTTTGGTTATATTGAATTTTCACTGCATGTGGTTGCAGTTACGAGATTTTATTGCATCTTTTGATAAATCTAAGGATAAACTATAATATTTTACTTGTAATAAAATAATAAACTTCAGAAATTAATTTATAATCATTTTTAATATGAAATAAAATATAGTTCTAAAATTCTTTGTAACATCTATAAAACTAAAAAATTGAAAATGTTTACTTTTTATTTATTTATTGAATTAAGATGTAAAAATATATTTCAATTCAAACATAATATATGAGTTACTTTATATTACTTGTCTTATATGCAGCTACTCGTATGCATATATTTTACATATTTTATATTTTTGTACAATGTTTCATGTTCATTCATATGTATTTGACTTATGCTAAGTATACATTGTACTTATTTCATATCATTTTATTTCTCTCTATTCAAACCAATTTTTGAAATATTTTATATTTATTTACTAGTTTTTTATTATTAAAATATGTAAAAAATTAAGATAATATATATTAACAAATATTTAAAATTTCCTCTCATATCTTTCAAAACAAATAATTTCATAGAGTTTAATACGAAATCAGATCTCTTTCTCCCTCTCTTTCCTTCTCTTTTTCTTCCCCACTTGTCATCATCATTAGCCTCTTACTATTGACTGTTAGATGAAGTTTTCTCTTAAAACTTTTCATTTAGAGAAATCCAATATCTTTCTTCTAATTCATTTCGAAGAGTTTTCTTACGTCTATCCTGCCTATATATATATATATATATATATAGAGAGAGAGAGAGAGAGAGATATTTATATATATATATATAACAGTAAAACAATAAAGAATTATTTAAGACAGGATCCCTATTTATAAATTTTCAATTTAGGTAGAAATTCACTTATAATTGTGATTTATTATTAAAGATATTTTTCAAACTGAAAAAAATTATATTCTTTTTTTATTATTGCGAATTGTTGATTTTTGTATATATTATAATTTATCGCCGTATTGTATTTTTGTTTCATGTAATATTTTTTTAATAATTTTCTATTCAGAAATTTATTTTAGAATTCAATACTTATTTATAGTACCATATGTCAGAAAAGGGGTTGTGAAAAATAGGAATGACCTAAGATAGTTTTATTTTCTGAAAATATTATATTTTCTATAATATATATATATATATATATATATATATATATATATATATATATATATATATATATATATATATAATATAGTAATATAAAAACGATAGATTTTTATCGTCTTACATTTATATTTTATTCGATAATTTCAATGTTTTTTTCATAAATAAACCAGTCAATAATAATGTTGATTTACGTTCATATTTTTACTACTAGTATTCCAAGAATCTATATAAATATGATATATAAATATATGTTTTTCTTTTATAGTGGAGTCGGAGCTGCAACCTTTGTCCTAGTTTTCGTCGCAACGGTGTATGAATGGTACCTCAATTTATGTCGCAGGAGCAAAAACTGTTTCTCCGATAATGAAATAGAGTGCGCCGGTATACACACAAATAATAACAATAACGGCGTTGCGAAGAACCGAGAACAACGAACCATATCATTGGTCAATGGAGAATTTGGGAATAATGGTCTTATGATGAAAAGCTCTGACATGAAAAATGAAAAGAAACCAGATATTGGCCAAGGTAAATCACTGTATCTGTCATTGTCAAAATAAGTAATCACACATCACCCTTTATATATATATATATATATATATATATATATATATATATATATATATGCACACATAAATATACTCTCTTATATTGGAATATGAAATAGGAATATAGTTTACTCTAGAATCAGTAAATTATGTACGAATGTGACACCTTTTATTTAACGATAAATAATAAATACACACACATACATATATATATATATATATATATATATATATATATATATATATATATATATATATATAATGCAGTATTGAATGTTACTTATTGAGAAAATAAAATTTAAAATATATTTTCTCTAGATTTTTCAATTTGTTAATTAAAAAGATATTTCTTATTAATGTACAACTAAGGAATTTTTTAATATCTACTTCAATTATTGCCAATATAAAGTGTTTCAAAAATCATCAATTCTATCTATTATAATAAATACTGCATAAAAATTATAACTTTAAAATAGAATATAATTATATATATATTTTATTTTGATTTTTTTCTATTAACAAAATATCTACTCTTTTTTAAAATATATAATGTTTGTGTAATTGTAATTTTTATTTTAAGAAAACCATATCTTATTATTTATTTGATAAAAAAGAATTTGAATGAAAAAAAACACCCATTAAAAAAGTTAAAATATTTTTGTTATTATTAAAAATTATAGAAAAAAATGTACAAGCTTAAATAATTAATATTATTGTTTATTGTCATATATTTTATGTTTATATATATATATATATATATATATATATATATATACATATATATATATATATATACATATATAATAGATAATATAAAAAAATACTTATTATTCATTAATTAATATATGAACAACGAATCGTTATTACATGTCCTAAAAATGATTTATTTTTTAATTAATCTTAATTTATATTCGAATAGAATACATAATGTTACATAATAATTAAAGATTTACAAAAAGGTTTTTCATTTTTATGTGTGCAAATGTACAGACGAATATATTATTACGAGTTCACGCTCGGTCTTGTGACATTTACCATTTTTCATTAAGAAAGCGACTGTGTTCCTAGAAGAAAAATAAAAAATTACAAACATATGTATGAATATGTGTGTGTATGTAAAAAGTAGATTATTCAGTTAGTTCAAAAAATAATTAATTTTATTATATAATATGTTTAGTATTAAACCCCTTTTATAAATCCAACGCCATTCATTAAATTTTATGTTGAATATTTAGAATAGTGAAATGTTTAGTGAAAGCATCAAACAAAATAGTTCTTTGTCAAATGTTGCCATATTAAGAGAGATCAATGAAATTCCTATTGATATTAGAGATTAAATAATCATTGGAATAAATTTGTTACAATTGATAGTTATGCTTACTGATTTCTAAAAAAGAAATTTATATTAAATATTTTAAAATTTTTATTAAATGAGTTTTACTTTATCAAATTTCACTAAATTTTAATATTGTATTATAATCAATTTTTATATATATATATATATATATATATATATATATATATATATATATATGTTTATATTTCAAATTCATATAGTTTATATTTTAAACATGTATGGTTATAAAAATGTTAATAATTTAAAATAATAACTTACTTGATTTATTATTTAAATAAATTACAAATGAGATATTAAATTAAACTTATTAACAATAATACACTTTTTGTAATTTAATTACAGTTGTATATAAGTAATGAGTTACATTTATGCGTTAATTATAGAATACTAAATTAACTTACATTGTTATTTAATGTTTACGTGCAGCTTTAAATTTATAGCTAGTCGCTAACTGTATTTACAAGTGAAGTACCTTTGAACCACAAATAGTCAATCAATCTAAATACTACAGTTACATCTAAATACAATTACTGAAATACCAACTAAATTAGAATTATACACGAAGGACATTAGTTATAATTATATATTTTCTTTATAATTGAAAGAAATTAATTAAAATATAAATATTTGCAAATAAAACTTTCAAATCAATAATAACAACAGTGTTTATAATTTTTATATTTTTATTTTTATTTATTTAACATTTAATATTTTATATTCAGTACTAAAAAAGTAATTTTGTTCATCTAAAATTATTTTTGGAATAAAAATTCTATTTTTTTAAATATTTAGTGTTAAATAATTTCTTTGGATTTTAAACAAAAATACAAATATATATATATATATATATATATATATATATATATATATATATATATAATGTGTAAATAATTCCTATTGACTTCTATTAAAACAACATTTAAAAAAAAGTTAAAGAAAATTGCTTTGCGAAATTTTAATTTCAAATAACTGTATGTAGTAAAAAGTAAAGAATAAACTAGAAAACAACGATACAGAGTCGTGTCAAGAATCAACTGCAGGAATGTTGAAAATTTACTAATTAGTAGCAACTATGCTGTCACGAACATTTATAATTATATATCTTATGTTTATATATATATATATATATATATATATAAAGTTTTGGGAAAGGTTTTTATCTAGAAGTAAAAAGAAAGAAGTTGATATATATATATATATATATGATTTTATATATTAATCTTTTTACTTTCAAATTAGATATTATTTAAAAAAAGAAATTTATTTTTAATTAATATCAAAAATAAAAATATCTTTTATAATTTTCTTTTTAAACTTGTTTTCAAATAAGAAAGTAAAATTGAATAACTTTTATTTAAATACATTATTTTCAATCAAAAGCTTAAACAATATTTATTAATCTACAAAAAATTTATATTTTTCTTTATAGATTTACCATCGCAATTACTTCTTTGTTTCTCTGCTTTATCGAACGGAAAAAAGATTTTGTCGTTAGATAAGCCATCAGATAATTCACTTTCATGCATCCATGGTCTACGCTTCATGTCTTTAGCATGGATTATTATGGTCCATACATACATGCAAGTTTTTCCTGTCGCTGACAACAAATCATTAAGAACAGTTTCTGAACGATATTTCGTGTTTCAAACTATAACCAACGCAACGTTTTCGGTCGATACATTCTTTTTTATAAGGTAAATTATAATTTAATTTAATATTTTATTTTTTATTTATTTATTAGTTGAAAATTTAAAAAGCTCTTAAATTAATATACACTACATTACTTAAATTGATATATTACTAAAATTATAATATTTTTGTAATTATTGGTTTTATATAATTATTTTAATATTTTTAAACAGTTAATTTTGTTATTCGCAATTTTTATTTTTTAAACATTATTTGTCTAATGACTTAAAATTTGTACAAAAAATTTAATACAATCATAATATATTTGAAAAAAGAATATATATATATATATATATATATATATATATATATATGTACTATATTTAGTTGCTGATTTTATATAAAAAATTATAACAAATTATATCCAACAGAACGAAATTCATTCATTCAAAATATGGTACATTGGTTTTAATCGTTTCCTCTCAACGAAATTTTTATGAAATGAATTATTTGAATTTTGTAAATTATTCAAATACTTCGATTATAATCGCTTGATCTGTGAATATTTTAATTCACAAAAACAGTACAAATGTTGAATAATAATCTATTGATGACATGTTTGGTATATAAAATGGAAACAGTAAAATTTTATAGATATTTTTTTTTAAAAAAATATATAGTGATTTATGACATGTTGTCATACAGAGATTAGGTTAACATCTATTAATGGTTAATTTTTAATCTATAAATTGAATTTGTTGACAATTGACTTTCTCTGTAATTATTTCATTCGATTGAAACAATAAATTAAAGTGATTTTTTATAATTTTAGAACTTCGTCTGCTTTTAACTTTTGCTCAGATCACTTATGTTATTTATTAAATTAAAAATGTTTTTTTTTCAAGCAACACTTGTCATGAAAATATTTTTTTATTATTTTTAATTATCAGTAACAAACAATTAAAACTGTTACTATAGCTCAATATTAACAGTTATTACAACTGGAATTTAGCATTTTGTTTCTTATATATAACGTAATAGATAAATTATTGCATATAAGTCATTTTAATAAACCCTAATTCAAAATATATAGAATTTATTTATTTCGTATAATGCAATCAATATTATATATATATATATATATATATATATATATATATATATGTGTGTGTGTGTGTGTGTGTGTGTGTGTGTGTATTTATGTGTATATATAGATACATAGGTAAAGATAGAGATTTATGAAAAGAATAAATGAAAAAGAAAGAACTATAATTAATTATTTTACAGTAGGTTACCGACTATTGTACCTTAATTCGAATTAGAGTATTTGAATTGTCACTAAATGAATGTTTAATGTACTTAATTCGGTCTAAACTAGAACGTAAATATAAACATATTGTGTAGTAATAGTATTATAAATTTTAGAAAAAAGAAACAGTAATTTTATAAATATAATAATAGCGTTCGTTATTTATTAATTTGTCGTGTTAAATAGTCATTAAATATTTTATCTTCATTTTTTTCTGTTTTATTAATGTATTTAAAAATTTAATAAAAACACAAAATTAATTCAGAAAACTTATCTAACTAAGAAATTACTGAATTCGTATTTTTTAAACAAATAAATTATACGAATTTATAAAAAAATAAAAATGTAATCTTCAAACCTTATTTATTAAGCTTTGACTAATTGAAATTGAAATTATTAAAATTAATAATAAACTTTTAATATTGCAAAGAATTATCTTTGTGATATTCAAAGTTAATAACTAAATTTTAATTTTCAACTAGATATAATATCAACAAGAAACATCTCCTAGATTTGTTGATATAAACTACTTATTTCGTAGATAATTAAACGAGTACGACCTTATTTATACAATCGTTTTGAAGAATCTATTTATGGAAATTTTAATTGAAAATTCATTTAAAAGATGAAACTCAACATTGCTTGAAAATCGTTTTGAAATAATGAAACTGCTAATTTAATATTTCATAACGGATATTGTCCTATGTTACAAATGAACTTTTGAGTCATCAGAATATAGAAACGTTTTGATATAAATATAATTTCATATTTATGTGATCAAAAAGTTTCAAGTCGAAATAACTATCAACTATTTAATTTGTTGATGTTTTTGAAATAATGAATTCGTCGTAATTAATTTTTTTTTTGAAATGTTATTAAAAAATATTGTCTTGATTTTGATTATATTTAATAATAAAAACTTTGAAATTTATAATAATAAAATATATATTTTATATTATTTTACTTGGTGTTAAAATTCATCAAGATTTTTTGAAATTTATTTTCAGTTGTAACAATAATAAAATCTATAAGTCAAATATAAAAAAATATTCATTAGTAAATTTCTATTGAGTTAAAAACATAAATGTAGTTATAAATTTCCACCTAGCTCCGTAAATCACGTAATTAAATTCTATTACTATAAATAATGTAAATATCGTCGAATACTAATTAATATATTCTGTGTAACAATATTTCACCTTAAATTTCATTAATCCTACTCTATTCACTATGTAATTCTCGTAATGTTACTGTTCAGAAATTACCTGTCATGTAATCAGTTACATCGATGCACAAATTCAATTAACTTCTCAACACTAATGAATTAATTGAACTTTACATTTACATACAGATGGCTTTTATTATACATTTGTGCTAATACCAGGCTTAATTTAATACGAAAATAGATTTTCGGTACTAGTAAACCCAATTCGTCAAACAAATATCAATATGTTTTGAATATTTTTTTCATTAATTATTTATTATTGTTATAACAAAAATTGAATTTATGTTTCAATCTATCAAAGGTGTATTAGAATAATAATTAATATATGAAATTATACAATAGAATATTATATATATACAAACTTGAAATACAAAATTTATTGTTTTGCACTCAAGTTAAAAAATATAACAAATATTACTATCTAAAAATGATATTAAAATTTTCCCTTACTCTGAATCTATTGTTATTATTGCTTTTATGTTTCTCTATCATTAACTTTGACTTCAAAATTATCAGATTATATTTTAGAAATTATTCATCTATTTCTATACTATCAAGCTATTTGACAGGGGTTCTGTATTGAGGAGGATAATTTTGATTTGTATTTAAATACATAGAAGTAACCTAACAATAAACGATCGAAGGAACAAAGGAAAAATGAATATGATTTAGTTTAGATAAATCAATAACTTTAATGATTTATCAAAAAATATATAGTAAAATATTCAAATCTTTTCTTCTATTTTTATAATAATTGAATTTGTCATTTTTATGATTTTTAAATGGCATTTAATATTTAATCTCATTAAAAAACAGATCAACACATTCTCTGAATATAGAAATAATTTTGAAACAGGTTATTGTGAGATATTACTTTATTAAAATATTACTTAATTAGTTTTGAATATTATTAAAAACATTAGAAATAGAATGAAACGTGAATAATAAAACGATGGAACCAAATGTCATCTAAAATTATATTCTTCTTTTTTAATTAATTGCATTAGCTATAAAATTTCTCAATAATTAATTTGAAAATTACGTTATTTCATATAGTCAATCAAATCAAAATCCAATATTTACACAATATATACAAATATTGTTTACAAACGATTTACGTTATATCTCAGATGTCAGTTAAATATGATACTGTCATGTTGTAAACAAGCACTGTCACAATGTATGACATTGTCGTAGCATAGTATTTCCTTTATTTTCAAAATCAAGTACTTGTTGTATCAGTTAACATTCAGGTTCTTTAAAGCTGTAAGTAATCATTTATACGATCAGAGATGTATACTTTTACATCAAAGAAAGTGTAATTATATTCATAAAATATTGATATAAAAAAATCATCAAAGGAAATTATTGGATACGGTTTTGATTTACAGAGTTTTTAGTGAACAAAAATTATACTGAATTATATTTAAGTTCATGTAAAAATCATATAAATATATTTCATACAAAAGAAAGTTAAAAATAGAATATACGTAGGAATATTTATATAATTTTTTTATCAAAGAGATATATTCATTATTGTTTCTGTATTTTAATACTGGATAAATGAATATAACACAAAATGTATTTAAACGAATGCGAAAAATTTGTATTATATATTAAATTTATACAATCTTATTTTCTCTACCATAAAGAATTTATTATTATATTTCAATTAATTGTTTATTAAAGGTGTTAATAATGTATACGTTGAAAATATATAAAAATGTGTCATGTTCTCAAGTATATCATTTTAAATACTATACACTTTACATCAGATAAAACATGGAATAAGTACAAAAAAATGTAATCTAATGAAGGACAATATTTACAATTTATTTTAAAATATTCAATTAAAAAAATTTATGAATACTCTAATGATATATATATATATATATATATATATATATAATTTATTGTGATATAATTCTCATTTTTACAACAAAACTGAACTGATTTCAGTCTTTTTAATTTTATTTGTTGTGATTTATTATTTAATATTTGCAAAACTAGATATTGTTTACATTTTTTTCAATTATAAAAAAAACTACTTTATAATACAACTTATCCCTCTCTCTCTCTCTCGTTATATATGCATATGATACACATTCATATGTGTTTATGTTTTTATTGACAATATTGTTAATTATCTAATTTGTATTTTGTTTATTTTACGTTTCGTTCTGTCGTCTGTTCTATGTAATTAGACATCCACAAACATTTATTTTAGATATTTACATTTAACTAACAAATATTCATAAATATGTATATTTGTACATATGTACATCTGTATGTAATTAATTATTGAAATATTTTCAATCGTTGTGAAAATTTTCGTCTGTAATATCCATGAATGCACATTTTTTTGATATATATATTTAGATAGCTCCATATTAAAAAAAAGTAATAATGAAATATACACAATTTAAATAAACACAAATATTATTTTAAATTAATTCTATATAAGTTACTTATGATTAAAATAATATAAAAATAAGATCTCTTAATAAAAATTTAAAAAAATCCAAATATGTTCATGCAATGTAATCTAATAAAATATATACATAGATATTGTAGAAGTATTTATGTTACATCTGTGATGAGTTTCACTTTTTGTAGTTCTTGCCGACTACTCACAAGCATTTGACGTACATATAGGCGCCTCAAGCGATACACTTGGGATCTCGAGCTTTGAGAATTGACATGTGCAAACATGGATTCATGACCTACATTTTGATCATTTGATATATATCTACGGTATCGAATTGGAGTTAACACTCCGATATTTAAGTTATGGTTAGGAAACGGGAAATACGAGAAATATCGAGCTTTACGTATTGTATTGATACATCGGAAATATAGTTACACTTACGAATGAAATATTTTCAATTCGCCATATAGAATAATTTAATTATACACATGATTTCACTATATAAATGAAAATCATAAAATTATATATGTTTTGTATCAAAAATGTTTAATTAATGAATAAAATATTTAATAATATTTAGATATTAAAAACTAATAAAAAATTATATATAAAAATATATATTTAATATTTTGAATTGATTTTTCTAAAAAGTAAATAAAATATTGTTGTATTTATTGAAGTAAATAGTTTATAATTCATATCTTTAAATAAACAATGTTTAATTCAAAATCATGCTATTGAAAAATATATTTAATGTACATGTAGAATATTAATGAAAGAGCTATTTGTATTCAATTAATTAATATTAAACACTTTGCTTTATTATTATATTTGATATAAATTATTTTGTTTGTTTTTATTGTTAGTTTTTCTAGATTTTGATTTTTTTAAAATATGTATAGTCATCCAAATGTTACGCCTAGATTTGTATACACCATCCTACACACATATTTCTTTATAATAAAACACAAATCTAGGCATGACGTTTGGATGAGCGATTATAATAATAATTTTATAGTATAAATGCTCAAATAAATTATTTTGTATGAGATTAAGCAAATGTTTCAGTATTAAAATATTTCATTATATTTGATCTAAATTTATATTTTTGTTAAAGAACGTTTGATATGTATAAATCTAATTTAAAAAAATCTCCACAGCGGCCTGCTCGTTACTATCCTCTACTACCGGACGATCTCTAAAAAAATTACAAAAACCGTCACAAACGATAAATCACCGACGACTGTAGCACCGCACACAAATATCGGAAACACGATTTCCACGGTCGCCTCCGACGAGATCGCCGGCCGTCAGCACCAGAAACAAAAACAATTGCCGCAACAACAGGACGATTCGTTACTTGTGACGATTAAATCGAACACCATCAAGTTCGTCACGTTGTTCGTGTATCGCTTGTTGCGGTTGACGCCGGCATATCTGTTCGTGCTTGGCGTAGACGAGATAGCGTTACGGTCGGCGCATAACAGTTCTGTTTTTGAGCCGGGTATCTGGGATCACGTCAATTGCGATAACTTCTGGTGGCGCAACGCATTGTACATCAACAGCTTGTTCGCCCAAAGCGAAATGTGTATGGTATGGAGTTGGTACATGTCGAAT
Organism: Neoneuromus ignobilis; assembly: GCA_029203775.1. Classification (NCBI taxonomy): domain Eukaryota; kingdom Metazoa; phylum Arthropoda; class Insecta; order Megaloptera; family Corydalidae; genus Neoneuromus; species Neoneuromus ignobilis. Next base: position 16,788,607 of record CP092095.1, read on the forward strand.
GATACCCAGTTCTACGTGATCGGTGTTATTCTCTTATTGATTTCAGTTAGGTGAGTAAATTGTACGTGAGTTATGTCTGTAGTTTGTAACAGTTTGCACGGTCTCATTATCGACAGGTGATATATGCACTGAAAACGATTTGATAAATGCTGATACATTTCGAACATTGCTCATAATTCGACTCATATAAATCATACAACCACGATACATACATACATACATACGTAGCTACATATACATATATATGCACATAAGCTCATCCATGAAGAAGTTACGATTTTTAAATGGTCAATAAATATGAAATATGTTTATTGTTCAACATCGAATCAAACTTTTCTGGCTATCTCTATTCCCTATTATACGATATTTGGTTTATTTAGTTGATGCTTACATAGGGTCATTTAAATGTGACGCCTAGATTTGTGTTTTTTTAAAAAAAGAAACATATATATAGGGTGGTGTATAGAGAAACATATGTATAGTTTTTTTTGTTCCTTTTTAATAAAAGACGAATCTAGGCGTCACATTTGGATAACCATTTACAAGTTAAGAATTCTTAAAATTGATCACAAAGTGTTTATATTTCTATTTTTTTTCTTTCTTTCTCTAGTTCTATTTATTTATCTTTCTCTGTCCATTATATATATATATATATATATATATATATATATATATATATATATATTCTTTATTAATAACATTCTATCTCAAAGTTTTGAAATATCAAGTATAACGACAAACTATTAAAATAATACTTCTGTTATATTGTTTTTAGAATTTCTTTCTAAAATGTAATTTATTGTTATACTTCGTCAAATATCGCTCAATTTGGTGGAAGAAAATGTCAGTATGATAGTAATTGAACAATATATTTTTCTTTGGGAAAAATAAATAATACTTTTTCCAATTTAATATTTGTTTTTATGAAGATAGCTTGAGTGGAATATAAAATATCTAGTTTTGGAAATATACAAACGTTATTAAGTAAATAAATATTTATTTTTTTATTAGGTTGAAGAAATGTTTAAACAATAAATATTATAAATTTTTTGAAGTAAATTGAAATCATTTGATATTTATGCTTACTTGTTCTTGCACATATATATATATATATATATATATATATATATATATATACATGTGTGTGTATGTATGTATGTGTGTGTGTGTGTGTGTGTGTGTGTGTGTGTATATGTGTGTATGGCACAAGAAGTAAAATTATATTTAATAATGATATAACATTTTCAAATAATGTATCATAAAAATGTTGTCAAAAATATTAATTATGGTAGTAAAAATAAACTATTAAGTAGAATTTAATTTAATTTAATTAAAAAATTAAATCATAATATAATAAATACTTACATATTACTTATAGTATTTAATTTTATAACATTAATAGTAATAGAGATCTGTGTAAATGAATTTTATTTTATATATATATATATATATATATATATATACATGTGTGTGTGTATGTGTGTGTGTGTGTGTGTGTGTGTATGGCACAAGAAGTAAAATTATATTTAATAATGATATAACATTTTCAAATAATGTATCATAAAAATGTTATCATAAATATTAATTATAGTAGTAAAAATAAACTATTAAGTAGAATTTAATTTAATTTAATGAAAAAATTAAATCATAATATAATAAATACAGACATATTACTGATAGTATTTAATTTTATAACATTAATAGTAGAGATCTGTGTAAATATTTTATATATATATATATATATATATATATATATATATATATATATATTATTGAAATATAACAACGATATACACACAATAACGTGAACATCTAGGAAGCGTGTGTTATATACGATATTTCGTTTGTTTATTTGTTTATTGATTTTATAGAACAAAATCATTTTTGTTCGTTATGTGTAATCATCATTATGTGTAATAAATTTATTTATGTTAAATTCCAAAAGGTTATGGGCCCAGGATATAAGCCCAGGGATTTAATACACATAAGTTAAAGATAATAAAAATGCATAATACAGTGACGTTAAAGTGTTGTGTAATTCACATCAAGTTTAAAGGTGAATTCATATAAAAATGACCGATTACAAGATAGATAAGCTCAACGCAACAAATTATTCCATCTGGAGTAAAAAGATGGAGTATTTGTTGGGAGATGCAGATTTGTGGGATGTCGTTTTTGAACCAGCCCCGCTGGTTGAAACAACTTTATCGAAGAAAAGAGAACGACAAGCGCAATCAAAGATAGGTCTCATGATAGAAGATAGCCAGCAAGTTCACATCGAAGGTGCAACAAGCGCAAAAGAAATGTGGTATGATAAAGTACATATTTTATTACAACAATTTGGATTTATTCAGAGCAAAGCAGATCCTTGTCTCTATGTAAAGAATGAAGAGGGAGAGATTATTTAGCTCATTATTTACGTAGATGACATTTTGATTGCCGCGAAAAAAGAAAAAAAATCAATAAAGTCGCTCAATTTTTAAAGAAACATTTTCAACTGTTAGATCTTGGACTATTGAGATTTTATCTTGGCATTGAAATCAGAAGGAATAAAAATGGTTTTTATTGCATCAAGCAATCAAAATATATTGAAAAAGTTTTAAAAAGATTTGGATTGCAGGATGCAAAAATATCTAACATAACGTTAGATCAAGGTTGCGCTAAAACAAGAGAAAATCAATCAATAATGCCGAATTGCGAAAAATATCAACAATTAATAGGTGCGTTGTTATACATTGCAGTAAATACGAGACCAGATATCGCAGCAAGTGTAACAATTTTAAGTCAACATAATAAGCAGCCTACATTAGTTGATTGGAATGAAGCAAAAAGAGTCGCTCAATATTTAAAAGGTACAATCAATTACGAGCTTCAGCTTGGCAATAAAAATCAAAAATCAGGCCTTATTGGTTTTGCCGATGCGGATTGGGCTGAAAATAAAGCTGATCGTAAATCTAACAGCGGCTACCTGTTCCAGTATTTTGGAGCATCAATCAGCTGGGGATGCAGAAAACATTCATGCGTTCCATTATCATCAACCGAAGCGGAGTACATCGGGCTCGCAGAAGCATCTCAAGAGGCTATATGGATTCGTCGTCTTATTCAAGATTTTGAAGGACAAACTCCAGAAAGAACAACAATCTAAGAAGATAATCAGAGTTGCCTCAAGTTGATAAACAACAAGAAATTTAGTAATCGAACCAAGCATATCGACACTAAATTTCACTTCATCAAAGAATTGAACGATCAAGGTTTAGTTGATTACAAATATTGTCCTACACATCAAATGCCAGGAGACATGCTTACAAAACCATTGGGAAAAATAAAAATTCAAGATATGGCAATGAGGTGTGGTTTAAAAGACATTTAAATTATTTTTTTTATATCGTACATAACACACTCTTCCTAGATGTTCGCGTTATTGTGTGTATATCGTTGCTATATTTCAATACCCTTCCTCAACGATATAGAAAATTTAAATGTCCTTTAAACCACACCTCATTGCCATATCTTGAATTCTTATTTTATATTTTTCGAAATTTCAAACATTAAATTATTTTTTTTCTATGTTTTCCGTATGAGTTTTTCCACGAAATTTCAAGTCCGACTGAAAACCGATGAGAACGAACAGATCTCATCATTGCAACAGAAAAATCTCGTCATACGAAGGATGAACAGGCTAAACACGACGGATGGTCAAAGCGCACGACACAACGCCGGCGATTTCAATAGCTCGTCGATCTAGGGGAGCATGCACATCGCGACGAAGACGCTCCCGGACGGAAAAGGAGCGTTCGGGTTCGTCGCGGTCTCGTCGGACGAGTCTGAACCGAAAATGTTCCGGTACGAGAGCGATACCAAGGTGCGAACGAAGATCGGACCGAACATCGTCCGAAAGCAGGTCCGTCAGTCGTACACGAGATTCGTAAAACCGAGCGTCGAGAAAAACCGGCTTCCGCTGACGCCTCCGCGCTTCTCACCGGCGCAGGCACCGTTCATCACGTCGCGCGCCGGCGCCGCCACGCCGCCCTCGTTCTACGACCTGGACTTGTCGCCGATCGGCACGAAGCCGCTGTCGACGTCGATCGGCAAGCTGTTGCCGGATGATTCCGATCCGAGAGCTTCATGTAGGGCTCGTGGTTCCTGACGAGGTCGTAGAGCTTGTCGCTTAGATAATCGCGGTACGCAATCTTTATCCGTAGCTTACTCGTATCGGTGCTCACGTAGTCCATCATCTTGTCGAGCTTGTTATCGGTTTCGGATCCTTCGTACCGTTGCTGTTGAACTTCAACAGCAACGATTCGAAGGGAGCGGAACTAATGATAAGCTGGACAAGATGATTGACTACGTGAGCCGCGAGGCGCGTAAGCTACGGATAAAGATAGTGTACCGCGATTATCTGAGCGACAAGCTCTACGACCTCGTCAGGAACCACGAGCCCTACATGAAGCTCTCGGATCTGAATCATCCGGCAACAGCTTGCCGATCGACGTCGACAGCGGCTTCGTGACGATCGGCGACAAGTCCAGGTCGTAGAACAAGGGCGGCGTGGCGGCGCCGGTGCGCGACGTGAAGAACGGTGCCTGCGCCGGTGAGAAGCGCGGAGGCGTCAACGGAAGCCGGTGTTTCTCGACGCTCGGTTTTATGAATCTCGTGTACGTCTGACGGACCTACTTTCGAACGATGTTCGGTCCGATCTTCGTCGGTACCTCGGTATCGCTCACGTGCCGGAACATTTTCAGTTCAGACTCTTCCGACGAGACCGCGACGAACCCGAACGCTCCTTTTCCGTCAGGGAACGTCTTCGTCGCAACGTGCACGCTCCCCTAGATCGACGAGCTGTTGAAATCGCCGGCGTCGTGTCGTACGCCCTGCGCATCCGTCGGGTTTAGCCTGTTCATCCTTCGTATAACAACGAGATTTTTCTGTTGCAATGATGAGATCTGTTCGTTCTCATCGGTTTTCAGTCGGACTTGAAATTTCGTGGAAAAACTCATACGGAAAACATAGAAAAAAAATAATTTAATGTTTGAAATTTCGAAAAATATAAAATAAAAATTCAAGATCTGGCAATGAGGTGTGGTTTAAAGGACATTTAAATTTGCTATATCGTTGAGGAAGGGTATTGAAATATAGCAACGATATACACACAATAACGCGAAATTCTAGGAAGCGTGTGTTATATACGATATTTTGTTTGTTTATTAGTTTATTGATTTTATAGAACACAATCATTGTTGTTCGTTATGTGTAATCATCATTATGTGTAATAAATTTATTTATGTTAAATTCCAAAATATATAAATATATATATATATATATATATATATATATATATATAAGGAAATAAATAAAATAATGAAAACATTATTAAATTGTATAAATTCATTTTTAAGAAATTTATTAACACTTTTCACTTAAGACAAGTTTTTATTGATTCTTGTTCATGTCACTTGAGTTGCATGCATCCCACATAGCGAAATTTTATAATTTTGGAATAAAATTTATACAATAAAATAAAGTTTAAACATGTCACTATGCCAAAGATAACACCGAAGACACATAGTAAAATAATTTAATTGTACTTGGTATTTACACATTTATTATTTATATTATTATTAAATAATTAATTATGTTATTGAACGTTTTATGTTAATATTGTATTTATTGACAAGGATATTAAATGGTCTGAAAATAAATTTCAATGTGGAACTTATATGATCCATATAGTAGAAAATATATTAATTTTTTTGAAATTACTTATGATTTTTTTTATAGAAAGTGGGTCTTTAAAATAACTATTAAGTTGTTTTTTCATATACACTTACTGCAATAGTTTTATAATTTTTAGATACAATATGTTTTAATTTATGATAATTTTTGTTTATTGGTTTTGATTTTCGGGTATTATTTTTTTGCAGTTACTTTTTTCATGATGTAATTAGCCTATTATAGTTTTAAATAATTTTGTGCTTGATATACTTAATAATGTACCGTTTCTGTTCACTTGTGCTTGTACTTAATGCCTACTAATAATCTCTCCTCTTTCAAAATTTTACAAGTTACCCATTTTCCAACAATTACATACAAATTGTAAGTTAATAACATTTATAATCAATTAAGAAAAACGTCATATACCATCAATGAATAAAGTTATAATTTTATAAATATTTATATTAACATTTTTATGTTAAATAAGTTAAAACGCAAATACACATAGAATGTTCATTGTATAGAAGTGTTATATAAAATAGAATTTACATTTAATATATTGTATTATCGATAATTTTAGAAAAAACAATTTATTTCGAAGCTGTTTGTTTCTAATATAAATATTCACACTGAGATCTTTTCTTATATTTTATTTCAAATTTCAAACAGTTTGAGATGAATGAAAAATAATAATTTAATTTAGAATAAAAACAGTAATAATAATTAAATGAAGATAATTTTTTTATTGTAACTTCAGTCATTGAATATCCAGTTATAAATAGATATATTATTACTATTATTAAAATATATTTAGGTCAATTATTTTATTATGCATCATTTCTAACATATATATATATAATAAAATTAAAACCAGTATGTGTGCATGAATACAAATCATTGATTTTTGCATACACAAGTTACGTACATATTTTGTCAACTTTATATAGATTTCGTTTTTGATAGACATGCATATCATATAAATGCACATGTGTCGCTTTATAAAAATATTCTCAGTTATACATATGGACAATTTTATATATACAGAAACATGAAAAGAAAAAATATCAATTTTACGCTTTCAAACATTTACATATAGAAAATATACAAATTTAAATTTATAAAATAAAATTTATCGTACAAAAATGATATATTATCCTTTTCTATAAATTAAGGTTCTTTTTCTCGATTAAAGATGTTTTCATTACTTAAAAATATTTTATTCAACGACGAGAATAATTTATTTCAAATGTTCATTTATAAAAAAGGAAACGATTCACGTGTGTTAATTTATGAATTTTTAGTGCGACACTAACTAAAGTTACAAACTCAAAGAATATCATTGAAGAACTTAAATAGAATGAAATATTACTGAAAATTCGTAACAAAAAGCCTACCCACATCATGTTTCTTCTGAATACAGATAAAATATCGAGTTCCTTATGTTGTAGAAATGAAGATAAATATATCTGAGAGATAATGGTTAACTGTGAATGGTAGAACAAAGAAGAACAATCCGCGAAAAACTATGTCGAAATTTATGCGTTTTTCGAGTTAGCAGATTGGATAACGTCTGAAAAACTTTCATATATATATATATATATATATATATATATATACACACACACATACAGGAATAAATATGAATGTTATTTTTTGCGAAAACGCAAATATTTCCCAACCTTCGTCAAAGTACCACATTGGCATGTTAACTTATGTATTTGTTTTTTCAATTTATTCTTCATAAAGAATGTTTTTTTGCATAAATATGTACAACAAAGCAAGAACAACTTTTATTGAGTTTATGTTATTCTGTTCATGGTTAGAATTTTCGATATTTTTTTTAAATATTTTATTCTATTAATTAATATCTTAATAATTGATTTTATACTTAAATAATTTTCGAATACTCTCTTTTTTAGAAAAATAATAAAAACATACTGTCCTATATTATAATTAAAAAAAATGATATAATTTTTTTTTAATTTTTTCAATTTTCACATATTCTAAAATCAAATTTATAAATATGAGAAAATAATTAAATAATTCTTTGCATATTACATAGTTGTTAATTTAATGTTTTAATTTGAATTTATAATATTACTCAATTCAAAACTGGATTTTAAAACCATACATATTCGAAAATCGGTTTTTAATTTAAAAATACTTTTATTTTCTTCGTTCTCTTTTATCTGTTTTTGTAGCATCGTTTTTAATGTTTTGATTGTAAACAAATAATAAATTGAAAATATACAAATTTATATCTGTATGTAAAAAGATTTATGCCTACTATAAATAATTTAAATCTATAAAAACACATATTGAATATTTGTGAACGTATGTAAAAATTAATATTCATGTTCTGAATTTTACACTGGTGATACCATTTATTGCTATTTTGAAATGAATCTTGTTTGATGATATAAAAATATTTTTTTATATTATTATATTTTCGTCAATATCAATATTTAATTACAGTAACGATAATTAAATTCCAGTTATATATAAAATAAGTTATACATTTTTATCGAATGTGCCAAATTAAATATCAAGTTTTAATTATAAAAAATATTTTAATTTACTTCTTTAATAATTTTTTAAGGGAGGAGTTGTTTTTAGTTTAATATTTTTTAATTTTTATTAAAGTATATATATATATATATATTAATTAATTTTCTTTATACTGAATTTTGATCATTTTACATACAAACTGAGCATATAAAACTGAATCAAAGATATTCTGTACTTTATAATTACACATTTTTATTTGATATAAAAAACATGTAAACGCACAAAATACGATAATTCACATCAGAGAAGAACAATGGAAATGAGAGAACAATTTTAATCTGTAAATGTCAGAATCATCGATTGATTCAAATGGACAAATGATTTTCTTTCGTAGAAATATATAACATATACCAGTAAAATTTGATCAATTATATTTAATTACTTTTTCCAGAACGAAAATTTACGACTAAACATGTTTGAATATAAACAGAGATTTGTTCAATTTATTCTGCTAATGCTTTTACGAAAAACATATGTACTTTAATATATATATATATATATATATATATATATATATATATATATATATATATATATATATATATATATATATATAATTACATTGTGAGAGTTAAGTGAGTTTTAATTATATAGTTATATATATATATATATATATATATATATATATATATATACTTGTATGTATTATGTATGTATGTGTGTGTGTTTGTACACATGTGTAAGTTTTTGTGTGTATTCATCTATGTCAATAGTCGTGGGAAAAATCAATCAAGATTCAGTTGAGATGACAAAACATTTATCTACAGTTGTGTCTACACTTCGAATTTCTATTAAGGAAATATTTTCTAACTATAGTTTTCTGAAATCCACTCGTGTATTTTATATAAAATGTCTATTGTAATAATAAACTTTGGTAATGTGATTTGAACTCTAAGATGGGAGATAAAATTAAAATCAAGTCAGAGATTGAACTAATTTTCCAAAAAAAAATAATTTGCTATTTCATTTTCATGTATTTTATTTAAATATTTTATTTGATGTATTATTGTATTTTTAAAAACACACACACACACACACACACACATATATATATATATATATATATACATATGTGTGTGTGTATGTGTATGTTTTTATAAAATATAATAATATTATAAATTTGCAAAGTATTTAATTTGTAATGAAAAAAATAAAATGTATTTTTGAAAAAATGCTATAAACAAATATTTATACATAATATTAAAACATTGATTAAATAACATAACACATATTAAATTTAAAATAATTTTCAATATGAATATACTAGATCATATATTAATTTATTTGCAATTTTAAAATATGAAATTTATTTGAAATTAAAAAAATATCTATTTCCAAAAAACATATCAATATTTTCATGCATATATATATATATATATATATATATATATATAACAGATACAAAAATACAAAATGGAAGGAACAGTAAAAAGAATTTGAATTATAGATATAAGAAGAATAATATAGAGTTTGAAATGGAAATGAAATACGACACAATACAGAAAAGATACATAAACAATAGAAAGTATTGAATAGAAGCTAAATATTATAAAAAAATAAATTGAGATTTTTAAAAGCTGTAGGAAATATTGTATTTTTAAAATGTATGGAAGAACAAAACATTCATATTATTTCTTAAAAGTAAAAAATTGAAAGATGCTTTTTCAATGAATTAAATATTATATATACATACGAAGAGAAAACATGAGACTGAATTAAATCTAATACATATAGTCAATAGTATTGACACTTAATCGTTTTAGATGCCTGAATTAATTTAAATATCTATTGAAATAGAAATAGGATATAAATCCTTGTCTAGTCTAAAAACTTCTGTACTGTTACTAACTTTTCAATTAAGTATAGTTTAAATTGTTATTTAATTCACGTAATAAAAACACCTCCTTTATGTTAATAATACTAAATTAAACGTTATATTAATTAAACAGTATTGTTTTATTTAATTTTCTAGATGTATTTAATTATCAATTCAACTTATTTTATATGTTTATTTAATAAAATTAATTTCTTGTTTTATTTATTTTAGACATTTCAAAGTAGCAGTGTTTTCCATGGTCGTGTTTTTAGTAAGCGCTGCTGTCACTGCATTCACAATTTCTTATCAGTATGAACATAATGTTCGTGTAGAGGAACCATTTGCCTTATTCGATCAACTTTATGACAAACCGTGGTCTCGTATCGGACCATATATTATTGGAATGGCAACTGGATGGTTTTTATTTAAAATAGATTGTAAACTTCGAATTCCTAAACCAGTTGTCATGATAGGATGGACACTTTCACTTGCCTGTATGATGAGTTTAATTTATGGAATTGGAAAAGATGGACTTGGTGTTTTATCATCATCATTCTATGTAAGTACATTTTTTTTGATAATAAATATAACGAAATTCAATTTCAGTACAAGCATATGAATTCGAACTTAATAGAATTATTTTAATACAGAAAATTGAAAAATATTATAAAAACTTGTATCTCATATATCTTTATCTCCATCAAAAATTAATTATATAATAACAATATCACTTTTTATTTTCTTTCATAGAAATATAAATTCTGTTATAAAATATAAAAAGTATCATTTTATTTTATTTTATAGAACTATTTTAGTTAACAATATATACTTAAGTTGATGAAAACTATACCAAATGTTATTTTTATTTATAAATATTAAACGTATTTTCAATATAAAAGTGAATAAAAAACTTTATTACAAGACACTGTGAAAATAAAATAAAAAAATAGTATAACAAAAATTTTATTCGTTGCCCACAACACGTTATTTCTCTCGGCAAAATTAAAAATGCAACTATAAAACGAAATGATATAATGAAACGAGAAAATGAAAAAGATAAACGTGAAATTTTAAATCTTTTTTAATGTTCTAGAATTTACATTCATCGCGTTTATATTTACTGGTTTTAATACGGTGTTGTTTTTTTCGTGCATCATTACTTTGTACGTATGAAAAATGTTACTCTTTTGATATATAAAAGCTGAGTGAACTAACAAGTTTACTGCTAGAGAAATTGGTATAGTGTTTATTAAAATTTATATAGAGTTTAAATGCAAATATTATTACTACCATCATTTCAAACATTTATAATTATTTTGTTCATAAATTATATATATATATATATATATATATATATATATATATATATATATATATATATATTAATATTTACTCAAATCTCATTCCCCAAATTAGAGTTTATTATATTTAATATAAATTTAAATATTGTTTTAGCTATTTTCCTTTTTTATTAAAACCTTTTTTAATTATTTAAAAAAAATATTTTTTATACATGTACTAACTTTGATTGTGTTAATATGTATGTTTGTATACAAAAATTTTATCAAAAGGCCGTAATTTACAAGATCAATCAATCATAAGCTTCAAATTGTAATCAGAAACTATTATTAATATAATATGATCTGTAACATTTTCTAATTTGAAAGACTTGTTAACCCTTTAACTGTTTAATTTTGTTTCGAAAAACTTTTTCTGCCTGCTTAATTATTTTCCAGCGAAGACGAGTATACTCGACATAAACAGAGTAAAATGTTTCTGCCTATAAAAGTAGGCAATTATGATTAAAAATCAAAAGTTGCGTGTTGGTTTTTTAGAAAATATATATTTTTATTCGTTGTTAACAAACAAAATTTATTTCATTGATAAAAAAAATATCACATAAAGATTTTTTTTATTTTCTTTTATTTTTTATTTTTTTTATTTTCTTTATTTGAAAAAATCGTTTTGTAACGGTACTTCCCCAGAATTTGTTATTTCAGCTTAATACAAGCTATTGTGTATTAAAATAAATAAGGTTGCCAGACTAACGAATATTCTAAAATGTACATTTTTTAAAAGATCTTTATTTGCCCTTTTTCAGGGAAAAAAATTACAGTTGATTCGTTTAATAATAATACGAATGCGATTTTTTTTATCTTCACGACGAGTATACTCGACATTATGCGAAAAATTTTCGTTTCGCTCTGACGAGTATACTCGACATAAACAGTTAAAGGGTTAATATAATATGTTGTATTATTGAAAATCATCAGTTTAATAATTCGTTCTATTATACAAAAATTTGATTATCTGTTGAATTTATTGAAATTATTTATTTATTTTCAAAATAAATATTTTTTTAGTTGTTTCAAAAGTAAATAAATACTGTGGTAGTTTATAGAAATCTATAAATATAATCTTCAAACTGGTATTAATTATACAAGTTATATGAATCTGTACAAAAGTAAAAACTATGAAATGTTAGCTTTGTTTTTAAACTTTAATTATATATAAAAGTTAATTAAGTATAAATTATATTTAAAATTTTATATTTTTAATTTGCATATAATTTTAAAAGAACGTAGAAATGAAGTTAATAAACATTTCTTATTAACTTAGAATAAACTTTTAATGATAAATAAAATACGTTTTTATTTGCTTTTTTAAGTCGAGTCGTTTTCTTTTACACTTTTCACTCCGTGCAGAATTGTTTTCAGTAAGAAGTGAAATGTCAATATAAACAATTCAGTAGTAGTGTTAAATGTCTCGGGTTCTGATAAAAAATCAATGATAGCAAACGGAGTGTAAAGACTAACAGCGGAATGATGTTTTTTTTTACATTGTTCGTTACAATGTTGTAAAAGCGGACTGAAATTAATCTTCGATATCCATTGTCAAGATTCGTTTCACAAATCAAGTTTGTTTACGTTCGTACAAAAGATTATTTATGACATTGTTTATTTGAATTATGACATATTAAAAATATTCGATTTTTTTTAAAATAAATCAAATATTTAGAATAATCAAAGAAATAAATAAAAAAAATATTTATTAATTTTTTAAGTAATAATTTTTTGAGAATTAACTAAAAAAATAAACACGAAATATTTTATTTCAATAATAAAATGTTTATACAACTAAGTAATTATGAAAATACATAATTGCTATTCACATAATACACGAAACCAAATCAAATAATGTAATTAACTGAAACTGTACTTTATTTCTATTGACCTTGAATGAAGTATTATCAATCGAACCCGTTTCAATATTACAATGGCATTAATTACGGAATGAATTGTCGTTTTTAGGTAGCACTGGGTCATACCGCATGGGGTCTCAGTCTCAGCTGGCTGACAATTGCTTGTTGCACTGGTTACGGTGGTCCAATTAACAGTTTTCTGTCATGTAGAGGCATGTTACCATTCAGCAGATTGACTTATTGTGCTTATCTTGTCCATCCGATGCTAATGTGCATTTCAAGTTTCCAATTAGATGGACCGATCCACTTACATAACGGGATGATTGTAAGTATATAACATTATATATTTTAATTTAATTATTAAAGATATTAAATCAGTCCAACTACTTTGTTCATTCAATTAATATTATAAATAATATTTTTAGGATGTTATTTTTGATTTATTTATAACTTTATATATACATACACACGTGTGTTTAAATTTCATTGAAAATTAATTTAATATATATTTTCTTATTGCTAGGAAGACACTTTAAAAATAATTTAATATAATTTAGCTAGAGTACAAATGAAACATTCACCTTCAACATATTTTACAAAAATGAATAGAATCAGAGAAATTTATTTAAAAACTGATTCACATTTCGATAGCTTTATCATCACTGTCAAAGAGCTCCGTTATAAAATCTAAATTAGCTGTATAAGATGCAATATATTTTTGACATTTTTTTTTATATATATAGAGATATAATATACAGTAGATAACGACATAAGATAAGTTTCCCATTTTAATATTATTAGAATTAAATAAATTTAATCCATAATACACGGTAATGAGTTTTTATTTTTTATTTATTGAATAATTTCACAAGAAAAATTTTCGAAAACCTTTCACTTAAATGAACTATCACCCCAACATTAGATTTTTAATAAGTGTTCAATAATTATTTATCATTCACTTTCTTTATTTAATATTGAAAGTTATGTTTTTTTTAAAAAAAAATTAATTGTGCTATTTGATATTAATTACTATAAATTATATAAAAAAAAACATAGACCTTTTACTTGAATGTTTTATTTTCATATTGTTGCAAATAATTCAATATTATTTTACATATTTAGATACTAAAATGGTATATTAAAAGTTTTCATTGTATTTATATTTTTTGTTAGAATTTTTATTTATACAATTATAAAAGAAACAACATTTTTTTTCTTAATTTTTTAATTTCATATATGTTTAAAACTTGTGTTGAATTAAAAATTTAATCTTGTATTTATAGTATGGCTTTAAATTTATTTTATATTTTGTTAAAAATATTATTTATATTTTTTTATGAATATTTTTAACAAATGTAATAAGTTTTATTTTCTATAAACATACATTCTATCAAAAGCAAATAAATATAATTTAGTAAATTTAGAGTAATGAAATTTTTGGTAGAATATTTATATATATATATATATATATATATATATATATATATATATATAAATGTGTATGTGTGTGTGTTTAATTCCATTTATATAAAATAAACTTTCCTTTCACAGTAATTTAAATTATAAAAACTGTTGTTATTTTAGAAAAGGTTAATGCTTGTTTATTTTAATTATTATATATTTGTTTTATTTTTATATATTTATATATATATATATATATATATATATATATATATATATATATATATATTCATTAAATTAGACAGAATATCAACAACGATTTATATTTTAACTATAAGCAATTGTTTGTAAAGTTCACACTAAATTAATTAACGAACTTATTTTATGAAACACTTGAACACAAATGAGCCCAGCAAAGAACGTACATTTCACAAATGAACTTTTCTAATTAGTTTTATGTATAAAAAAACGGCACAAAACAAGCAGAAGAAACAAATAAGTCAAGTGAAAGAGATTTTCAAAGACATAACGAAAACGAAATGAACATAAGAATGGAAATTAGCGTTGTTCGTGAATGAGAAAATTTATTAGTTGCTAGTTGTTTGTTCACTTCAATTACGAAATTTTTTCGTTAGTTAATATTGAACTTTGCTGCTTTATTAAAGAGGCTATATATTATAAATTATTTAGTGAAGTGTCCAAATATTGAATGTATAGTGAGTTTTCAAATTATATACATCACGTTAAATTTAAAATTGAAATACTTATTATTTATTTTAAAAATGTTTAAAAATAAATTATTTTCTTATATATATATATATATATATATATATATATATATATATATATATATAGATAGATATATTGCTCCAGTTTTATGTCCTTTAAATGTAAGCTGATTCATTATTATAAAAACCATAATTTGTATTTTAAGATTAATGTTTTTATTTACCAAAAGGTAAACATTTCAGAGAAAAAATATTTATTTTTGTTGATTTATTTCTAATTACTTAATTCATTATTTATTTTTCAACTTATATTATATACATTTCATATAGAAATTAAAATCCGAAAACGTATTTTATTTTTTTGTGAGAATAAACATTAATTTTATTATATATATATATATATATATATATATATATATGTAATGATCTTATTAAGTATATCTCACAAGAAGATCGGATTAAAGACCAAAATATAAGTTTTTAATAAGCTATACTAACAAATGTATTTTTTTTTATTTTAGCTCATTATTTATTTGGGTAACGCTGTAGTATCCTTCCTCATGTCCTTCGCCGTGTCATTAGGATTTGAAGCACCGATCGTCAGACTTCTGAAGTTGATTCTCGGCGGTAACTCGAAAGAAGACTGAAGAAAGTTTCATGTGTGTATATGAACGTATATAACTTTGTATATCAAATAAAAGTTATACATTTTTATATTTCAAGTGGATTGACTAAAGTATATCAAAAAAGCAAGATATTACTTGGTTGTTTCGTATCTAATTTGTGGTATGTTATAACATATGAGTAGTACTGTTCTTTAATAACTTGCTCAAATAGTTTTTTTTATGTTCAACTTTTTTATTATACTTTTATGTTTGATGACATTTTTCCAGTATTTACTTTTTACTATCGAATTTTTCAAATTTGTAGAGAGAAAACGTAGTTTACGTATAAAAAAACAAGTAGATATATGTAATATTATGGTTTTTTTATTGGTTAAAATAATATAAGTATGTGTACTCGAATAATTATGAATTATTTTGTAATTATTAAGAAGTTAAGTAAACAATACGTTTTATACTAAGACTGCCATGTTTTATAAAAATAAATAAAAATAGGTATAATACAATTATTTTATTAGATTTAGTTATTAAATATATTTGATAATATAGTGTAGTTTTATTTATAAGGCACTTTTATTTATGGATAAAATAAAAAAAATATTCACTGAAACTGCGGAAACTATGATAAATGGTTGATATCAACGAGTTAACTACAATACTTAAAACTGATCGTTTCAAGACCAAAGTTAACTACAACAAAATAGCTATTTTTATAGAACAGGAACACAGGAAAATGATGAAAAACTTTCAGTTTCATTTTATATATATATATATAAATAAATTTTGAATTAAATATGTCCATTCATTCAAAAATGTATATAAAAATTTTTATAACTGACTTTTAACAAACCATATTGAATTGAAATATGATTTTTCGAAATTCTGTAGCAGCGAGATTAAATATTTAAATAACAAGCTGAATTTATCAAATGAAATATTGAGCTATCTCTTTACGAATTGAAATACTAATGTGCTTTTTTTAAAAAAAAATATCCACTAACATATTTTTTTAGTATACGAACTTTTAATGAATGCACATATTTTAAATCTGTATAACAAACATATTTTTTAATAAAACATTAACATGTTTTTTTATGTGTAAATGAAGGTACAAAATTTCAAATACGTATATATTTAAATTTCAGTTGTAGAATCTACAAGAATATATTCTGTTATAAGAAATCGCTGAAAATTAAATGAAATTTTATTTCTTTAACAGGTAAGTCAAATTATAAATAAAATAATATTTTTTTCCTAGTATTTATAACTAATGTAGTTGGAGTTATTTATTGCTTATATATATATATAGAGAGAGAGAGAGAGTTATGAAAAAAATATTTCCGAAAATTGTGTAATTCTATTTCAAAGTTAAATTAGAAAATGAAATAGCTAATGAACAAAAGATAAATACAAGTATTTGCTGAAACATATAGCGTCAACGTAAGTTAATATTTGATGTTAATGAAAATGTAATCTCTCATTTTACCGTATATGTATAGAAAATTATAAAACGTATGAATTTATTAGTTGCTGTGTGATATAAAGATACAAAACCTATATTAAAATCCATTAAATTAAATCTAGAACGTTACGTAGAATTTATAATAATACCTTACAATGTTTTTATGAACAAAAAAGTCATCATAATTGAATTCATGATTAAGTAAATTCGCAATATAGAGTTTGAAACTAAAGTTTTGTTTAACTGTTTTACTAATATCGTTTCATTAATATTAAAAACGTTCATTTTATTTTCTTTAATTAATATAATGCAATAAAAAGTGAACAATGTATGCTTTTAAAACACTGGAAAGTTTTTAAATGGACATTTTTTATCTGAGTCAATTATTTTCATATGAAAATAATACATATATATATATTTATATATATATATATATTAAAATATATTTCAATCATTTTATTACTTGTGTTACAAAAGTTAGCTAAAAATATATATATATATATATATATATATATATATAAATAATTATTTAATTATGTACTTTATTTATATTCATAAAAAATACACATCTGATACACGAGAATATAATTTATTTATATTAAAGTTATTTTTTTTAATTATGTTAAAAAATATTTTCAATGAAAAAATCAGAATTTAATTTTTAAATTAGCATCAAAGATTATTTTAATGATAATATAAAAATACATTCGTTAATTTTTTAATTAATTTATTTTCACTACGCACAATTTTGAATTTATTTATACAAATCTTTTTTTCCATTTCCTCTAATAATATTAATTTGTAACTTTATATATATATATATATATATATAATATATATATATATAGAGAGAGATATATATATATATATATATATATATATATATATATATAAATTAAATTTTTATTTATTTTCTATTATTTTAAACATTATTAAAACTAAGTAAAATTATTCTCTCAAATAACAGATTATAACAATATTTTTAAACTTTTACAGGATGACATTTAAAATGTGTGTAAAATAATATGGGATTATATCATTGATAAATTGTGGTATTTATTATTATTGAATATTATTAATAAAAATTGTACTAAACATTTTAAATACTAC
>CP092095.1:16809728-16852228 GCA_029203775.1 Neoneuromus ignobilis
AATATTTATAGAATAAAAACTTGAAATGAAAGCTCCTAAAGCAAAACAAGGTACCGAAAATGAACTCATAAATAAAGTTTGTTTAAAAAATACAAATCCAGTACAATGGCCGGAGTGGAATGATTTTGAAATTAATAGTGAAAAATGGGATCCACCAAAATCACCAGAATTGAAAACAGCTGTAAGTAGAATAATATAGTGAAATTAATCATTTATAATTAATTAAGTCAATGAAATAATGAGACTGAAATTTAAAACGCATTTAAAAGAATAAATATACAAAATATTATTAAAAATATTTTTTTCTATCTATAATAATATAGAATTAATGATTATAATTTGAAAATGTTTTATATATATATATATATATATTACTGAAGAATCATTGAACCACATAACAATTTTGACCAAGAAAAAATGTTTCATATTCACGATTTTATAGAGAAACACGATATTGCCTGTATATTTTTGTGAGTATACACATGTGTGTATACTCACATATGTATATATAAAGCTATTACTTTTCTCTGATTTGTTTTACGAAACCCAGTCAAGAAAGTTGTGTTGCTCACACAAAAGGCGAATAAATATCTATATATCAATCTGACGCAGAAAGCTATTACTATAGAGCTAGAAAAATTGATGCTATCAATATTTTGGCTACAATTTTAGTGCTTGTTTTAGATAAACCATCAGTAGTAATGCGTGTTTTTCAAATTATGTTATATATATTTATAAACGAAAATATATTCATTAAATTCAGTAAAGAGCATCAATATTTATTAACTATACAAGTATAAAAAAAATTTGTAAAACATTGTTTTTTATTAATATATATTTTTTCATACAATTGGCATTATTAAAGTTATTGAAAATTTTATCTTTTATTTATAACTTAATTATTACAATTGAATTTATTGACAATTAGTATAAAAAAATAAATCTTTTTTTATCTCTTTGTTACTTTGTTTTGATATTGTGAAAATAATATAACATATTGTTCTAACAATGATGTCATAGACATCCAAATGTCCATCAGAGAATAAATTGAGAATAATTGAAAATCTATTGTTGTTAAGATAACTAATTCATTTATGTTAAAATAAATTTATCACAGTACTAAAACTAACATTGACTAA
This sequence comes from Neoneuromus ignobilis, assembly GCA_029203775.1. Lineage (NCBI taxonomy): Eukaryota > Metazoa > Arthropoda > Insecta > Megaloptera > Corydalidae > Neoneuromus > Neoneuromus ignobilis. Next base: position 16,810,868 of record CP092095.1, read on the forward strand.
ATGGTTTTCCGATAAATGAATTTAAACAAGTATTGTTAAATCAATACTAAAGTAAAATCATTAAAAAAACATTATGACTAAAATAGAAAAATATAATTTCTATAATTGAAATAAAATATAGATTAACGAATTTAAAAAAATGGACGTTTATATATATATATATATATATATATATATATATATATATATAACACTTAAGTTTATATGAGTATCTTAAAAGGAATTGAAATTTAATTTTTAAACTTATTCGGCGAAGATTCGCCATAAGAAACGAAACGAAAAAATAATGACAATTCACTGTAGAATATTACTATATGTTTTACTATACTACCTTGATTAATGATTTAAAAAACCTCTCTTCATTCTTCGAATATCGCCATTGGGAATTGAATACAGTGAGCACATTTGATTCACAGGAGAAAGACGCGATTAAGCCGATTCAGAGTCCTAGCTACGAACTCGAACAAACTCTACTCCTTCCTCCGAGTATTCAACCATTTGTTGCCGAATGGAAACGACCAAGTGAGATTTGGGATCAGAATGTATGTTCTCTTTCAACTTTTAAAATACATTCTTTTTGTTTTAGTTCATAAAAAATCGTCAGTAGATAAATGTCTTAAATTATAGATAAAAATTATATTCTTCAATTTATATATATATATATATATATATATATATATATATATATATATATATATATATATATATATATATATATATATAAAGACAAGCAAGACTATTATAAAATAGCTCAATGCTAGGAAATTTGAAATAAAATATTTCTATATGTTGTAGATAAAAAATAATGTTTTTATATTTTTTTTAAAAAAAATTATATTTCTATGTTTGTATCTCTATTTTGCTTCAAATCAAAATATGTAAATTTAACATATAAAATTCAATTGCATTTGATATACAAGTTTGTACGTCACTAAACTACAAAAATGTATTTTTTTTCATTTCTATATTTTAAAACTAACAAAAAATGAATATACTTATTCACAAGAAACCAGTTTTTAAAAGAACGTTTATATAGTTCTTTTGTATTCATATAAATTTGATTATTATTAATTAATGTTTGTTAATCTTTGTCATTGATGTTAACACAAATTTGGCAAATATTTTTTTCATATATATATATATATAAGTATATGTACGTGTATATAAAAAATGTATGTCAATTAAAAATACAAAAATATATATTACATCATTTTTGATTCCGTTTTATATAAGTTCATGTCTGAGGCGAAATAACTGTTATTTTGTCATATGCAAGTACACATATTTCTTCACACATCAAGTAACTATACTCTAAATTAAAACTTTATAATACAATAACACATTGTTTCGTAGATCACGGTTACTGTATACAATGACCAGACACAATTTCCGGATCTGATTACAAGAAACAAGCATCTGCTCCATAGTGAAATAATGAACCACATCATTTGCGCTATGCTCAATTTGCAATATTTAGGGACAAAACAACCATTGACGATTGAATGGGACACGCCGTTTTATGTTCCATCTACGGTAGGAAAACACTGGCATCCCTGTCATCATGTTTATTCAATGTGTAAAGCAGGGAAAGGTCAAAATCATGCACCTCAGGTGAATAAAATTGGTGAGTTTTATTTAAATGAAAAACGTATGTTGCATTAGTAATAAAAAATATTTTTAATATTTAAAATAGACCATCTTTGAATTAATATTACTTCACTTTTTGTATTTGTTTTATATTACTATTTTACAACTACATATACATTATTACTTTGGATTAATATATTTTCCAAATTACAATATTAGCTAATTAATTATTTGTAGAAAAATTAATTTTGATTTATGATTTTAAAAGATTTAAAGTTCCTTTAAAAAATAAAATACATTTTTCGGTAGATTAGATTAAATGCTTTTATAGAACGTTTTTTTAATAAAAATATTTTTCAAGTACAGAAATCATAAAATATACTTCTAATTGAACTTAATTTGTAAAAATATTTTTATATATCTACAAATATATTTAGAGTTATATTAAATGTCATAGGAATGTATATCATAAGATTATATTATTTTGGATGTTGGAGAAAAATAACAGTCAATGACACATTTCCGGTGGACACATCTGGAAATTTGTTACTTCCTATGACCTACACCACTCCTACAAATATCGAGTTGTGGCCAATGTTATTGACATTAGGGTTATTAAAAATTGCGGCGTTAACTTGGACAAAAGAGATGGAAATAAATGACTTTGATGCTTTAACATGTTTGAGTGGATGGTTTTCATATAAAATTGATGTCAGAAGTAAGAATCTTATGTAAATAATTAATTATTGTTTATATTTATATGAATATTTTATGTCTATATAAATAAAAAAATACAAGACAGTATTCAACATTTTGTTACAAAAATATAATTTTATTATACTTCTTGAAGTACTGCAATAAAATATTTGGATTTATATATATATATATATATATATATATATATATATATAATTTATACAAAGATATCAACATTGAAAAATTTAAAAATGAAATAAGTTCAAAAAAACAAAATATTCTCATAAAATGTTGAAATCGTTCCCATACTAAAATATACAGTTATAAATTTAATATAAAATCAATGCAAATTACTGCATCAATCTGCATTCAAATTAGTATTTAATATTTTTAGATAAAAACTACGTCTATTGATACAAATTATTTCTAGTCGCAATTAAATTTCTAATTGATAATAAGTTTTTTTTTTAAAAAAAAACGTACAATATGATTCAAATTTATGAGAAAGTTTTTTTCCAAATTGTGCTTTATCGTATTAACATATTTTATAATCATATTAACATATTTGAAACGTAAACGATAAGATAATGATTTATTAAAATATGTCTACTATAATTTTAAATTGTTTTTTATTAAATCTACACAAAATAAAATAAATAAACCTTTATATTAATTAAAATTTTAATAACCACACACATGTAATAATATTATACAAATTATTAACAAATAGAAACTTTAATAAACTGTCAAAATTGATTAGATATGAATCTTAATTATTGTATTTTAACTTTTGAGTATGCATTTATGCGTTAATAATTTTTTGTTCGTACGAGACAACATAAATATTAGAACATATTAAAAATGACATTTGTTATTGATATTGTGTTAGTTTATGAAGCAATTATTTTATTTTAGAACTTGAATAACAAATTTCTTTCGAATTAAAATAATTTTTTTATTATAATTTCATCTTATCATGTACTAAACTTATGATCATTAATAAAAAAAATATTTAAAAAAATTAACAATAATTATAAAGTTTTATTTATAAAAGAAAATAATATATACATATTTATAAAAAAAAATCATAGTTATTTTTAATTTTTAAAACGATTAAGTGAATTCATAAGTTTGATACATATGTTTATAAAAAAAATGTTATGAAATGCTTGTACATGATTAAAAAATATTAGGTTGGCAAGTATCTCCCTTCCGCTTTTTTTTTGCTTTTTTTTTTTGTACATAGCTGCGAAATTCAAAAGACCAGAAGGCGGAAGGGAGATATTTGCCAACCTAATATTTAATAATGTCAAAACAATTTTTTTCATTCGAAAACACGAAGATTTATTGTTTCAAGTACATAGTTTATATATGACAGATTCTATATTTTCAGTGTAGTTTCTTATATACTGTATATTTTGACATTTGTTTAAATTTATAAAGGAACAATCATAGTAAAAACTACTTCGTATCATAAAAAATATTTTTTCTTTATATTCGCAAAAAATAAAGCTCTACTTGAGAATTTCATAAAACAAGTAGAAAATTTATCTTTACAAAGGCATTAAACATATTTATTTGTTCATTTCCTTAGTCTGATAATAAAATTACATATTTTTTATAAAAAAATTATTATTGATCAATTTTAGCGAGATATGCTTTCACATATATGAATTAATTTTCACTAATAATTCAGTTTACTGCAAAAATATATTATTTTTAACATTAACTATTTAAAAGACGACTATTAAATATTTTTTTATATTTATAAGAAACGAGTTGATGTAATTTAATATACATCTTATGTTTACAAAATAAATATTTTATTAATATTTTTAAGCTCATGAAAATTTTAAACATATTTATTTTATTCAATAATTGATATACATGAGTTAAAGATTGTATTTTCAAATTTAATAATTACAGATATGAAAATAGAAGAAATATGGGATATATGCACAACTTATTTAGATAGTTTCAAATGGCCTGTAGAAATAGATACAGCTTCTTCAACAGTATCAGAGAAAAAGTCTGGAAAACAGTCGTCTAAAACGAAAGAAAAAAAAGCTATGGTTGAAGAAATGTTTCCACCACGACCAACAGTAATATTCGGAATTTGTGAAGATTTGAGGTTTATAATTAATATAATTTTAGTGTTTTAATTGTAATTATATATAATTTCTTTTTTTATCATCCTAATCAGCCCATCTCAATCTACTGCTATTTAAAGGCCTCCCCAAAATCTTTCATTTGGATCAATCTAATGCCTTTCTTTTTCAGTACATTCCGACGAATTTCTTTATTTCTCTGTCTTATATTCAAATCAATATAGCTAATAAAACTTTAATTGTGAAATAAATATTATAACTATTTTACATATTAAAGTAGTAATAGTTTGTTCTTTACAACTATATCTGATATTAATTACACGAAGCTTATGAATTCATATAAACTGACAAGCAGTTCTAATACTTTGATCCTTTTGCGAAACTTAATCTTTAGTACATTGGATTTGAATGTTTAATCATATGTTTATTATTCTCCTTAAAGTTCTGTGTAAAATAGTTTCAAATTATTTGTAATAAATTTTGTCATTCATATTTTATATAATATATTTTCTGTCTCTTATGCATACATACTTTTATATATATATATATATATATATATATATATATATATATATATATATATATATATGTCGATACTTACGAAGTACATATGTATATGTAGGAGTAGCAAACAATTAAATTCTTCATATATTTATGCATTTATTCTCACATAGATGTATATATACATTTGTCACATTTTTTGATAGATAATTGTTTAAAACGACATAAATACATAAAGATATGATAGTCATATTGTGGTAGTCATACACACAGATACATACATATGCATATATATATGCATGTTTATGTGTGTAACGGTATTTTAGAACAGTAATTTTAATTATCTTTGTTAAGAAAATTTTTCACACCTAAGATAAAAATCATCGGTCAACTACATTTTTCACTCTTAATTGTACAAGTGTTTATTTCACTGCATTTGTCGACTTCGTAAATTTATTTAATTTTATATATTCTTAGTTATAATTTTCTTATTTATGTAAAAAATACTACTTTCACATCAATTACACAGTCATTCCTTACGAACCATGTACTACTATGTAATTAGTACTTTCCGTTAATATTATCATTTTTTAACGTTTATTATCTACATCACACATAAGTATTTATACATTTATGCATTTTAATTATTGTCACCGTTTTTTTAATCTATGTAGTTAAGAGCACATTTACAAAATCTTATAATTTATTTTCAGTACTTAATAATAATAAAATTATTTTATATTCATTAATGATTATAAAATTAAAAAAAATATAATATTAAAATAATTACATTTTTTGAGAGAAAATATCAAATATAATCAACTACAAAATCATTTATTGAAATAATCTATTTAGATATAGATTAAAAAATTATATCTTATGTTTTTATTAAAAAATGTGTCCAATTAATATCAATAAATTGTTCATATATATATATATATATATATATATATATATATATATATATATATATATATATATATATATATATATATGGAAAGAGATAATGAGACTGAGACAGAGATCTACTTAAATTACATGCTAATTTTAATTTGACTTATAGGGAAAAATCAGTTGATGAAGTTCCAGAAATGACGCCATGCTGGGGTCATACTTTCCTAATGGAATTATCACGTGATATTCCATTAGTTAAACCAACTGAAGTTGAAGGTAAATGTTACTTTAAGCCATTTAATTACATATATATATATATATATATATATACACACTTATATATATATACATACACTATATATCATACGTAACTCAATCCACAAGAGTTTAAACCGCAAGTTGATTATAGGAAAGTGGCTACATACTCTCGTTGCAATCAATAAATCACACATTTAATTTAATTTCATTATGATATTGGATTTTATCATTAAATTCTAAATTTTTTAACTGATGATTTTTAGTAAATGCTAATTAAAATATTTTTTATATTAAAGTAATATTAAATAATAGAGCAATGAAATACAAAATTTGGAAAAATAATGTTTAGAATAATTTCTCAATTGAAAACCCTTCTTATAATTTAACAATTATTTTTAAAACTTTGTTGATTTTTTTAAAAAATATGAATATATTTTTGATGAGTTTTCAATTCAATGTCAGTTAAATTATTTCTATCAATAGTATGTTTCATATTTATTAATTGTAATCATTTACATCTGTTACAAATATATTATGCTAATGATTAATGTCTTATATCAAAAAAGTGTAATTGGAAAAATCTTAACCAATAAATATTTAATAATTTGTTTACCGTTATTTTAAATCTTATTATGAAAAATGAAAATAATTTATAATATAAAATGAATAACTGTCTATCAAAATGTGCTATATTTTTTGATTTATGTTTGTAAATTTGTTCTTTGCATATATATATATATATATATATATATATATATATATATATATATTGTTATGAAATTAATTATATTTACTTTATAAACATAATTATTTTTTATGTTTACAAATTTTTAAGCTCGATAATTTAAATACTCAATAAATTGAAAGATTTAAAAATAAAATTATATAAAATATTTGTTAATCAATGCTAATACTAATTTGTAATTATATTTCCAGTTTTAGCCAGATGGAAACGTATAAGATGGTTACCATGGGCAGTAGAACGAGGCATTTGTCCTCCTGAAGTTATGCTTCCTCCAATAAAATGTTTGAAAACCGTTAGTTTTTTACGAAATATTGCTGATGACACATTTATTGAACCTGAAATACCTATAATGATAAAACCTAGCCAAAAACTTGTTAGTTCAAAAAGTACTTCTAAGAAAAATGAATCTGATCAAAAAAGTACTGGAGATTATTTTGAAAGTAACATCAAAATTTGGGCAGATTTGAATAAACTATATCCTTATCTTACGGAAATAGATATTTATTTCAAACCATCGTTCTTTGAATCTCGGTTACAATTGTCTGATCTATCGTTTGATTTTGTAGTAGAACAAAAAGTAAAAAAAGAAAAACTTGCAAAAGAAGCAAGTAAAGAAAACTTTATATCTTGGCTAACTGAATCACGAAAATCTAGAAAAGAGCCTATTTTTATTTTTATTGATAATACCAATTCAGATTTTTTACTGTTTACTTTAACACATAATGCTTCAACATCAATTTGCGAAAATGGGTCAAGAGAGAATAGTCAAACTTTTTCAGACAATAAAGATGAATCATCTCTTGTAACAAAAAGTGGAGAGTTATGCTCACAGCCTCATTCGAAAGCAGTTATTGTGGTAGATTTATTTAACTGGGTGACAGCAAGTGTTGAAAAGATGGAATTCATTTTAAGTACTGTTGGTATAAAAAGTTATTTATATAAACTTGAACACAAACGGATCATTCTTCAAATATGGATTAATAGTAATTCGTCATATACATTAAATGTTTTATCACATATTCCACAAATAATAATGGGAAAATCTGATACAATATTTGAAGCAATGAAAAATGAAAGCAAAAAAGCAATACAAATGTGGTCAGATATATGTACTTCTTTCGAAAAACTTATTCATTCGTTTGGTAAAAGTGAATATCAATCAATGTTACAAGCAGTATACAAATCTTTGATTCCCGATTTACATTCTAATAGAGTTGTTTTACATAACTGTCGTGAAAAGTTTGTACAAGAATTAATAAATCTTGTCATATGTTATAAGGAAATTGAGCAGTTAACACCTGAAAATATTAAATTAGCTTTACAGGTATTATTGTTGGATTTTAATGCAAAAATTCCAATCAATATAAATTCGCCATCAGATGAACAAAAACCTGTTGTTTCTTCGATATGTACAGAATCAGAAAAACTGTTAGTAATATCAGAAGAAAATGTGTCAGAGTACGATTTGGCTGCTCGAAAAATCCAATCAAAATTTAAAGGATTTCTTGTTAGAAAATTAATGAAAACTCGGAATCCTGGAACAAATACATATAAAAGTATTATCGATGCAAATAAAAAAATATATGATAAATATTTATCTCCCTCTGCAAGATCAAAGTATATATCACAGTTTATGAGAAATTTCATAAACAATCCTAAGTTATCTTCGTTTTACAGTATGTCGCAAGATTTTAATAATGTGATAGAATGTGATGAATTTACTGGACAATCTAATGTATGTGTAAATGGATGGGTGTTGTTAGTTAGGAAACAATTTTCCCTTACAGTAGATAATGATATTTTGTTACGTATAATGTTGTATTGTGATCTTCCTAGTTATTTACTTCGTGTGTTCAACAATGATACGCAAAAAGAAATGAAACGTGTTACAAATAATACTGTACCTTGTTTCTATTCAAAAAACAAAAATGGATATACAATAATTGGGTACGGATTTTCTGATTCTACATATATTAATAAAGAAGTTTTGTGGAAACTGAAAATCATTCGACTAAAAACTAATATAGTTGAACCTATCACCTATTTTAATCAGAACGTTTTTCTAGAAGAATTGGCAGGAAATTATTTGCCAAATTATAAAAATGAAATTTGTAAATTTATAATTAAAACTATGCAATATAATATATTAACACTACGTTTACAAGTCAGTTACGAAAATGTTGAATTGTTACTAAGAATTAAAGATGAAAAAGACAAAGTTATCAGTGAAGTCATATCAAAACACACTGCAATTTTACCTTTCATAATTCTCCGTGACGATATTCAAGACGATAATCTTTTTCGTGGTGTTATTTGTAAAAGCTCTTCAGATTTCGATAGATATAGATCAAAATCTGTTAAATCTGAAAGATCGAAATCATCAAAATATATTGAATCATCGAGTCGTGGTAGCAAAATAAGGAAATCTACTCTAGACGACACTCTTTCATCTCCGAGAAGTGTTATTAGTATAAGAAGTCGTAAAAAATCATCAAAAATAATCAATCAAAATTTGGAAACGAAATCTGATATTAATTCTGTAAAAGAGGCTATTTATTATGTAGAAGTAATTGTGTTGAATGATACATGGCCATTAACTCCAACAGAATGGGCCACAGTTGAACGAAAAGAAGCAAAAAAGCTGCTTAAACAATCCCAAAGACCAAGCGACATAACTCCAATCACTAAGTAATAATTCATTTAATTTCATAAATAATTTCATACATACATTTACACATTAGACTTATTTATTGCAATATTTGTATATATTAAAAGATCAATAGTTAATTTGTAGGTTACAATATATTTAGAGTTGTTAAAATTCTGATCTATACAATATACTCGTATATGAAGATAACTTTTATTAGTGATATATAATTTTAATGATATTCTTTTTGTTTATTTCTATTTAACAATAATTATCAAATTATATATATATATTGTAATAAAAATGTATTTATAAATTTTGAAAATCGTTATATTATTTCCTATAAATATTTTATAGTATTTTTTATTCTTAATTATATGGATTGTTACATTTTTTAAATTGGATGAAAACACTTAACAAATTTTCTTCAATAAAATTTAAATTGAACGAAAAAACTCAATCAAAAAATATTTATAAAATGTTCATTGTTTAGAAAACCTGCTGAAAAAGGAAAACACGTCGATAAAAAACGTCCAGTTTTCGGAGAAGAATTACTAGAACCATTTTGGCGTCTGCACGCAGTATATAATGGAAACGCTTCTTCTGTCAACATAGTATATGATTCTAGACGAGACGAAGAGATCAAGTTAATGAAAATGTCCTGGGAAGAAGGTGACGCAGGAAGAGCTGAAAGAGCTGCGCAAATAAGGTATTTCTATATTTATGTTATATATAATCACAATGGGATTGTAATTCGTTTATTATTTGACTCCATTACCTTAAAATAGAATTAATTTATATGTTTTCTTAAATTACGAATAATAATTCATTTAGTGTATTAAATTATTTTCAATAATATTTGTTTTGTGAATAGCTATTCAGTTTCAGGATATATATATATATATATATATATATATATATATATATATATATATATGTGTGTGTGTGTGTGTGTGTGTGTGTGTGTGTATAACAATTTGAAAATAATATAACGAAATATTTCTATCAAAAAATAGATTAGATTTTTTATTAACTTAAATAATAATTTTATTAAAGTTCTTATTATTTATACAAAGTTCTTTTTAATATTTATAAAGAAATATAAATCATAATATAGTTAATGTATAGTTATATATATATATATATATATATATATATATATATATATATATATATATATATATATATATATATATATATACATATATTAAATTCAGTAACATGAATCTTAAGTCATACCACCTTACTATTTTTTTCTATTTTCCAATGCATTAAAATATTTCAATTTTAACCATTTTCTACTTTGTGAACCTTTTAAAAAAGAAATTATATTACTTTGATTTAAAATACTATCTGTGAATATTTTCATCCAATTTCTAAATATATGCATAATTTTTAAATGTCTGCATAATATTAAAGTATTAGTATTTTTATTACTAAGATAAATTTATGGACAAAATTTTAACCATTAATACAGATATTACATTAATAATTCATTTTTAATGATTCGTTTTTTAATTTTTTCATTCTATAACTAAATCTTTTATAAAATATAAGATAATTATTTCATATAATGGAGATTTTTGTCTTAAAATTTGATTAAAAAATATTTTTTAATTATATTAATAATATATATATATATATATATATATATATATATATATATAGAGAGAGAGAGAGAGAGAGAGAGAGAGAGAAAGCAAGAGACATTTAGATTATTTCATATAATATTTATTTTAATACAAATTAAAATTTAAAATAATGAGCAATAAAATATTTTTTTAAAAAATAATATTCGTTTTAGTCTACAAAATTAAAATCAGTATTATGATATAAACAATGTTTATATAGTAATTATAGTTTATTAAATATTAAAATTAAAATTGAAAATACTAACATTTAAATACATAATTCACAAAATTCATAGATTATTATTTTTAAATTTCACTCCAGGCCAGTGACCTATTTCATCTATTAACAGAAAACTGTTTTGGTATTAAATAAATTTAGACACTAATAGTGTTTATAATACAACTCAAATTTTATTGATATATTAAATAAATTTCATAAAAAGGTCATTCATTAAAATTTAAAAAAGTGTGTTTTATATAAAACCAATAAATTTTAATTTTACAAATAAGACATAAAAAAATAAATTTACGAAATAATGTTTAATATTTGAATTTTATTTCATAATATAAATAAGTATAATAGTTTACACAAATTTTAAAATATGTTCCATGCGGAAGTCATAAGTAATTTAATGAAAATGTTTTTTAAAACTTATTGTCTGTATAATTGTATATATATTTTTTAATATTTTAATCGAATTTTAATTACATACTTGTATATATGTGTTTACATTTGGATCAACAGCACAAACACTGCAATAAATTACAAATAAATAATTTTATATAAAAGCATTCAACGAAGTGTGCACTTTTATATAAGTATGTAGAGCGTTAGGAAAATGTATAACAAATTTTATTATAATTTGTCTTTTTATTGTTTGTCATATTCTATACATTTAATTTACAGTTTATAAATTCTATATCATACGTTGTAACAAGACATTAATTTTTTATAATTTGTCTTCACATCTCTATTTATACTATATTAATCTAAAAAAAACATTAACTATATATATATATATATATATATATATATATAAACATAGAATATATAATGAACAATTGACTTTTATATTTTAAGAGAAGAATTTTTGGAGCAAATTCAATCTGAAATAGTTCAATCCGAAATTTTCAAATACGATAAACTTGCTACATCGAGTACTACAGACGGTGTAGAATGTTTAAAAAGACTATTAAGTTTTTTAATAATGGAAGAAACTTCTTTAGATAATATAATATCAAGCAAAAAACAGTCAACAGTTCAATCAATCCAATCACATACTTCTAGTTTAATAGCCATTGAAAAAGTCACATCAATAAATATCGAATCAATAGATAAAGAAGAACAATCAGATAATAATGTAAAACGTGACTCTAGTTTACATTTGGAAGTAATTCGTACATTAAAACCAATCAAGAAACAAATATTTACTCCATTGGATTTATCGATCTATGAATTGCATGATGAAAATTATGAATTCATGTAAGCAATTAAAATTATTATTGAATTTATTTATTTAAAAAAGTAATTTATTATTAAGTTTAACTATGAAAAAGAAAAATATCTTAGGAGATTTCATTACAATTAGAATCAAAAATAAAAAATATAATAATATATTAAATATTTTTTTAAAGAACTAAAAAAGCACTTAATATAAATATATATCTCTACAAACTCATTTTTTAATCTACTTATACAAAGTATAAACAATTATTTTGAGATAAAAATAAATATTTTCCTAAAATATATTTAGTTATAAAATAAAATCTACATAATTTTTCTCAAAATTTTATATTACATTTAATTCTTAATTCAAGTATGAAAATATAAATTAAAAATAATTAACCTTAAATTCGCACAAAAAGAGAAAAAATACAATAAATGTGCGAAAATGCACACAATAACGTTAATAATTTGTATATAATTTCTAGAAAAAAATAATAATTTTTACATTATCTCAAAATGTCAAATTTTTTATTAATACATTTTTTTAATCTTTTCTATTTAAATTTTATTACATATGTAACTGTAACTATGCATAACTGTGCATAAAACTGTTACATATGAACAATTTGTTGCTATCTTGGCACTATTTCATGATTAAATACATTGTTATATTTTTTATCAATACAAAATTCAAACATCTTAAATGTATATCATAGTTTCATTAATAAATTTATTTTTTAGTGTTAGACAATATAAACAAAAATTGCTTTGTTTTGAAGAACAGTTACACTAATGTAGCATTGTTTGCTTATGTTTCATGCATACATATAAAACTATATTGCAGTAATTTTGCTTAAGCGAGATAAGTAGTAAAAGTTAACAGATTTTAGTACGTTGAATATTTCTACTAAAAGTCAAAGACAATAATATTTTATATCTTTTAAAATTAAATCGTTTCACATATGTTAAACAAATATCATTTATGTACGAATATAAATGAAAGGTTTTAAAATTCAATTAATGCTTTTAAAAGAATACTTTAACAATTTTTAATTAAAAAATGTTATATCTTACATTTAATAATCATAAAGTAGCTATTAAATATAAGAGAATTAGTAACTTAAATTGATATTTAATTAAATATTAAATATTTAAATATTGTAATATTGAAAGAATTTTTTATTTCTATAGAAAGTGAGTTTGAATTTTTATGTGGAATCATTTTTTAAAAAAAATATATATCATTTTAATTTAATAAAGAGATGATTTAAAAGTAACTGCAAAAATTTTATCTTGAGAAAATGTACTTTAAAAAAAAATTTAATATATATATAATAGTATTTATTTTCAATGTTAAAAAATTATTTTTTGATTAGTAAAAAAAATTAAAACACAATTTATATATATATATATATATATGTATATATTTTTATATGTACATGTGAATAGATTATCCAGAAAATCTAAAACTAATGATAAAATATATTAATGTTTATAAGTAAGAAATGGTTTAAACATTGAATGAAAAACTGAAAATAATGTTAGTAATCAGGGTTGAATTTAAATAGAAGTAGTGGGGAAAAATAATATTGGACACATTATAGGATTCCTTTTAAGATTTCCAAAACTATAGTCGTTTGCTACTTTCTTCTGATTTTATCACTCATGACTATCAAAAAGAGATATCTCTATACTTTAATATACAATAGTGCGAATGCCATTTTTTACCTATAATTTTTTCCATCAGTTCTAGACTTTTCTGTATATTCATATATTTTATAAAAAAATTACACACACACACGCATATATATATATATATATATATATATATATATATATAATTACAGGAAAAATGAACTTTTAAATCAGCTTGAAAACTATGTTATTACTGAAGAAAAATGGGTTAAAACACCATTGGATGAAATAAGTCTTCAAGCTTATCGACAGGATAAAATTAAGCTCTTTGAATATTATTATAGAAATTTTAAAAAAATATCAGACATGGAAGTGCAAATACATGAAGACAAAATGAAACTATTAGAGAAACTTTTTGAAGGTTTAAATTATATATATATATATATATATATATATATATATATATATATATATATATATATATATATGTATGTATATAAAGTAGATAAATATTTATAATTTTAAATATCAACTGAAATGAAAAATGGTTCATATAAAGTGTATAATAGAAAATTATCAAAAATATACGATAGAAAACTATATATAAATATGGCTGTCGTTTCATAAAAAAAATTAATCATTTTGATTTTTTATTAAATTGGTATTTAAATTGTAAATATATAATTATATGATACGTAAAATATTTTTTTCTATTTTTAAAATTATTTATTTTCCTAATATTTTCTAATATTCAAATGATTTCGCAATATATAAAAATTGCGTTGAAAAATATATGAAAATTAATTTATAATAATACTAACATCAGGTTAAAAATAGATATTTAATGAAATTTTATAACGAAATTCGTTTTATAATTCTAATTACGGTTTATTTTTCTAGTGTAAGCATTTATTAACATATATATATATATATATATATATATATATATATATATATATATATATATATATATATATATATACATGTATATATAATATTTTTAGGAACACGGTTACATTTTAAAGAAACTTCTGAATTTTGTTATCAAGACAGAACAGCTGCTATTAGTGGTTATTTAACTAAATTAAGTTCAAAGAAAGAATCATCGGGTGTACTAAAATCGTCTGGTTCTAAAAAAAGTAAAACAAAAAATTAATTCATAAGAAATATTTAAGAATAATTATTAATTTGAATATACACATTTATTAAATTGTGCATTTGAAATTATATGGACAATAAATAATAAATTAATTAAAACATATTTTATTTAAGAAATAAATAAAATTTTCAAATATTCACATTAATTTTATTTGAAATATTGAATATTATCATTTTATGACCGTTGACATTTATTTTATATTGCATGTATCGGTTACCTAACTGAGATTGAAGGATTTAGACATACATTTACTTGCTTACTTTTATTTACTATTCTTTAGTCTTATTTGGGCTATATATTATACATTTGATATTATACAATATTTAATCCTATTGTACAACTTTTGACAACGCAGTAAAACGTCTATTTTGTGATTTTCGATTATGTCACGTAAATGAAAATAATACAATGTGTATTTTTGTTATTAGTATTCAGACGTGTGTACCGTTTAGACGTTTCGAGTATTTAGAAAATAACAGTGTTTGTGGTAAGAAAAATTTATTTTTATAAAATTTATATATATATATAAATATTTATTTTATATTTAATTTCTAGACTGAAAGTAATATTTAGAAACAAATTAATTCTCTTTATATTTTCACTTACATATTACAGACAATATACGTACATACTTTACATGCATACTACTATACATACATACACACATATATACATACACACACACACATATACATACACACACACACATATACATACACACACACACATATACATACATGCATGCATCCATACATACATACTATTATTAATTTTATCATACATACTTATTATTAATTTTCGAACCACAAATACTTTTTAGAAATAAATTAATTTCTTACGATTTATATATACATATTTTAGGCAATATATATATATATATATATATATATAAATATATATATATATATATATATATATATATATATATATATATATATATATATATAAACTTTTGTAATGTAATCGTTTTATTTATTCAAGTTAAAATGGCAGATTTTTAAACGTGTAATTTTAACTCTAGGTATACTATTTGAACACATTTATTAGTTATATTTTTCATGAAATTTTTATTTTTAGATATTATAATTAGGTTAAGAATAGTATTTTTTATTCGAAACTTGAAATGTTACATTAAAAATGTTTTGGTGATTAATTTCTTCGAATATTTTTCTCCAGTATTTTATAATGTTAAATAATCATTTATTGTATATAGAGAATAAACAGTGACAAGTTTTTTTAACTCTTTTATAAAATAGTGGAATATGGAAAATTGATTATTTTTCAAAGAAATATAATATAATTTAGTAAAGAGAATTTAATAAAAATAATATTTTTAGTTATGACATTATTAAATTACTATTTCAATACATTTTTATTGTTCATGCTGAATGTTGAAAACATAGTCAATTAAAATGATACACACGTACGTTGAAGATTACGTTTGGAATTTTCTTTTATTCGTTTCTTTTTTTGGTATTGCGTGTACGTTTATGTATCCGAGTTTCTTTAATTTTTTTCTTATATTTTTATATCACTTATGGTCTATATAAAATGTATATTTCCTAGTAGTTGACTTAACATCCAATTCTAATTAATTAAAATATATGGTCTTCCAAATATGACACCTAGATTTGTGTTTCATTAAAAAGAAACGTGTATAGGGAAACGAGTATAGTCTTTTTTTTCTTTTTAATAAAACACAAATCTAAACCTCACATTGAAATGAATCCCCCTTATATATTTATATAATAAGAGTAAAATTATATTTGTAAATTCTATTGTCAAACATATGATTTTTATTGCTGAAAATATTTTAATATTTATATATCGTATTTTAATTTTTAAAAAGAATTTGAAATTATATTTTTAATTTCTTTTATTATATTTAAATAAATGAGTTAATGTTATATTCGCAAATACTGTTTAGTAGTAAATAAAAATTTATTAATAACTACCTCTATCGTTCTCAGTATATTACTTATAAGGGTAGTATTATCTAAATCATAAAAGTATATTTTTTATGTATAATATAACTGATATTTATAGGTAGTTAAATGGCATTTAAATAGTAGGAATTTATGTGTGTATAGTGGTTAAATCGGTAATAAGAACGGGAAAAATATTTTAGTAATATAAATTCTTTACTTAAGTATATACGTATGTTTATATTGACTTTAATTAAATTTTGAAATTAATACCTTGTAAAATAAAATTAAAACAAAGTAAAATTTTAATTAAAGAGTTTAGTCGTAAACAGTTATGAAAATGTTATTAGTAAGTTTATTAAAAAAACAATAAGGTTATTTTAATACCCGGAACTTTCAAAATTGATAAATAATCTAGATTATATGTAAAATCATTTCGTTTTAATAAACCATTAAAACCTACTTTCGTAACTTGACGAACTTCCGAAGCACTATTTATAGAAAACTTACCACAAACAGAAACTTAATTTTATATAAATAAATTTATTCATACAATCGTGCGTAACTTGAATTTCCAATTAAATGAAACTTGGCGTAATACCGAAATGACGGCTTTTACCTGAACTGCTGTAGGAAGATAAATCACGGCTTATCCAAACATTAATATGCAAGTCAAACGAAAGCTGTGCCTGGCTTGCGTACAAGATATTCATTACAACGCAATTGTGGATACTGACGAATATAAATTTTAAAAATAAAATAGAATGATTTTTCCTTTCAAAAAATCATCTGTTTGAAAATTCAATTTGGTTTAAATGTTCGAATCAAACACGCTTTTTGTTTGAAAAGTATTTTTTTATTTGTTTTTCGTTTTTTGTATTTTAAACAAATATTTTAGAAACGAAACGCAGATGTATTTGGTTTCAAAGGCTTTTCTGAAAAACATTTCCTACCAGTTCTTTTATACAAAAGTACATATATATATATATATATATATATATATATATATATATATATATATATATATTTGTGTGTATGTAGGTGTAAATTTAATTTTTAAAAAATAATTTCTAATTGAAATGTATTATTGAATAGAAATTTTATATTTAAAGATAAAAATATAATGTGTAAGATATTTCAATTTATAAAGATCTAACATGAAATTAACCTTTTTCCATATTTATAATTTATAAGGGGTGAAAAGAATACATTATACTATTGAATTTTAAATTTAAATCATTCTACTAGAGTTCCATATTCTTAAAATTTCATAAATTTCCAATTTTATTATTTTTGTTTGACTATAATTTTATATATATTAAAAATATATTCATAATTTATCTACATAAGAATAGAAATTATTATTTTAAATTGAATAGAAAAATCTATTTAACTGATTTATTTAATCGATTTTCAATATTGCTTTTGCAATATATTTGAAAGTATCATTCAATATAAATGTGTAAAAAAATATTTTTGGTTTTAGTGCAAATGAATTATTTTTTTAATTTTATATGTTTTTTTAAATATACATACATGCATACATATATATGTATATATATAATATGTATGTATGTATGTATGTATGTATGTATGTATGTATGTATGTATGTGTACATGTATATATAAAATTTTTACAATAAAAAAATCAATATATGATATTTTATTATTTATTATTAAATAATTATTTTATTTATTTTTTTATAATTGCCTAACATTGTTTACTATAAATGAAACATTATTTATTTGAAACAATATTTACAATGAAAACATTATTTATTTGAATTATTGATTCTCTTAATGAACGGAAATAAAATAACTTTTTGTACGTTTCCTTACTAAATAATTAAACTCGCATTTTAATTTTTTTTGTTATTATTATTGAATAAAAATAAATAGAAAATATATGACACCACAGCTACGTTGGAAAATATAATGACGTTCGTTTGTGTGTTGAAAAATGCAGTCATTCAAACATCGAGCATAAAATTGTGTATTTAACGGTGCGCGGTTTGAAGAGATTAATCCGCAGAACGTACCATTCGTGTTGTTCCACTGCAAAATCATGTTTCCCATATACAAATAGATAACGTGTGAATGTATAATTGACCTGAAAACCGATGAATCATATCTCGGCGAGGTAAAGTTTTCATATAAATAATATCTAAACGCGTTATTGTTTATTTTCTACAAAACAGTTGTGATGTACTTGGAAATTAATTGGTAACACTAAAATTAAACGTGCATTTGCTTGTATCTAGTTAAATCTGTTTCAGTGTCTTATGATTTACCGTATAATCTATTTATACAAATGTATTTACTTTTACTGAAATGTATGTTAAGTGCAGAAATGATAAATGATATTAAATTAAATAATTTACTAATAATTAATTGGATATTTATTTTAAGATACATTCAAGAATTTAACTTGAATTTATATAACACACACACACACACACACACACACACACATATATATATATAAATATTATTATGTATGCAAACAGACTTTTTTAATATATTTAAATTTTATTATTTTTAGTTATTAAATTCTTTGACATTTTCCTATTATATTTACCCCTTTATGTATTAAATGTTTCATACTTATAATTATTAATCAAATTAAAATTCATGTATGTATGTATGTTGTTTATGTTTCGTTCTGTATAGATTTATATATTTAAACTTTTAAAGGAGTGGCACATAAATAACGGTATAAATTCTGTCTTTTATTATAAATCGAATATCATATCTATGATAAATAAGAATTCTGTAATATAAAAAATGAAATTGGAATTTTAATAAATGAACTATAAAAATTTAGTTACTATGTAAGTTAGAAGTAAAAGATGTTATATTTTAAAAAATCTATTATCATTAGGTAATGATTTTTATTCATCATTGTAAAAATGCTGAAATTGTCATTGATCATATATATTTATTAATGAATAGCAAAAATAGATAAAATATATATGACGAAAAGAAATAAAAAAAAAACTATTTTGTGTGAAAGAAAATTTCTCGGTTTCGTAAATTGATATAATATAATTCGAATAAAATAAATCATTTATCGACTCCCTTACAAGACGTGAATAAGTGTAAGGCAATTGTATCGAAGCGATAATGAATTGAATGGCGAACTTCGTACAACTCAGAATTACATTTGTCTAGGGGAGCAGGTGTGTGTACGGCTATCAGTCCGGAAATTCAGAGATTAGTTCTCGTGTATTTTATAAGAATGCCAATCGTGTGATGCAATACCACATTTATATACGGCCTGATTCTGACAGTATTGGAATTTACGGGTCAAAGCCAAGCCTACATTTGTCATCTTTCTTATATATGTACTTATTGTTATTATAGTTGTTGAAATTGTTGATTTGACATTGTATATAATTCCATTATTGATATGACCTCAAATGAATTTATGTTCAACATAATACATACATATTTTTTTAATTCAAATTCGATCAAAATTTCATACATCTATTTTTTTATATGTTAGAGAATATTTTAAACTTAAACACTTTTATTTTTATAAAATTAATTATTTACAAAATTCATATTTTATTATTTTCTTCTATGTAATATGAAAATATTCTAATTATATAGTTTGCAAACTTTAACGAATAATTTTTTATCTTTAGTAATGTTGTTCTCTACGAATTTTAATATCTAGACGGTAGTTTTCTTGTCAAATTGTCAGAAAGTGATGTAGGTCAAAGTGTGCATTTGTGTGTACATAGCTTGAATTAAACCACAAATGTATTATTAAAATTTAAATGGATTATTTTTAATTATTTCTTTGTACAAACTTTTTTATGGTTAATTATTAATGAAAAATGTTTACCCTTATATTTTTTCATTTAAATTTATAATTTTTTACAATATTATCTTTTATAAAATACATTTCTTTTAAAAACATAATAATAAGATTAAATCTTTTTGTTTAAAATTAGTAGAAATGAATATTTATAAATATTTAATAATTTTTCTATTTTTTTCTCCAGCTATATATATTGATTCGTTGAAATTTTATAGAAATATGAAATATTTTTAAATATGACTTTCTCTATTTAATAAAAAATGTAATATATTTAAAT
The DNA here is from genome assembly GCA_029203775.1 of Neoneuromus ignobilis. Classification (NCBI taxonomy): domain Eukaryota; kingdom Metazoa; phylum Arthropoda; class Insecta; order Megaloptera; family Corydalidae; genus Neoneuromus; species Neoneuromus ignobilis. The sequence continues at coordinate 16,832,204 of CP092095.1, forward strand.
ATTTAGTTAAATAGAAGTTCAAATATCTTTTAATTAAAAAAAATACCAAAATGTAGTTTATACTTTTAGAAATAATATTCGGATACTTTAATTTACAGTACATGTAATTATTATTACAACAATATTTTAATTTACTCATATTTTCGTTTGCACTGTGCTATTATTTTTAATTAAATTCAACTATATTTATTTTAATTTACAGTGAATTTCTAAATTACAAAAACTAATTAAATCATGAGATTTTTTTAAAAAAAAGAAACTGAAATAAATATTAAGAATTAAATCAATTTAATAATATGAAAAGTTTTTGAAGCAATTATAAAAATATTTCTTGAGGCATATTTATAACAAGGTTTCCACAATCATTTAGAATGACTAGAACAAAAACTCTAGTATTTGATTTTTATCCAGAGTGATAAATTATTTCCTTGATTAAAATTATATATATATATATATATATATATATATATATATGTATATATATATATATATGTATAACAACTTTTAATTTATTATAACGATATGAACATTTTCATAAGAATATATTTATTTTTATTTTTTTTTATCTAAAATTATACTGTTTAAAATACTTTTATTTCATTTTATATATATATATATATATATATATATATATATATATATATATATATATATAATTGAAGTTTTGTTGTCCGATTTCCCATTGGTATAATAAGTATATATTGATTGTACCTCGAGGATACTGCAAACTCTAATAATTATTCAGTATGGTACAAGAGGAATCAGAATTAATTATACCTATTATATATATATATATATATATATATATATATTAATATAAATTCTGATATTATATATGTGTAAAAAACATAATTATATTTTATTTTTATTTCTGCAGACATTTTTATGTATTAAAGAAAGTTTTTACTCCAGGTCATTGTTTTTTCATTTATTTTTGTTAGTAAAATTGATTTTGTTTAACCAAAATTTACATTTGATGTTTCTAACCTAAATCTTCTATTTTTTCTCCAGTTTGTTTAAACGAAATAAAATTCCAAAAAACTTCGTTGACATTAATTTTTTATGATTGATTTCGATACTTGATCATCTTTAAATAATATTATTTCTTAAGATATTTAAAATTCTAATATTAAATTAAATAAATATTTGATTATCTAACATGTTTTTAAATTGGTTGTGACCAATAAAAAGAATATAAATACTAAAGCAAAATTACCATGAAGATATGTGAAAAAATACTCGTAATTTATTACAAGAGGAAAACACGATAATTTACACACATACGTTCATACATACATACAAATATATATATATATATATATATATATATATATATATGTATGTATATAAAAGCATAAATTCATGTCTGTACAAAAAAAAAAACGGAAATTGTCGTACTCATCTGTACTTAAAAATAAAAAAGAACCGGAATAAATGAATCATGAGAAGAAATTTACCGGAAGAATAAAGATACAAAAAGAACAAGTCTGATTACGAATATGCAAGGATATTAAATCGTGATAAATTATGGAAATATTTTCCCCTTTTTATATTCATCTCAGTGAATAAAAACTGTTAATTTTCTTATTGTTCATTTAATTTCATTATCACTAATTTCTTTATCGCGTTGATGCAATTTCTTTTCAACATCAGGACATTATTTTAGTGTAGTGAAAATAATTAGCCATTTTACAACGAATATTTAAATTAATTGTAGATTTCATAACCGCGCTCGTAAATAGATTTATATTTTATTTGCTGTACCGTACTAAATTACAAAAATCATTTTGTAGAAAATGGAATATTTAAGCTATTCTAACATTTCTATTTTTAGTATTTATGCATGTATGTATGTAAAAAATATCACAACACGGTAATCAAATTCGGTGATAATAATACGCTGTTTGTTCAAATGTAACTGATATCTTCCTGTAATAAATCGAAACGCATTCCGCAATGTTTGATTAATACGAATTGAATGAAAATATTTGGAATATTCGACATTTGTAACTACCACAAAATAGTACGTGCACTGAATTCGGATATATATCTCGTCTTTTACACGGTTTCAACATTATATTCATTTTGTTTTATAATGTACATTTCACTGAAATGTCGACGTTGAGTCACTAGACTATGGAACGTGCGATAACATTAGCTTTAATTATCGTTGTGATTTGTAAGGGTGTTAATCTCAACCACTACCATGTAAATATATAGCCATATAATAAATACACACACACACACTCACAAACATATATATTATATACATGTAAAATGTTTATATGTTAGTTTGTGGGTGGTTATGTGGCTTTGTGTATATTTTACTGTAATTAGTATAATTAATGGTTATTTAATTCCTTAATATATTCATTGTAACATTAAATGCTTCAAATCGTGTATTAGAGGTACCCTTTAGTAAGTAATTAATGTTCGATCAAAATTATTGGTACCGAAAATTAACTATCTTTGAACCGAAATTATATTTGAAACAATTTCATTTCACTGTAAATTAAAGACAATACCATTTACAAGATTTAACAACTTGCTGTACGAATTAAATGTAACGTTAGTAAATTAGATATTTTCCAAATATAATCATGATATATTTAGTTGTAAAATTGTCTACTTGAATCATATATGTTTAGTTGATAGGAAAGTTTCGAACTGTCGGTTTTCTAAAACTGTACAACTTTTGATTACATGTGAAAGATGGATTATATTTAGAGTAATTTAGTATTAGGTTGATCAGTTGAACGTGGATTTTAATTCATATAAACAGAAGTTATTTTATTACTTATTTTTTTTTAGTAGAAATGTACAAAATTCAGATATTTTGTCATAATTTATTTCACCATTAAAATGATTTTTTTTTAAAAAAAGTTATCTATGAGAAATGATTTAAGGGGTTATACGCACTTGCGAGGCGCAAAAACGACGTTTTTTTAGAAATTTTTTTTAGAAACAGTATTTATTTTGCAATTACAAATTATGATTATTTGAATAGATCCTACTTTCAAGAATAAAATAACATGTCGATCATAAAAAAATATTGAAGTGCACCGCTCCTGCAGACGATGTCCCGAACGACCTCCAAAAAAAGGCGCTTGGCGGTGATCTCCATATCGGCGGTTTGGATTATTTGAAATCAAAAAATATGATCAATTCTTTTAAAGGATAGATTAATGCAGATATTGAACGAAGAAATAATAAAAAAATTTATTTTTGACAAAATGGCGTCTACTTGAAAAAAATTTTTTGTTTTTTACTAAAATTTTCGCTCCGAATTGTTTAAAAAAATAGTAATAATTTTTGTAAACCTTATTCCTTCGTTCAATACCTGAGGAATATATTTGAGAAGATTGTGTGAAAATTTGAGACCGATCGGTTCAGCCATTTCTGAGATATCGAGATCACCGACTATGAAAACACCGTTTTGAGTAAACGCGTTTGAAGTTTCGGAAGTAGTTTACACATAGTTAAAATTTTTTACAAATTCAGGTGTATGTCCGAAAATATTTATCGGATTTACTTCAAATTTTCAGAGAATATACTCAAATATATGTTCATTCCGAAAATGCAAAAAAAATCGATTTTTTGAAATTTCTAACTGCGTATAACCCCTTAAGAAATATGACAATTTTAGTTTAGTATAAACTATTAAATATAATTGTTTGTTAAATATTTTTCACAGATCAGTAATATAAATATCAATGATAAATATAAATATATACATATTTGTTTATAATCATAACGAAAAAGTATTTGTAGACTTAAGATTTTTAAAAATAAATATTTAGTTTGTAAGAAAGTCTTTTCTGTTTCGATATATGAAAATCTATTATTTTTTTATTATTGTACTTTATCTTTTAGAAAATTTATTTATTTCAACCTGATAATAGGATCTTGTTTGGGATGCTAGTTAGATGATCTTTTGAAATGCAGTAATTTATTTAATTCTGTTATTTGTTGGCATTAGTTATCTGAATTAGTAGTTTTACCATTATTTCAAAATGCTTTTTACAAATTCAAATACTTCTTTCTACGTTAAATTGAACTATTTTACCAAACATTTTTTTTATTTTATATTTTCTATTGAGTAAAATAAAACTTAGAAATATTTATAATTCAATATTTTTTTCTACTTTATGTGTATATATATATATATATATATATATATATATATGTGTGTGTGTGTGTGTGTGTATGTATATATATACATAGAGAGAGAGAGAGAAAGAATTGAAAATATATGTAGATTGCATCGTAAAAAATGTACGAATTGATAAATTACAATTAAACTCGACGTTTACCGCTTATAATACGGTTTTAAATACTCGAACTTTAGTGAAAAATAACGAGTTCTGGTTGCAATAATATAAAATATAAATATTGTAGGTCACGTGCGCACCATATTATAATGCATACTTAAGACTTGCATGTCTTGAAATTAATACCATATTAGTAAAATCCGTTAAGAATGTGAACATATGTATAGATAGTAAAACAAATTTACAAGTTTTACTGTCAAGGATATGAAGTTCCGTTAAATATAAACTCGAATTATCGCTTTATGTACAAACGAACCAGTAACAGCTATATATACAGAGAAATTAAGTCAATATTGCTATTGATTATGCATGTTTGTTTAACAAAAGTGTTTATGATTGTTGATTTTAGTTGGTTTAGTATATAATTATAATATGTGGTTTACATACATATATACTTTATATATATATATATATATATATATATATATATATATATATATATATATATAACCAAAAAATTCTACTTGCAAAATGCAGTATTAAAATAAAGAAAAAAAATATTAAATATTAAGAATATTTATTTTTCTAGTATAAAATTTTCAGATCATAATATTTAATTTTATATCAGAAAATTAATATACCTTATTTTCAGAGGAAAAATAAATATTTTTTTTATATTTACCATAATCTATTTTTTTTTAAAAAAAACAATAATTTAATACACTAACAATATTTTAATACAAGTGCTGAAGACTTTGAATAAATAAATAAATACAAAAATATATCCTTTATGAAATTAATTTTCCATTAATATCATAACACAAAAATATTATGGTTTATTAATATTAGTTTTTATAATAAAATCCGTTAGTAATGAGTACAATATATTTTAATAAAGTTTTATAATTAATCTCTTATATAAAATTATTAACTATTTTTTTATTATCAGTCAAATAATTGAAAATATTTCTATAATTAATTTTTTTAAAACTTACATTAATATTTAATTGTTTTGAATAATACTGATTTTTTTAATTTTCAAAATGTTCTTCGTTACTATATTAAAAATATTTTAATCTTAAATTAAACATCTTTCAAATATTTCGATCGAAAAAATCTAATTAAAAACTATAAAATAATATTATATCTAAAATATGTAATATCTATTTACAATATTTTTTTTAATAGAGACTAATTTTTAATTGTCTCAGTGTAGATTTGTTAATTTCTGCAGTTGAAAAATTCATCAAATGAATTAGAGACCTTATCATTAAACGTTTTTGCATTTAAATAATTTCCTAATGACTGAAACAAGTAATAATTTAAAAAGATAATATCCGGTAAAAATGGCATATGATTTAGTACTTCCCAATTCGAATATAATTTTTGACGAATAATCATAACATGCGGTCAAGTTGTCATGCTGAAAAATGACAAGTGATTTTCGGTTAGCTAATCTAACTGTATTTTTGTCAATTATTTTATCTACATTAATGAGGTTAAGTACTTTTTCCATTGACAATATTAACCAGTTTTATATATTTGTTGTATTTTATCATATTTATAAAATATTAATGGTTTGATTATATTTTAAATTATGTTATCAAAATATTAAGTTAGAAAATTATTAAATTTTAATATAAACATAAAATTTATAATAAAATATATTATTTTTAATAATTCAATTCTTATATTGACAATAAATTTAGTTAGAAATTTAAATTACTTTAGAGTATAATAAATTGATATAAAATATACTTTTATTACAATTTAGTGTAGAAAATAATTACTTACTAACACCCTTTATGTTTTAATCAATACATACATACACTAATCTAAATCATTAAATTATTGAAAATAATTTATAATATCATGAAGGCATTCCATTTTCTTATTTATTGGCTAATAATTATTCATAACAATTTCCTCTTCTTTCATTCTTGTATATAAAAATAATTACTTCAGTAATTCCAATGATTAATGTACTACTGCCATTTTATATGAAGCAATGATAAATTATTATTGTTCAGAGCGGAAATATGCTTTTTCTAATACAAATATAAATATATATATATATATATATATATATATATATAAACATATGTTCAAATATATATATTCTAATGAATCAAAATGACTAATGTAATTAAGTACGACAAACAAATTTGTATCATTATTAAAACGACTCTTTTAAAAAGTCTATTTTTATGTTTTTCATTAATTAAAAAAATAATAAAATACTGTTTGACTTTTTATATTTTTATTCTATGTTCACTTTAGTGACTAAAATTAAAATGTAACTACAGCTGTTTTTATACTCATTTCATTTTTATATATTTAAATTAAAAAAAAAAACACATTTCAAAATATGGAATGCTAGTATTTACTGGAGAAAAATATTATATTTTCACAAATCTACAAACATTTTAAAATAGAAATTCACTATTTTATGTTATAAAAAAACTTGTATCATTTCAGTGCAACATAAATAACTAACATTCAGTACATAAACTTCTTCGTTTAGTATTTTTATTTATATGTACATTTCATCTTTTGAATATTTTATAAAATATAATACATAGATTTTATAAAAATGAACTATCACACCAATACCACAATATATTAAAAAAGTGTTGAATAATTATTTATTATACACTTTCTTCATTTTTAAATTGATATGCATTTTGATAGAATGAAAGTAAATTTTAAATTTCTAAGAGTATTTAAAGAAATTCACATTTAATTTGCAACTTATTGTATATTATATTATTTATATCTTAACTTCTATTCTGTTTAGAGTCTATTGATGATATAATTTGTGTTTTTATCTATTTGAGTCAAAATATTAGAAAATAATTATTATCAAAACCGTTGTTACATTTTAATAAACCATTATTTTTATTTATTATTTATATTTCAGGTGAAATTGTTAGAGTGAGTGTAAATTCGTGTATAAACAATCGTGTTCTGTCAGTGTACTGAAATTCCAAACATTCTACAATGAAATTCCGGACAAAATCGAATTCTATCCTGTCTACAAAAAAGGTACGTCGTGTGTTATATATTTTATCATTTATTTAATGTTATTGAATGTTTGGCACGATTTTTGAAAACATAATCAGACGATAATAACTTCATAAAATTATTAGTTTTTTTAAAAAAATCACTTCACATTACACAAAATAACACGCTTTTTATTTATATTTTTAATCAATTTATTTTTGAATAGAAATTTAATTTTTGTCACTATAATATTACTTATACACAAACTTAACATATATGAAAAATTACAATAATTTCCTTATATAATGATGATGGAGATAAATTGAAAATAAAAACATTATTATATTAAAAATTATACAAATATACATATGTATGTTTGTTTATATATATATATATATATATATATATATACATATGTATTATGTGGGTATATATATACATTATTCTCATATATATGTATAAGATGTTCATCCGTGCTCGTAGTAAATTTTAAAAATAGAACAATAAAATAGATTTTTCAATAAAGCAAACGTTCTAAAGAGAATTTAGTTTGTTTGCTTTCCACGTTATACAGAAACTAAGAGTATGAGGTTCAATGTTTGAAAGTAGTATTGATTATTCAAATGTAGCTTAATCAGCGGAAAGATACGGGTTATTGTATGCATGTAATATTGCCGTAGGTTTACTTAACAAAAATCATATTTTCAAGTAGATATGTTCATTCGTTAAATTATTAATGCAAGTTTTTTAGAATTATGTACAAATAAAAATATATCTTAAATTACTACATTCTATATGCAGTCATATATATATATATATATATATATATATATATATATATATATATATATATATATATATATATATATATATAGAGAGAGAGAGAGAGAGAAAGAGTTGCATGAGAAGTATTTGTAATGTTTATTATCTTTTAATACTACATACATATATTAGGGGTACCGGACGAAAATGTCGTTTTTTTAAATAGAAAGTCAACTTAGAAAATATATATATATATATATATATATATATATATATATATATATTTATTACCATATAAATGATTAAATATATATTCTCCCTCGATAGACAAAACTTTCTTTCATCTTTCTAGTAATTTTAATATGTCATTTGCATAAAAATCTTTTGATTTGGATGAAAAATAGACATCGAGACCTATTTTCACTTCTTCGATATTCTTAAAATTTTTGTTGGATAAAAAGTGCTGTATTGATCTAAATAAATGGTAGTCCGATGGAACAAGATCGGGTGAATATGGTGGATGAATAATTACATTCCTTTCATATTCCATTAATTTATCCCGAGTAATTTTAGTTGTATGAGGTCTCGCATTATCGTGTTGAAAAATATGTTTCCTCTATTTAATATTCTAGGTCTTTTTACACGGATTGCTTCTTTCAATCGTTTCAGCTGATCATAATAGAACTGTGCCGTTATTATCTGACCATATTTAAGAATTTAATAATGAATAATTCCTTTACAATCCCACCATTCAGACAAAAGGACCTTTTTGACTGTTAAGTTCGGTTTCGACGTTGCCAGTGATACCTGCCCTTTAGAGCTACTGTTTTTTGCGACATTGGTTCGAGTACTTAACCCACTTCTCATCCCCTGTCACAGTATGTCGAAGAAATGTTGAATTTTCCTCTAATTTTATTAATTCTTGGTACATTCGAACCCGTACAGATTTGCTTTCATCACTTAAATGATGCGGTATCCTCACACCCTGTTTATGAATCTTGCCAATTTTTTTTAAATGTTCTTACACACTAGACCAAGAGTATCCGAGTGTATATGATATTTGTTAAATAAACTTGGTCGGATTTGCTTCAACTTCAATGCGTAACACCTCATTGTCCACTTTCACTACCCTCTCACTTCGAGGTTTATTTTTTAAGTCAAAATTTCCACTTCGAAATTGTTTGAACCACCTTTGACACTGCTGAATAGTCAATATGTTCCCGTAAATGTCCCAAATTTTTTTTGTCGCAGTTGTTGTATTACTTTTTTGATGAAATTCATATAACATCCAATTTCGTAAAAATTGATTATCCGGTACAAATCCCTCTATTTAAAATAGGGCGCAAAAAAAATGTAATTTTTTTTGAAAGTTGTGCTTTAGTTGTCCACCAATCAAGAGCAAAAGAAATACGTGTTAAAAGATCGACAGCCGAAACACAACTGACCATTTATAAGGACGATGTCAAAAAACAACATTTTCATCCGGTACCCCTAATATATAGTTAACATCTGAATCACTTAATGAAATTGTTATCATCTGTATTAATTTGGTTTAATTTATTCTCTATAGTTATTCTACCCAGAAGGAATACATAGTAGTAGGAAAAAATAATATTAAATCATTTATATTTTTCAAATGTTCGTAGTTCTCAAATTTTTGAATATTATTTACACCATACATGAAATTGTATTTAAAATATAAAATAACAGTGATGTATATTGTCATTAATCACCGAATTTCAAATTTACATATCATACGACGTGTTTTTATGTATTTAATAGAACTTCAGTGCTTAGGAATTCGACAATCAATAGAATCAATACCTTTGTAACATACTAGTTTGATTTTTTTATACTTGAACTTTGACTGAAATTTAAGGAATCTTGTATAACAACGTGCTTTTTGAGTATAAATAAGATAAAAATTTGTAGCACGTAAAATATTTAATTTAATGTTTATTTTGTAAAGTCTGAAAAATCAAATCAATTTCACATACATACACAAGTATATATATATATATATATATATATATATATATTATTCTTTATATAAACTTATATTAAACCCTTAATACTAACATATAAAAATAATTATATTTTGTAATATTACATCTCTACAATCGTGATGAACACATGTGTGTTTTTCAAATTGCGGTCACATAGTGAGATTAAAGCTACTTGTATCCACAAAATTACTTCTACAACATTGACGTCATTATTCTATCCAAATTGTAATTAAATTCTATCTCTTTTTTATACATTTGAACATTGTATAGTCGTCTTACTTCAAAAAATCTCATTAGATGTCCTGTCTATTGGTGTATAAATCTCGAACTCACCTCCAAATCTATTCGATAATTAATATTGTTTTTCTCAATATTTATTTTTTACCATCTAATAAACATATATATATATATAGTCAATATAATTAATAATTATTTAATATCGAAAAATTTAATAACAGGAAAATTATATAGGTCTAAAAATTTATTATATTATTAAAAAAGAAATTAATGGGAAAAGATTTATAAAATAAAATAGTGATTAATTATTGCAGTTATTGTTTAAGATATAACAAAATTGTTACATTAAAGTTTAATAAAGTATGAAATTGTTTTATTCATGAATTTTATATCTGTTTCACTACTAATTTCAATATTTATAATTACATTAAATTAAATAAATAAACTTATAAAATAATAAATTAAACAACATTTTCAGAATTAGATATTTAAATGTTTTTTGAACTACACAACAATTTCATAAAATTTCATTAATATTTCATTCTCAATGTCGAAAGTACATTATAATATGAGATGAAATAATATACAAGATTTAAAAATGACTATATATATATATATATATATATATATATATATATATATATATATATATATATATATATACTTAAAATATAAATACATATATGAGTATGAATCTAAAAACAGAAAACACATTTCAGATTCTCAATTTGTGGTTATGATGCTATATAATTTTCATAACAATTTAAACCACATAATAACTGAAACGTGTAAGTTAGCAGTTTAGCAAATATTGCATATCAAAAGATTTGTTAGTAATTAAAGGTAGTTGTATATTATTGTGCTGTAATGAAATAAATTATAAATGCTATGTATGTTTATTTATATTCTGAACTTTTTAGTTTTGAATATTTGAAGTTAATAATTGAATAAGTAATTTTATTTATGAGGAATTATATATATGCTGAAATATTTACTTAAACAATAAAAAAAAATATATTAAGTTACTAATAATTCACAATAATGTTTATATAAAATCATCAATCAAGAATAATAATTATGTTAAAATACTTTTAAGTAATAACTATTCTATTTATTAAATAAAACTAATTGAAATATTTCACATAAATGATGATTTATTATCAATTTTCAACTCTTGTAAATAGCACTAATTAGTTCAAAAATTAAATTTGTGCCGTCTCATTATCTGTTTATCCACATTTATGAACTTTTATCTCATACCAAGATTTTCAAAACTTCGATATCGAATTACAAAGTTTAATTTGTATTTCTCGCTTTAATGTCTTCACAAATTTTATTTCGATAATGTCATTGTTAACTAGTCTGTTAAAATATACTATTAAAATTAATTTCTCTCCATAGCTTTATAATTAACAAAATAAAGATTTGAATCGGATGAAAATGTAGTTAGAACGTTGGAATTTATTTTAATTTATATATCAAATTAAATTGAAAATATAATACAATTATTTTTAAATTGAAATATCTATTACATTTTTTGGAAAAGTATCTACTTTCATTTCATTAACGAAATATACATTTTTCAAATATATCTTCGTTAGACCTATCCACATATGTGAACAAATGATTAAATATATCTCAATGCCACTGGTATAATCCAGGATTTGAAGAGGGTATAGTTACAAATGTACAATTAAAAACAGTACAGGTGTTCTTTACACTCCTATATTAGAGATAAATCTTTTTTATGACTCATGGGTGTGTACACTTCTTTCTGTGTTTAATACAGTTCTAACATACACATGATTAAAAATAACTAAATATAATTTGCAAAATTTATAATATCCATAATTTAAGTAATAAAATTAAAAACTAATAAAATTTCATTTATTTCTTGTCGGCTACTGCAATACGCAAATATTTACTTTGCATATACGTAAAAGTTGAAAGAAAAAATATTACATTGTTTCCTATACACGATTCCAGGAAGTTATAAATGTGTGAAATGCGGTTAAAATAAAAAATATATAATTGTTATATCATTTAAATACGTCTGTTCACCTAAATGTTATAAAAACACTGACCATTTCCTTCAGAACAAAGATCTTATTCGGTCATTGTACCTGAAAGACATTTCTAAACCATAAAAACAGGTTAAAAACATCTACGTCGACAATTGTTCGCGTATTTTTTTTTTAATTTTATTAACACGAAGATGTTTAAATAAATAAACGATATTTTAGAACATGAAATAAATCATGCATAAAGCTATATAATAATGAATATATTTAAATTATACATTTTTTAATATTTTATTACTCATTTTACACTTTAAATAAAAAATTAACATTGAATGATTTTATTTGAAAATTTTCTAAAATATTAAAACTTTTTTCTGTATAATGATTTGTATGCAAATATAATTACTCACATTTTATAATTATTAATGGATAGGAATAAGTTCTATTGAAAAGTTATTTCTGTGACAATAAATATAAATAGACAAAAAGTATATTTTTGAATAAACAATGGATTTAAATTAAAACTGCATGTATTCAATGTAATTAGATTTTTTAGTATTATTTAATAACTTTGCTTTAGAATTAATTGTTTTATCTAAAGCTGATAATGAAAATTGAATTATTTATCTGACGTCACCGATTATACAATGTACGCATTGTATGATAAGACAATGGGAAACCTTAATTAGAAGGACGATATTTCATTTAAAATTAAATTTCCTTTAAGTTGCATTTATCAACGTTGTTGAATAAGAAAAGATTTTCTATTAGACCATATATACATAAATACATACATACATATACTTATATATATATATATATATATATATATATATATATATATTTATAATTGAACAAACAAATCATAAATCAATTTTCTTATTTGATATTACAAAATATACGAAATTATTCAAGTGTAGTATAATGTAGATATAATGTCGACGAATTCTATTAGGTATATATTACGTTCTAGTACCTGTAATATTCGAATTCTACGTCAATTTCGAGTTATATATATTTATATATATATATATATATATATATATATATATATATATATATACATATTTGTGTGTGTGTGTATAATCGATTCCTTGTAATATAAAATAACATTTTATCAAGTACTTTAAAAGTTTTTGTGAAATATGAATGAAATTACGTCAATCTTATTTTCAATAATGAAAAAATATATGAATATAAGAAGTATATTCAAGTACTGCAGAAATTTAAGAATATTTTTCGAAATATTTATTAGTATTTTTCATTCAATATCAACATTTAATTACAATTTAAATATATAATGTAAATAAATAATAAATTAGGCAAAAATTACAAGAACTATTTTTTTTTTGCTAATGAATTATTTTTTTAGAATTTTTCGTTTTTTTAAATAAAAATATATTTTTCAAATAATTTATAAAAAAGATATTTTAAGATATCTGCTTATATTGGATTTGTGGGAAGTCTTTTCTGTTTTATATATAATTAAGTGAATTTATTTTTTTTTCAATAATATATTTTTTTAAAAATAAAAATAAATAGTAATTCAAATATACCTATAATGCTATAATTACATTATATTTTTTCTAACGACCATTTACATTCAAATGACTTGTTTACTCATTATGTACTCATATTAATATAATTTTGAATATTTTTTGTTGTATATAAAATAGTGTCATATTTTTATTAATTCTAAATATTTATTTTATAATCAAATAAGAATATAAATTTATAATATAAATAATGATATTTAATATTTAAAAAAATGACATTTTGTATAATATTAAGTATTTTTTATAAGAAACCCAAATAAATGTTAAAAATGTTATTTCTACTACACTAAAATTATGAAATAACACACTATGTTTATTTAATATTTCACTAAAAATTTAAAATGAATATTAAATATATTTTAAATAAATTCTTAGATATTATTTATCCAGATACATTGAATTTGACAAACTTTAACAATTCAATTATTTTCAAAATTTTGTTAAACAATTATCAATCTTTAATAATAAATTACCCAAATACTTTTTACAATTTCTGCCTCTTTTAATTTGTATTATATTTTTTTAACATCCACACTCAACATAAGTAAAAAATTAGTAGAAATAAAATTTGTTTTATCTTGTTTCGTATTTAAATATATTTTACACTATTTTTTTAAAATTATTTAATGAATTTCTGTATATATTTTGAAATATTGCAAATGTATAAATATCAGAATTATATATATATATATATATATATATATATATATATATATATATGAAAAAATAAACAATTAGTTTCATCAATCGACATACAAATAGTTAGTAAACTATGTCAATCATTAAAGTTTCAGCAGTAACTTTAATAGTAACTCTTGAGAAATGACTTAAACTACGATTTGAAACTCACGTTGAAATTGATAAATTACTCGTAGTTCTGTTCTGTGCTTCGAATCTATTCAACTATCAAACTAAAACCGTTTCTTTGAACATCAAAAACGTCTTTGTAACGATAAACCGAAGCGTTTATAAATACATTGTGGCTGCCGACTAGCTCGAATATTTATTTCCGTTCGCCATTCATAAAATTATTCATTACTAAATAATTGAAGAGACTTGAAATAGAATGTTCTGTATGATATTTCATTTTCTTTTGTATCATAATCTAATTGAGTATATTGTTAAGGGTTCATATAACGAAGATCATTTATTAATGTGTAATATTTGAGGTCAATTTTATTTTTTTTACAGTTAGAAAAAAATGTGTATTCAAGTATAGTTTATTATTATCTGATTATAATGTATATTAAAAAAATAAAGAGGAATAATAATAGAATGAAATTCAGTTATGTTAGTTAAATTTTGTTTAGTCAAATATTGAATATTTTTTAATTTAAAATAAAATAAAATTTTAAAATGTTTCTATTTAATATTTGATATATTTGGAATGAACAAAAATTTATAATTCTGTTTTATATATTTAAATTATTCAAAAAAAGTTGATTAATGAATGAATTTAATCAAATAATAGTTTATTTTCATGGAAAGGTTAGTGATATGAAATTAAATTAGAAAATAATAAATATATAATTATTGATTTTCAACTTTTATAGTAGTTTTCATTTTTGCATATTGAAGTCATTATTTTATTTTATAAAAAAAATTATTAAAATTTGAAAAAAATGTTATGTTAATATCAGTCTTGTTTTTTAAAAAAGAAATTGTCAAACAATTATCTTAAAATATCTTTTTTATAAATTATTTGAAAAATATATTTTTATTTCAAAAAAACGGAAAATTCTAAAAAAATAATTAATTAGCAACAAAAAAATAGTTCTTGTAATTTTTGCCTAATTTATTATTTATTTACATTATATATTTCAATTGTAATTAAATGTTGATATTGAATGATAAATACTAATAAATATTTCGGAAAATATTCTTAAATTTCTGCAGTACTTACTTGAATATACTTCTTATATTCATATATTTTTTCATTATTGAAAATAAGATTAACGTAATTTCATTCATATTTCACAAAAATCTTTAAAGTACTTGATAAAATGTTATTTTATATTACAAGGAATCGATTATACAAAATGATTATCTATAAAAATTATATTAATATATTGTATACATTTTTAAATTGATTAAATTAAATGAAAAATGTTGTATAAAAAAACTATATAGTCTATGCAAAAAGTATATCTTCAATTCTCTTTGGACATAAAAAACTATTCCTCGAATATTTTACATCAAATTATATACCAAATAATCATTTTAAATTATTATTCGATTTCGAATTCTTAACCATTTTCTTAATAAACATGACTATTAAACAATTTCAATTCGAAAAAATCCGTTCATATTTTACAAAACTCAATATCAGTTGCAAATTTAGAACCATTTATATTTTTATTTTAAAACACGACCGGTTCATCAATTTCGTTTCGCAAACAAAACACATCACAAGTAAAATTTTCCGTACGAAAGAACTTAAAAGCTACCTCAGTATCTATTTTTATTCTTTTTTTCGGCTCTCGTTTCGCGATGCGTATCAAGAGCGGCTCATGAAATTTCATTGTATTTGAATTAGACTAGTTATTTTCTGTCTACCGTTACTTGTGCGTTGTATTAGACAGCTTATAAAAGGGGACTGGATAACGCACAGTTTTCATATTCAATTCATTATATATATATATATATATATATATATATATATATATATATATATATATATATATGCATGTATGTTTATATAAAGTTCAGTGAACCAAAATGTATATTCAAATTTTATTACTTTTTTTATATACTTTTACACATTTTTATTTGAAATTCTCACATTTCTAACGACTGTTAACACATTATTTTTTAACAAAAAATAAAATAATATTTATAAAAAGAATATATTTTTGACGATTCACTTATTATAACAAAATTCAGTCATATTTCATAAATGACATATGCAATATTTCTAATTATAATTAATAAAGGCATATTTGAAATATATTTTAAAATAGTAAAATTAAAATAATGATCTATAGAGTAGTCTAAATGAGATTAAAGGATAATCATTCAACTTTTACTTCTTTTACTTACTTACTGTCATTTATTATTCTTTACTGTCTCTTAGTCTCATATTTTTAAAGAAAACATATTTTTTTAGCTAATTATTATATGTTTCTATAACTAAATTATTAGATTAAATAAATATCATATTCGTATTCCCATCGCAAACAATGCCAATCATTGAATATTTTGTCAAGATTATTCGTAATATCAATTCCCTTCAGGTAAATACATATTTCGTATGCTAACAAAAATAATAAATATTTTTGAGTTTACTGTTGTTCTTCTCTCTCTCTCTCTCTCTCTCTCTCTCTCTCTCTATATATATATATATATATATATATATATATATATCTGTGTATTTGGATACAATTTATGAATGACTGATTTTATGTATTATGTATGATTACAAAGCACAATTCTACGAAATTTTACAATAAAAGAAATATTTGTAAATATATTTTTTATATATATACATTTTTTTTACAAACGATCATAGCTGAATATTCATTACTTAATAGAGCCAGCAAATATTAAAATAAAAGAATATTTCTTTGAAATAACTGTTCAGTGATTTGTCTAGACATATGCGTGACTGATTCTGAATAACAAATGTGAATTTAATGACATGCATTTTAACACAGAATAAATGAAAACACAATCCCGTAATACACATATTGAATATTGAATAATATATTGTATTATTATTTAATCAACTTTGTATTCTGACACTATTTATAAATTCATTTGAACTGTTTGATTATAAAATGTAATTTTATTTAAATCGCGGTTGTTTATATATAAAGTAAATAATAATAATTGAAACAGGGATAAAAGTGTTTTTGTACAATCATAAATAATTTTTATAATATTTATAAATACAAATGCTCCATAAAAAGTTAAATACTAATTAAAATAATATCGTATATAGTCAATAAAATACACATAAACTATCTATTTATTACTTTAAATAGTAAATTTATTTTCTAAATTTATTGACAGTGATTTTATAATAATCAATTAAATACCAAATACAAATTCCATGTATAACGTTTAAAATAAATTAATTATATTTATATAAATTTGATAGATATTTCGAATAGTAATTTGTTTTATGACTAATAATCTATAAGATATTTATTTGATACATTTGATCTTAAATTCTATTTGAATTATATGAACGAAAAGTTGTTTTATAGCCTATTATATTTTTTATCACATTTTATAGCCGTCGAATAAAATAGAAAATAAAAATTGGAGATGGTACATATATCAGACTACGAACTATATAAGTGGGTAATAAATAAGTTATCTAAACGAAAGAGAGATTATTTTTCTCTAGAAACACGAACAGATAATTTGATTTACTTAGTTTCTAAACTAGAACAAATTTTTTTTTCAATAGCTGATCGTTGATGAATATTTTTCGAGAAACTAATATCGTTATTTATTAATTTAATATATACGAATTGTTAAATGTAGTATAATTAATAAAGGAATAAGTAAATACGATAAACTGAAATTTTTGGTATTCTGATTTTGTAGTTGTATGAAATTATAAAAAAATATATACATCATAAGTTGATGTACATTTATAAATTCTTATTTACTGAAAAAATAATTTTCGTGTCATTAGAATTAAATATTTAGAACAATGTATTTATTTTTCATTTAATTTATTTAAAAAAAGCATCCATATATATATATATATATATATATATGTATGTATGTATGTATGTATGTATGTATGTAAGTGTGTGTTATAAATATTTTTTTAAATAAAATCAAAACAAAAATGGCAATTAAATATTTTTCTTATAATTAGTAAAGCAATGTATTGTATCAAAAATTAATTTAATATTTAGCACTAAGACAATTTTTCTAAACTCAACATCAATTTCTAATTTAGAAATACATAAATATTCAATTCTTAAAATGGTAAATATTAAATATATGAAAAAAATAATATTCATATTATGAGTTAGGGTTTTATTTTATACATATAAATTTTTTAATTATTTGATACAAATAAAAAATAAAAGGTTAAAATTATACAAGTTAAATGAAAAAATGAATAGACAATTATACATTTCTATATAAAGGTATTAGATAAACTGAAAAATTGGAATAATGAATATATTAAAAAATTCAATTAGAAAATATTTTTCCACATAAATGAATTATCACCCCAACACCACAATATATTAGAAAGTGTTCAATTATTGAACACTTTCTAATATATGGTGGTGTTTGAGTGATAATTCATTTATATGAAAGTAAATTCGCCATAGTTTCAGATAAATAATAAGAGAAAATATTTTTATAGAAAAAAAATATAATTTTTCATCCACTATATTTAATTTATTTTTTATATGCAGATGATATAATTTGTATAAAAATATTAAAAAAGACTACTTGAACGTACTTTCTATTCCATATGTCGATGAAATATTAAATTTTGTAATATTTTTTTATATGAATGGAATTGAACGTTATTCACAGAATTCAAATATCTCATACATATTTGAAGAAAGTAAATGTGTTCTTTGAACACATTATATATATATATATATATATATATATATATATATATATATATATATATATATATATATATAGATCCAAATATGTCTTTTAAATTTACTACAAATTTCAACTATATTTATTTTTTATTATTCAATAATTTAATGTAGATAAAAGTTGACTACTTGTTTATATAAAGAAATATTGTAAAAAATATGTTTTTTTATTTAAATAAACATCCTATTTTAATTTTACAGAGTAAACATTGAATCTCCAAAATATTTGTCAATGGCTTAAATTCATTAATTTTTTAATAGTAATATTCTTTGTCTTTCAAAAATTATTTGAAAAATATGATTTGCTTGTATTTTTAGATCGATGCCTGGAAATTCAATTAAATATATTACTTACTAAGAAATAATTGTTTATTCAATTCGTATGAATTATAATAACTATATTTTATTTTGCTAGTGAATGTGAATTCATTAATATTTGTTTTTATTACGTAACGTTACATTAAAAGCAATTTTCTTTCAAATCAAATCATCATGCAATTTTCATTTTAATATTAATAAAAATAAATTCTTCAGATAGTAAAACATAAATGCAGACAGAATTATACATAACAGTGTGCTTT